>JAIEZT010000084.1:21527219-22017219 GCA_019594935.1 Periophthalmus modestus | reverse complement strand
GTTAAAAATTCCAAATATATTTTTTCAAACTACAACTATCGACTTAGATTAATTAGCCCTGTCATGATAACCAAATTTTGAAGTGAGATATACTGCTGTAGTAAATAAATATAAGTGATAAGTGATAAACGATTATATTGAAACTATAGAGCAGGATTATCTCCCAAAAGTATTCTAACTGTACAAAATTGGGAAAAAATATGAATTGCAATAAATAAATATCAAAATGCATAAGAAATATAAATCAATAGATAATTCCATATGTTATGTATTGAACGATAAGTTGATGTTGTATTTATCGTTACAGGCCTAGTTCCAGTTGATGTGAACTGACTACAGCTGCACGTATCAAGCTAACCATCGAGCCCAGATGTCTCCAACTAGTTTGGGAGATGCAAGAGGCTCTCCACTCCCTTCCTAGTAGCTCTTTAAGGGATTTAGAAATCCGACATGCTTTGATTCATCATTATTAGTATTATCATTGTAGTAGTATCATATTGTAAACATATCCTTAAGATGTCTAAATATGTGCATGAATAAATGGACACTGATTTATGCTTTATGGGTGTACTGCAGCTCATCTGAGGCTAGCTGTCATCGTTATGACTAAATTTCTTGAGACCGCAAACAGAATAACTATTTTTGTTTTGTCAAAGCAGTTCTAACCCCTTCTTTCTAAGATTAAAACTAAATGTGATAATCATTCAGAGAGCCCACCTGAAGAAGCCCTTGCAGCCCTCGCAGGTCATAGCATTAAAGTGGAATCCTGTGGCCTTGTCCCCACAAACTCCACAGATCCGGGGAGCATTCCGGTCGAACTCCTCCGGTCCGACCACTGACGTCGTCACCGTCATGGGCTCCATCACTGCAGAGACAAAAAAACACCAATGACACTTAGATCTTTATAGGTACGCTTTTGGCTTGAGCTGTGGATGTGAGCCCCTGCGTATAAATACAGGTGTCAGTCGATTAGCATATTCAGTGAAACCCTATCACTCCTAGCCAGTAATTCGGCAGACACAAGGATAAAGCTCATAAAATTACAATGACTAAGTGTCTGAGTATTAAATGGAAAAGGATGGATCGGTGGCTTGCGGCAAAGATGATTGACAGTTTATAGTATGAGATGAAATATTAGTTTACGGTGTTCATTTCTCTTGCGCAGAAGCAAACACGTGCCTTTGAATAATGACACAGAACTGAGTGTCTGCGAGCTAGTGATACACAGCCATCAGCAAGCCACGGGAAAAACGAAACTTATCAGGGAGTCGTAGTAAGTTATACCATCATCTATAAATCTGTGTCTATCTAGAATTAAATGAAAGAAATTAAAGGAAGACGCAGCTGTTTAAGCAAATAATTAAAATCGCTTTGTCAAGTAAGTCATTAATTAACCTTAAGGGCTTTTATGGCCCTTTTCCACTTCTGCTCCCTCTTCAGCACTACTCCCTCGTACGCTTTTCCCACTATAGGCTAAGCAAGATCCTGAGCTAACAAAAGGGGATGTTGTGTTCACAGTCTGCCCTATGTGTTTATATTATGTGTTCATATTAAAAAAATAAAACCAGAGAATGCTGCAGGGTATATGGTCAACACTATGCAAAAGTAACATCTTTGGGGGGAAGTTTGAGAAATAATTAACCAGTGCCAAAGGGCTGGGTATGCATTTATTTTCTGTGTATCAGTACCAAAACAGTTTATTGTAACTGGAACCAATCCTGCACTAAGCCCAGTGTGATGCTTTTTGTAGTACGTGGACACACTGGCATCTACAGAAAATTAATATTTGTTTTTTTTGTCTGTGTGCTTTTTTAATGTACTATGGACCATGTAAAAATATAAAGCTTTGATGATGATGTAAAAGTACTTGAGCGATATAGACTACTTTTTTTCTTTTTTGGTAATTTTTTCCTATAGTTATAATGTTCCTAGCCAGTTTTTGTTCTATATACTGTACTCTAGGACATCAAAAGAAAAATACATGTTTTTTGGTACTGGAACTTTTTCTTTTTCTGTATCGTCGTGAGTACCCAGCGCTGTAATGCAGAGCAAAAGACAAGAAGATACAAGCCACTAAAAGACAACTGAAGGTAAGCTAATGGTTAGGTATTGGTTTGTGCTAATTTCCAAGAGTGTTTTTTGTTAGTTAGTGGTGGGAACAGATATTAGCTTGTTGTGTTCAAGAACAAATTTTAATACTATATTTCTCAAACTTGTAAACTATGAGCTATGCAACAAATTTTACCATCTGGTCCTTCATCCAAAATGTATTACGACAAACACAGATCTTGCAGGTTGGTTAAACAGATCATCTAATAACAGGTCTGTGAGGGATGCCAGCAGAGCCTTAGTGGGGCTTCTTCAACCTTGCCCTGAAAGTAGACAGACGCACGCAACCCTATGGAGAGGGCGAGGTTATGTAAGGAGACAACTGACAAATGAGGACAAAGGGGGGAGGGGCCCAGCGGGAAGGGCACTCACGAGCGGCTCAGACGAGGAAGTAGGACAACTACAAGGCGATGAGGAGAGAATGGAGTGAGTGAGGAAGAGGGACGGGTGTCAGGAAGCAGGTGAGCTGCACCGGTGACCAAATAAGCCAAGTTCTGAAACATATCACAAGAAATCTGGCAGGCGCAAAGCATTAATAGACTATTTCCTAAATTACATAAAAAGTTGTTTATAACCTGTTATCCCTCAAATTGAAAGAAACTGAAAGAACTGAAAGAAACTCTGTGTGCTCTACACAAACGTTACACCAGGGCTGGGTGATATGACAAAAAAAAAAAAAAAAAAAAAAAACAAAAAAACACAAGGACAAGTGTGAACACATCCTTCCTCTGACAAAGGATTGGCTGTGGTGCTCTCGATTACAAAAACCCAAGCTGATCATCCAAAAAGAAATGAATCTTGATCTCGGTTTAAATTTGATTCATTGCATAGCACTAGTTCAAATCGGTTAGTAGCTCAGTTTAAGTGTGCTATTGTGTGGACAACTTACAATACAAAAATGTCACAAGTGAGAAAATCCCTTTACCTTTAGCATTTTGTGACAGAAAAGCATAAATCCATGCTCTGAAAGGCTTCGAGCTTCAGTGCTTGTGTCTCTACTAGCCTATGCGCCTACTTGTTTACAGAACAGAAGATGAGAGCTCCCATGTTATAAACAGTGATTTCAGGTTACACAAACAATACCCTCGCCATTATTCATCAGGGCTTCTGCCGAACAACAAGAGAAAATGGTGCAAACAGATCAAGGCTAACACAACAGGCTTATCCACTAGGGCTTCTGATTAATAACGCAAGCTATAGGGATCTGAGTGGGTAATTAGCGAACGTAGTTCTGCTTTCCATTTAGTATGTTTTCTCGTCAGTAGCACTATTTCATAATTAGCAGGGTGATTTATTATTTAAAAATGTGCATAGAAAAGGCATGACAGGTTAATTATTCTCTCAAGCTGTTTTAATATCACAAGGCTAACTTTCATCGAATAGGCATTTTGTGATGAGGAAAAAAAAAAAAGAAGAATGTATGTTTAAATGGGGCTTTTTATTGATGGATGCCTGGTGTAATGAACTCCATGTTTTTTACATCCAAGCAGAAAGAAAAAAAAAAAAAAATCCTTAAGTAAATTATATGGCCTAAAAGGCTAACCACAAAAAGTACAATGCACAACATTAGAATATTGAGTATATAGTCCAGTGTAGTTACAATAAAACATTTCAATTCAATTCAATTCAATTCAATTTATTTTTGTAGAGCCCAAAATCACGACAGCAGTCGCCTCTTAGGGCTGAACATTTCAAACTTGATTTTGATAATAAAGAATAAACTCAATGGTTTTGATACCCAAACGAAAGCAATATTGTAATTTGTAACACAAAATAATAGTATTTGATTATTATACCATGTTAAACTAGTTCTGATAAAACCCAAGATGAAATTGTTCAGGAAAAGTGAAATCTTTGATCTTGATCTAATCATTTAAATATCGAAATTGAAGAAAAAGAAGATTAGTATCTAGTTTCGATACTATTTTAGTATTGATTAATATTAGATTTTCTACACTTTTGTGAACCCTGATAAAACTTAAAAGCTATTTGTGCAAAAATGGCTTGGAGCTTTGTTTAGTTTTTAGTGTTGTTTTGTCTAATGTATCTCTGAGCGTGATGCACTTGGGCCGGTGTGAACAGTTGCATTCTGCACCGCAGTAAACGGACAGTCCAAGAGTGCTTGAAACAAGATCTATCAGCTTGAAGCGTGTCATAGAAATACGTTCGGCGATCAGCTGATGGACTCAAGTAGCTCATGGTGCGTATTTGCGTTGTGCACTCCAAAGAGTGCACAACGTGTGAAAACGAAGGCTAAGACTAAGACTTTGGAGCACTTTTTGTATAGTCTTGGTCAATGTTGACAGTTAAATCCAATCCAGTCAATCATTGCAATAGGCCAAACCCTGACCTTAGGCAAACTCCAACAGTCTGTCAGAAAGGGAATAAACATGAGTCAAGATAAATAAGTAAACCTTTGCATAATGACGCGCTGTTGTGTAATGGCAGCGCGACAAAGCAATGAAGTCCAAACATGTGGCGGCATAGTCCTGGTTGTCATCAATTGGATTACTTTAACCTTAGGCCAAGTTGTTTATCATCCAGATTAGATACTAGAATGTGTCTTGAGCTACATTTCAAAGGAGCAATGTATGTTCTTTGCTCATCTTATAAAGGGCCCTCATCTTTGTGTGCGGAGAAATTGAGAAAAAAAAAAAAAAAATAGTAGAATAACATTCACATAGAGCTTACACCATTACACCATAAAGCCACACCATTTGGAATAAGCTCCTGCATGGTACTAAAATAAAAAACTAATAAAATCAGGATTTTTATGTTGCCATAGTGATTGGTAGGTGTGAAATGTTCTTGCTTTTTTACCAGTAGAAGCACTGACATGACTCTTCATTTCAGAAAAAAAACAAACATAACCAGGACTTGAATGTATCATTCTTCTTTTTTATTCTTTCACATTGATTCTTGCTGTTACTATGGTTTCATTCAAATTGATAATAGTAAAACATGAAGGCACACCACAGGTAAAATCTGTTTTACATTCCCCCTGCTCTGGCATAAAAGCAATAATCACACCATCAGTAATGGTCACTGAAGGCAAAAACTGGTACAATCCAATCGCATAATAAACACAATCATTGAGGATTGGTTATTGTACATTTTCATAATGAAGTTATAGTTAATATAAGCTTTTATGGAAATCACACACATGTTGTACTTGGCACAGAGCTGTTATTGAAATTGTTTATCAAACTACACACCCTCTTTCAGAGATTAATATCCCAATATAACTTGCTTTTAAGTCCCTTTGTGTAAAATCATAAAACTGAGGCCAGCAAGAAAATGATGAATGATTTTTGGTTAACTTACCGTTCAGGTGCTGAGAGACATTCAACAAAAACTACAATGTTAGTGCTTTGAGTGGTAATCCCACCCAGTGTGTGCTCTGACAAGCTTATAGGTTTGGGCAGTGCAAATCTAATCCATTAATATTATAAGAATGGGTAACTCACAAAGAGCTATGTTTTCAACTAGTCTATCACAAGAGGACAAGAGTGAATAACAGTAATGAAATTGAATATAAATGTGAGCTACGACATGGCAGAGGTTCCTTTCTACTTTCTGTTAGAATCCAGAAGGGTCTGGAATCAGACAGAGGGTGAAAAACCTCCGTCCTGACTTGGGACAGTCCAACCACTGCAGCTAATTTGTAGCACGTATCTCTCAAATGGGGAAGACATCTAAACCCGAAATAAATTTGATTTTAGAGTCACGCTTGTTGATTCTGCAGAAATCTGTGCTGTTTATCAGTCCTCTGTGTTGTTTTATCTTCCTTTTTTACTCGTAAGCCGCCATATTTGCTTTGACACAAATGGCCCATGCACTTCTCTGACTGATTAATCTGCCTGTCAATCATGCCTCAATCAGGGAGACAGTATATGGTTTCAAATTCTCATGTCTTTGTTAAGACGTCAAGTAACAAAGTTACAGTTTTCACCTACTCCCCTATTCCCACCCAGAGCTCTTTACTTCTGTACTACAAAAAATCCTCACTTTGGGTCATACAGTGAGGATTTAAAACTGTTGGTATAGTCCAAAATGCTGTATAACCTCCATGCAGCCCAACCTGTGACTTCCACTGAGCTTCCATTCTCCTGCAGCCTCCATCTGTAGTGTGGGCTTTAAGCACTCAAATCTGAGGTTCCTTTTTGAACAGTCTCTAGAGGGGTTAAAACAACAGGACCACCTGCAAGCATACTGCTGTCTGCGCATACCTGCCAACTGCAGACATGATGGAATGTTCTATTAAATCAATGAAGTTTACTGTCAAAATATTGATTATTCTAAGCAGGTGTGGCATCATGACGCAGCAAAAAGCACTGCGTATTTCATTTGTGGTTTCAATGATTTTGGCTCGGAGTAAAATTGTCAGAATGTCAATAACAAATATACATATTAAGCACAATTTTTTTTTCCTATTTTAAATGAAAAAAAAAAAAAAAAAGACATTATGTAAGCTCAAATTTTACCTGAAAACTAAACATTAAAGACCAATTAGTAAATAAACGTAAACATAAAACATAAATAAAGGTGTAATTAGGATTCAGTGAGCAGTGCAGCACTGGGTGGTCTGCATTAGGATGCAGGCTCACAGTGCGGGGGAACTTTGATCCATTCATTGGTTCTATTAAAGGTTTTTCAGAACAGGTCCAAGCTTCGGTGGTCTGTTTTTAAGATTTTTTTATTTCATTTTCCAATTGTTGAGTTGGAATTTTCCCAGAGCAGCTTTATACAAGAAGTAAATCCACAAGTCATTGTCCACTGTTTAATATTATGATAGTGTAACAACAGACAAATAGACCAAGTACATCAAAAATGTACCTTATATGAAGTAAACTGCTTCAGCTTGTGTTTTCAGGTGTCTCAGATTGGAGCACAGAATGAAAATGACCACTGTATTAGAAGTACTATTAAAAAATATATAAAAAAAATATAGGGAACCCAACTTTTAAATACAAGACATACTATGTTTTCATTCACAGATGACACTTCATGAAAGAAAAATATAGGTTGAAAAAGAATTGGCAAGTTTTTTTTTTTTTAATCCAAAAGTTTGTTGAACCCGGATAGGTAGAGGCTGTGTCCCTCCCCATAGTTTTTGGTACTCTGTGTTCAGCACTACCCATCCTGTATATGGCTAAGTATAGGAGGCCACTGTGAAGGAAATGGAGCCTGTTGCTTTGCACCGGGGTTAATTCTATAGGCGGCACGGTGGGGCGCATGGCCTACTTTTACCACCAGCTGCCTCGCACTGGGCCTCCCCAAGAGCGGACCACTGTAAACTCCAGCCCAGTACAATACAACAAAGCACAGGCCGCATTACAGTCTCACACGCACACCCACAATCCCACCAGGCCCTGTTCCGACGCACTTTATCTCCTCATTTATCTTGATTCTTGAGCTTAAACTTCATAGCTCATGGAGAAAATGGCGACAGTGTGACTCTATAAATCTGGAACATCAAAAGTACAGGCCGAACTCGCCGAGAAACAGGACCTCAGTGTGGGACATGAGATCAAAGCCCGGCGTTTTCTTTGGTTGAGGTGATATGCAGTGGAGTGTTACGGAAATTAAAGGCGGACCACAGGTATAGACCGCAGCCAGAGTCATCTGTGGGTGACTCTGGACAGAGATTAATGCCCCATTCAGGAACGAAAAAACATGGAAAGAAATATTTTGAGCAAGAAAATCAGGGACAAAAATATCAAACTTGGAGATTTTACATCATATGGACCACCAACTGTGTGTATTTTTGTGTAAATGATATACAGTCAATTTTGGCCCATCCATACAGCAGGCATCAGCTGATGCATAAAAGAAAGTACTTAAAAGACAAAAGAAAAAAACTTTAGACAGACTACATTTAAATACATGATTTATTAGCATACTTTACAACTATCAAATAAAATGTGTTTGATTATTAGCATTGGTAATTAATTCTATTATGCACCATCTACTTTTCCAGTTAGAGGGTGGAGGCAAAGCAAGTGTATTTGTATAGTACAATTTGTACAAGGTATTCACAGTACTTCATAAAATAAAAAAAGTAGAGTATGTGCTTATATGGTGACCAACCCATACATTTCTATGGTAACAAAGTAAGGACATACAAAAACTCTACATACTATCTACATACTGTTTCTCAACAACAGAATTATCCAGCTGTAGCCATAGCAGGTAAAAATGACAACAATACAAGTAGGACTGGGAGATATGGTTATAAAAATCTAATTGCAATGATCCGCTATTTTGGTAAAGAAAAAAAAAAAAATCATCATATTATGATTCACAAATTTTCTACTGAATGCAGCTTTATGCTCAAACAAAGACACCTTTTTGTGTGTGAACTTTAAGAAGAACCAGATGACTTCAGTGATCTCTTTTTACATAAAGTTAAAGTTAAAATTTGAGCAAAACTTGCCCCAGTACTGTCTGTACTGACTGCATCAAATTATAAAGTGGTTTATTGTCTGAGAATCAGGAAGTGCCCTGTTGGCATGCTAGTTATTGTTAGCATTACCTTGCTCTGTTGTGAAAAGTTGTGAAAAGAGCTTATAAAGTCATCGTGGTAAATAATTAGGATGCTTGGAACACATAAGGTAAAATGAGGAATAACTTTGGATCACTGGAAACCAATTTTTCACATTTCAAGACAGTAAAAATGATACTGGTACAACGCCTTTAACAAGAATCGCGATATAAACAAAATCATGATCTGGGTCCTGGAAAAACATGGTACAATTTTTTTTGACATATCGCCCACACCTAAATACAAGCTTAAACTATTTTCCTATTTACCTCAGGGCCCATAGCTCAAATGATGTGTAACAGTACACACGTGCCTCGTGCAAGTGCTAACCAGTCCAAACAGACACACTAATGACAGGGCAAAAGAGAGGCAGAGGAGGGCCAAGCAGCAGCAGGTGTGCACTCTGCTCACTTTCCCTTTGAATGTTGCAGGTGGAAATGCACTCGTACGTATGTATAATTCACACATGGAGTCGTGGAAACGGGCCAGCTGTGCAAGGGGATACTATGGTAATGGAAGTATACCACACAGCAACACGAGTGGTAAACACTAAAAGGATGTGGGGGAGACATCATCGAAATAAAGGGGGGTGTCAACAGAAAACATATATACAGTATACTTTTTTTTTTGTGGGGTTGCTCAATATATTGCTATCGAATCAAAATATCTATTTCCGCTGCAAAAAACAAAATATCCTGTCTTGTTATATTAGCTGCTCTCAAATGCTGATGCTCCTAGAGATGTTTTTTTAGAGAGTGTTTTTTTAACAGAGTATAGAAAACAATGTAAGCACATGGATTTTAACACTGGTAAATATATACATTATGAAGCTATTAGGATTGCTCTAGAAATATATACTAGATCTTCTAATGAACTGTAAAAAAAAAACAAAAAAAAAACATTTGAGGCATTTTACTTCAAAATTAAACACAGAATTTGTAACTTTTGCCTTAAAAAATCTTCACTTTTCTTTAAATCAGAACAATCTGATTTAAGATTCCTTCTGCATGATGTAATAGTCAAACGTGTGGTGACCAGGGCTTGGCAGCGTGCTACATTCCCAATTCACAAGTACCGTCTCTGAACTTTAGACCTTGTTTTTGAGACGAAGGATGAAAACGAGCGGCAAGTGAGGGGCGGAGCCCAAGGGAAAGACGGACAGATGGACACACATACAAAGGCAGACTTGTAAAGAAAGGAATGAGGGGAAAAGTTCCAGCAGGAAGTGAGGAATGAACGGAGAAACTGAGAGAAAAGACGGTACAGGAGAATGCGGGGACGCACAAGCAGCTGGAATGGAGGAGTGTAAAAATGTGGAACGTCCAGTTGTCGTTTAGCAGCAACAGGGCATTGGACTGTTTTTATGTCTGAGATCTTCCTCTCTGTTTACAAGTGCCTGAGGGAGTCATGTGACCAGCCCCGATCCTGGAAGCTGTTAGAAACGTTTACCATCATCTTGAGATCAAATGTGATGACAACAAACTGAATAACAGGAATAATAAAAAAAGTAAGCTTTTTCAAATTATTGCTTTTGTTTTCATTGCCTTCTTTAAACATTTTGTGAGTGTATTTCATATTTTGGAAATGATTATGCTGTATGTATGCTGATGTTTGGAAAACACTCTTTATTTAAAAGAACTGGGTTTCTGATAGAGCTGTTAAGGCGTTAGCATGACATCTGCTGGCAGAACTGGAACTGAACCATGAAAAATAATCAAAAGCAGCCAGTTAGCGACACGACCAGAATGCTAATATGTGCATTAATCCCAGTGTACACAATTTGGATGCAGAAATGCTTGGAGCAAGCCTAATGATGGACCATGAACAAAACTGTAGAAAATTACTGAGTTTTGTTTGGTTACACGTTAATCATGGAAAATTACAACAGAGTGATTTCTAAGTTTGTGAATAACATTGTTGGGTATAGATCAAAAATGTTGACCTTACATGATATACCCTTTAAATTATTAATAAAAAACATACTGAAGTTGAATTTTCCTGCTTCATTCTTTGGAAACCAGAGAGTTAGTGAATTATACAACATGAACAGAAAGAGAAACAAACTACCGGTTTTTCCAGTTACAACATTTTTATTTGCCAATTTCTCGCTACAATACATGACATTTTTCAATAAGATCAACTGCCTTTTATGAGCATATAGTGAACTTCCAGAGCACAACAAGGTAATTAAGCTCTAAACAACTGACCCTGCTTTCCTACCCTTTGATCGAGTTAACTTTTTGGATTCAGTCCATCTCTCTAATGCCAATTTGCAACCCATCTGTTAAAGCAAGTGCCAAATTTGCCTTATTATTACATCCAGTGGCCTCCGCAGATCTCAAACCGAACAAACACACTCACGCTCTTAAGAAGAATACTACTCTTAATTGTGGGTCATTTCCCTATTAAAAATACACATTATTAAAGAGGCGGTATTATGTCAAATCTATTTTTTCAAGATTTCTGCTGCATTATATCATTGTTCCTGCACCAAAACATGCCTCAGGAGGTTTTTGATGTCATCCATTCATGTTTCAGTAATTTAGTGATCTCTCCTCCGCCGTATTCCACCCCTCCTTAAATGACAATTCTCCATAAATATACAAAAGCATGATTCAAAACAACAACGCAACAACTTGACAAATCCGATGCAATGTGCGGTAGCTTTATTAGCAGGGTGCACACTGATTGTGTTGAGATAGCGCTCTGAAGGGAGAGTGACTTAACACAGGGAGCAAAGGAACTCAGAGCATAAAAAACAAAAGTGAAACTAAAATATGTTAATATACAGTGTTTTCGGCAAATATACAGCTTTTTCAAAACCACAAAAAAGTAACTTGGTGGTGTAAATGTTATGTGTTAGCAGTTAATACCCCATAAAAGTACAGAAGTAACACTCCATCTTTAAGTTGCCCTCTCTGTTGGTCTTTAGTGATTGTACTGATGAGTTCCTGAGAAATGTGTAAATATGTAAATGGGGCAGCATACATGTCGCAAACAAGAAATCTGGAACAACAAACTTGGGCTAGCATAGTTATTTTCACATTCTACTTCTATGTGACAATATGCAACAGATCTGGACGCAACAAAAGTTTCAAGTTTCTCAAACGTCTGGCGAGTCTTGGCTAGTAATCAATGAATTAAGTTTTAGCTTCACAGGGAGGCAGTGTCGTAATCTTGAACACAGGGTATAGAGTTAAGCAGGTCGACAAAAGGCTTATATGATCAGTTTCTCTTTGAAGAATACAAATCTGCTTTCTCTAAATCAGTAAATTCACCAGTTGTAGGCGAAATAGGCCAATATTTCCACTAATACTAATATCAGAGGAAATATTTTCTGTATTACTCTTACTCTACTCTTACCATAACTGTTAAATAAACATCATAATAATTGTATTGTTCGGTTGGATGCACAGGATAAACCAGCCAGAAAATTGTCCACACTACCACAGATCCTCAAGTATGAGCATCAAAAACAAGATGTCACTTGAAGTTCTTGATAAACAAGCCCTAAAAATAAATCATTAAATGAAAGCCGCACTGAACAAACATGACATTGTGTAACTCTAGAAGACTTCAGAGGCCAAGGATCTGTAGAATGTTCTTTGTTCAATACACAACAAGACAACATACTTGTGATATACTGTACTTGTTTTTATTTGATTTTTACATTCTCTTATAAAATTTCTGAATAATTGATAACTGTGTCACTGTAGCTAAACCTGCTTCAGTGAATTGCATGCCAATTTCCATTTAGGTCTAATTGAGCTGGTGAGTCATACTTTCTCTGGCGAAACAGTTTCATTAATTCCTTATTGTCAACAAAACAACTGCATAATGTGTTAGTTGAATAAACACATTTATGCCAATGAAGACACACATTTTGTAGATTAACCATGCTGTGTTAGTAAATCATCATCCTGGGTATGAGAAATTATGTTCTGAGTTATACTGTAGAACAGTTTAGATGCCTGGTTATTTTCAGAGCAAAAGTAGTTATAACATTCAAAGACGTGTTCAAAATTGTTCTAAATCACCTTGAAAGGCTCGACAACAAGGCACATTTACCCAGAATTTGATTTGGCATCATATTTTTACATGTAAGATTTACAGGCTGTTTCTCTGGTTGCCACCCACTACATGTAACAAGGCAAACACAACTTGTAGCAAGCAATTTTCAAGCTCTAAAATATTCATTATTTAGTAATAAAATTACAATATTATGTTTAAATGTAAAATGTGTGCACACAGTAGCTCACCGTCTAATGTTCCCAAATAACCTGGAGCCAACCCACAATCTTGGCAAAAGCTGTCATTTGTCTAAATCATGCTGGGCTGAATCCCCAGTGTCATATTTTACAGTGATAATTATAGATGACCATACATTTTAAATGTATATGATGAAATGCACAAAATAGTAACATGAGATGGTAATAATGACTTTGGAATTAATTTTTGGTTAGCACTCTGAACATTTTAAATCACAAAGCAGTTAATATGATTTTAGCCTCAAGTTTAGCGTTTTATGAGGGCTGCATATCTCATCTTTATCAATAGATTACAAAAAGCACTTGCATCACAACATAACTTGCCGATCACATTCATGGAACAAAACAGAAAATATAACAGACTAACCTTGCGCTCCATTCCGCTCTGGGCTAGTGAAAGCTCTCCACTGTTGACAAATTAAACAGAAATGCTCTCCAGTGTTGCTAATCGCGGCTCTTCCTTCCTCTCTCCTATTCTTTGATACTCCCAGCGCTGTTCACAATGGCTTCACACCTTCACTCCCACTACGACAGTTTCCTACCGTTCAGATGTGCTTCTGTGCCATGCATGACTCACTGCAGCGTACTACAGCCAGAGTCCAAAGCCAACACTTAACCACGTACAGGCTAATGTTTAACCTGATAATTGGGGTCAACTGGGTAAACTCCACCAGGGCAGCATCTGGGACAGGTCAGACAGAATGCACAGTTGGCAACATGCACGTCCACTGCTATGGGCATAAATGTTGAAAACCGTTTATAAGTGTACACCACCAATCTAATGCCTGAAAGGACAACACCACTAAAGCCTTATCCAACAGTATATTGCCTTCAAGAGTTTTTTGAGCACTTTCACATTTCCAATTAAAACATGAGACGTATATATGTATTATGAAAGAGTAAATTGCATGGTTCATTATTGTTTCATATGGTAGAGCTGAACGATTTGGGAAAAATCTGCAATTTTTCTGACAAGCATTGCGACTGTGCTTAGATTTGCAATTATGTTTTAATAATAGGATTCTGTTCACAGTAGAGAAAGACCAGTGTTTGCACTTTTTAGCACATCCACAGCGATCGGCCTTAAATCTCCAGCACTGGCCAATGTTTTGTTTTGATCAACCTGCTGCACAAAACGCTGACTAAACAAAACGCTTTATTTTAACACTTCAGTGCAAATTAATAACTGCGGAAAACATGACAACAGCTCCCTTATAGTACTGTGGTAAAAAAAACAACAAAAAAAACAATGGCTGGGGGAGAGTTTGTAGTAAATTTAAATGACAAAAGTTAGGGAAAATTATCCAAATCTGTCCAGAAACACTGGCAGAACTTATCGGTCATCGACTGCTCTAGATTCTAAACAATCGGTATTGGCATCACCTATTGGAAAACCCCATATCGGTCGAGCTCTTCAGAGTTCACATTTTAAACTTGCCAAGAATAAGAATTGACAAAAAAAAATTTAAAAAAATTGGAAATGACAAACTAAGATGAGAATCACATTTCAGAACATGTTTGTCCAGAGCTAAACTACAGGGTTAGCAGGGTTATTTTTTTGCAGAATAAGACAGGAGATTTGTCGTTAGTGGAGGACATTATGTACTTCAAAAATTGAGCCTGTGATTTGCTAATTTTGCCCATTCAAATTTCAATTTTGTTTCGATAATATTTATTTGTTGCAAGTAATGCCCTTTTAACCTTTTATATTCTGCTGTAAAATGACTGTGTGAGTGGTGTATTGTAACAGCATTATAATTAACACTATTATAATATGCCCATCAATAAAAAAAAATAATCTGTATGATTGCAGAGAGATTAATGGGAAACCACTGGCTGTACAAAATAATCCATCTCTACAGGCTCTTGTATTAATCTCGCTAGCCTTGTAGTTTACACTTCTACATAAGTTCTAAAATGCATGTAATTAGCAGTTAATCTTTATATGTGTTAAAGCTCCCGGATGTGTTTCAAATCTTGTGTTAGTCAGACTTTAAAACATAATCACAAGACGTAAACTTAACACTCTTATTGTGGCAAGGAGCGGATTTTAGGCCCTTCCTCTGGTTGTGAGTTAACAGCATGACCTGACAGGCCGCTGCTGTCTTCCCAGCAGGAAACTTTAGCTACAATTTACACTATGTTACCAAACCTGATCAATAGAACATTTGCTGGTCTGGTGAGTCACTTTTTCTCTTGCGACACTTACGGTCAAAATCTGGCAGGAACAAAGAGTCTATCCTGTACTTTAGATGCTGGCGTCATTCATCTGGCTCAATAATGTGTATTCAAATAGTTTTGGTGTTAAAAATATTGTTCAGAGACCGTTTTCTTTTTTTGCTCACTCTGGAATTGTTTTGTCTGCTGTTTAATTGAAAAGTAATGAATATTTTTGAAAGTACAATAAAAAAGCTACAAAACAATTATCTACATATGCTGTTTTCAAAATATAAAAATTTTGTTAGTCTATAATAAAAATTGTACACAAGTGTTACATTGCCATTTTAAAGTGGAAGAATTATGTAAAATCAACTTTTTAGAGCTTTTAACCATGTTATCATTTACCCTTCTCGTTTCCCCTCTAGAAGTTGTATTTAGTGTGATTCAGGCATGTTTGAGTAATCTTTATACTCCTATATTCAAGACGTCATTGCTCCAATCAACTGGTTGTTACCGCCACTGGTACACACCCACTGCTCTGTACCTACTTCATTCTTAAATGTGTTTTTGTTTTTTTTTGTTTTTTAAATCGATGATATGTTAAAATGTCACAATTATAACATAATGAATGATTCATGGGTGTCATAGCATGAGACTATATAGCAGACTCAAGCACAATGTGTCTTCTTTAAAACTTTCAAATACGGTTATTTTTTTGTGGATAATTTTACAGCCCACACAGACTTAAACCTCAACTTATGCTTTAAAGGACACTAGTGATGCATGATAATGGAATTTTCAACTGACACCGACAACTCATAATTTGGAGATGTGAGTCATCAATAACCAATAAAATAAAACTGGTAATACAATTTAAATGAACCTGTTTTTTGAAATGTACAACTTTTTTAAATCAGTTTGTTTTATTTTATAGGCATAAATATGACTAATACAGATAATATAATAATATAAAGCCTTAACAAATATGACATTTGCTCCTGAGCTCAATATAAATAAATGATGTCCTGGTAATGTTTCATAAAGGCCTAGATCAATTCTCCCTGCCACATTGTAAATGCGTATTATTAACAATATGCTTCAGATAAGCAATATATCTGAAGGTTTCATGCTTTGTGAAACACAGAGGAAAAGGGGCAAGCCCGGGAGCACCGTGGCTGCTCCTTTAACTTTGGAGTTTGAGTGACACAAGCTCAAAGTAGAAACTGTGCATTGTGAATATAGGCAGTGAATAAAAAGGTAGTGGAAAAAGGCAGACACAGACAGTTCTGTACACAGTCTGTCTGCATTGGGCTGTTCGTGAAGCTTGTCTGCGTGACACTCGAGTCTTCTCGTCTGCACACGAAGCACATGATCACATGGTCAAGGCAGCAGCTCAAACAGGCAAACGCCTCTCGCTGTACCACACGTCGTCTGGTTTGATTGAAAACTAAAATGCAACTAGATCCTCGCATAGTCCAAGCCCGTCAGCCCGATAGCATCCATGTCAAACTACAGCAATAATCCACGAACTGCCACAGTCTCAGCTGCCTCATGTGGCGTGGTAAAAACTTATAGACCTCTTAGACCTAATGTGAGGTCCCTCTAATATGTCGTGGGACTGATACAAAGCCGGTCCACTGAAATATCTTTCCTCCAAATGTAAAAGAAGGCCGTATATGTAAAAATCAGTCTTCTGCTCTCTGCCTCTGACCCAGGGCTGCTGTCTGTGTAAGTGGCTGGAGCAGGGGGCGGAGCCAGGGGTCACAGTGAGTGCTGTGAGGGATAAAACCTCAGCGGAAAAGCCGACGAATCTATGTATTCTGGGCTTCTAATTATTGGATTAAAACATCAGTGAACATTTTTATTACCGGTGTGACATCATTCATATTGATTTTGTCAATACTGTCCACCCCTAATTTCATTACAACTTTTTTCAGTAACATGCCAAAATGCCCACGTAGAACCTTCCTTCGCCTAAGCCATCAATATATTTCTGATGCTATAAATAGGTTTAAAATATGAAACAATTACAACAATAGAAGTTGATGAAAAACAAACATTAACACTGATCATGAGTGGGAACCTGAGAGACAAAATATCCTCTGGGCAAACATTCCTCCACTTAGACCTGCACAAAGCGCACACCCACGGCGCACGTCAGATGCCATTAGTCCCCACCACTGTCATAACAAAAAGGTTACGGAAGTTTACAACCCATAATTCCCTTCATTTAGCAAGAATGTGCAATTACAAAGCTGCTGTAGGATAATGGTAGACTACAGGTGCTATATGTTGATGTTATTAATACCAATATTGTGACTGCGCTGTAAAATCATTATGACAGACTGTGATCAACATGAAACCGTCTTGTTTTGATCAACATGGATTAAAAGCCTAGTGTCAAAAAAGCATATCATTAGTCCAAGGACAGATCGTCCAAAGCAAAGTTCAACCTGGCACTGACCAAACAGGACAGCTATTTTTACATCTCATCTATATGCCAGGAGCGGTCATAAAAGTACAGCACTTGTGACACACTCCAAAAGAACAGTTTGATGATTTCATCCTTATCAGTCAATAAGAGTTGGTAGCAAATGTAACAAGGGAACAGACTGTTTTTATATCAATCTACTAAAGCCTATAAGAATATATAATGACTGCACAACACGCCACAAAAGAATTAAAAATCACAAATGGAGTTGGTTCTCAAATCACAAAGGCTGCAATTATATAGGTAATATAATGTCCTCTGAAAAGAACAAAATAGCCTGTCTTTTCAGAAAAATGTGATGTTATTTCTACAAACATGGTCTGAAATTGATGAGATTCTGGTGTTGGTGTATAAGTTCTCTTTCAAATGTTAATTCTACTGGAGCCGAATTTGTACAGAATCCTGCTTTTAAACATTTTGCAAATCTCATCTAATTGCAATACTTGTCAGAAAAATGCAGCCCTATAATATATTGTCTGATAATTTCCAACAATGCGAAAAAGAAGCAAAATTGCCCAAATGTAAAGTGAGAATTTATAGCTTGGGGATTATTGTCGGCAGCGACGACTGTAGAATCTTCTGGGACAATAAACGAGGCATGTCAAGTAGAACAGATCACAGTTCTACAGCTCCACACACTTGACACTCAAAACAAGGGAACAATTCTATGGGATACTGAATAATACAAATAATAGAGTTTGTGGAGGCTGCATAGACTCTTTAAGGCAAGGCAAGTGAAGTTTATTTGTATAGCACAAATCATACACAAAGTAATTCAAAGTGCTTTACAGATCAAGACAGACATTAAAATCACAATACAAACACATCAAAACATAAATAATTATCATAAAATGAACACTGAAAGAGAAGAATGCAGAATAAAAACCTTTCAGTCATAGGCACAGCTAAACAGAACCCTTTAAAGCCTGGATTTAAACATTGTCAAAGTGTCCTGTCTCACATCTTCAGGAAGACTGTTCCAGGTTTTAGCTAGATAAAACTGAAATGCTGATTCCGCATGTTTAGTCCTGATTCTGAGCACATCAGGGACTGGCCTCCTGCTATTGCCCAGAGTGTGAGATGGTTCATATGATACTAACATGTCAAAGATGTACTTTGGTGCTGGTCCATGGAGAGACTTGTACAGAAGCAGAGCTGCTTTAAAGTCTATTCTCTGAGCCACAGGAGCCAGTGCAGAGACCTGAGCACAGGACGCATGTGCTCATACTTCCTGGTTCTAGTTAGGACTCGAGGACACGCAGCAGTGTTCTGGATGTACTGCAGCTTGTTTGAAGGGGCCAGTGAGCAGACTGTTACAGTAGTCTAACCTACTGGAGACAAATGCATGGATAAGTCTCTCCAAGTTTGGTTTAGACAGTACATATTTAATGTTTGCAATGTTTTTAGATGGTAAAAAGCTGCAGATGTTATTTAAAGGTTTTTCATTTTGCAAAACTGAGCTTTTAGTCATGTGAGAATGTTGTTACCTCTTCAAAAACATGCCGCAATTGTGTTTTGTTTCATTCACACGTTTGTGTAACCCTGCATTATTAAACTGTATACATCTCCAAAGTTAAAAAATGCTCTGTTCCACCTTGTGATGTCATCAAAATTGATTGAACTGATTTACTCTATAATACACTAGAATAACTAAGTTGTTGCCTTTTAAAAAGCTTTATAGAGCTTCCACAATATCTTCTGGTGCACCGACGATTGAAGAAGTTTCAACAAGGCTAAAACAATTGATGTAGCTTCAAAGTTTGGTAATTCCAGGGCTGAAAATTATAATTATTAATGATTCTAGTGAAGGTGTATGAAGTTTAAAACCGCAGTGCAACATTTCCTGTATTACCACATGACAACACAAGATGGAACAGGGAGGAGTGTTTTCAGTTTGAGAGAAGAATTCAGCCTAAATATGCAGGGTTTGTATGTCGGACATGTGTGAATGACACAAAACACAACTCCAGGTATGTTTTTGACAAGGACACATTATAACATAGATCAAAATGTGCGTAATATAGGCCTTTTAAAGCCCTTACTAACTGTTCCTCAATTATATTCAAAAGTTATCTTTGTATTAGTGCAAAAATATATAGTAAAAGAAGTTTGAAATGTGATCTGTTACTACACTGGTGCACTGCTGGTTTGGGAAGAAAAAAATTAATAGGGTAGAAAGGCCGAAAAAGCACCTTTCCTCTGATTTCAACACCCTGCTGCTGCTGGTGAAAAGATGCCAAATACAGGAGGGCTGCCCTTTGCCAAAATCCCCATGTTGGAGTGAAGGGGGCACCCGTCCAAAAATAACAGATTAGCTAAGTGAGACGTCAGGTGACCTACAAGAGCACTCCGAGGTGGAACCAGATCAACAACCTTTCCTGCAAGCCTGCAAGAATCAATCAGATTTTCAGGTTTAAGTGCTCAATAATATGGCCATGCTTGTAAATCCACACATTTTCTATATTCCAACCGAAACACATTGTCTAACAGATGATTCAATTAAATGAACCATTTACTTTCAATGAAGTGGCACGGCTATGTCTACAAGTATGGAGTAGTAAAATTAAGTGCATTAAAGATGATTTTGTTGGGTGGAAAAACGATACCTTAACCAAGAATGCAGAAAGCAACTGTAGTATAGATGCCTGATATAGGTTACTTCTCATAATAAAAGGTTCTAAGAAGGGTGCTTCGATTTCGCATTTTGGCGCAGGAAGGAAATGGAGCCTCTTTTATCATGCTGTCCTTTGGCTGCGAGTGACCGCTCCACTGCAGGATAAGCTCCGTCGGTATGCAGTTCAAACCCACTTGGGAGGCTCAAAGTAGATTCCATTGTGTGTTATTTTATTGTTTCCATGTGTTATAGGAGGAATCCAGCAGATACACTGATGTGCTGTTACAATAATGCTTGGCAGGAATATTGAAAAAAATCTCTCTATATAAAAGAATGGGCCAATTACATGTAATAATAACACGTATAATAAATCAGATGATTAGCAATAGACACCTAGGCTTGATCCCCATAAGCGGGGAGGCCAGGCTAATCTCGATCAGACTTACTATCAAAAATATTGAGATTGGAGCTGACATCAACAATGTCTGTAAATATTTTGCTGCAGGCAAGAAAGAAAAAGAGTGGTGGATAAAGGCATTCTCCAGAAAGCATGTGCCACACACCAGCTGATGGTTGAGATAATGTTACAATTTCATAGACCATGTCCCGTCACAGTGTTTCAATGCCATCTCTGCTCATAAAAAGGGGGATAGGCATGATATTACATTTTAGAGCTTACATCACATTTTTGATTGTGTCACAATTCATGCAGTTAGTATATTTTTTCTGCCATTAAGGGATAACTAAAGACATCTGCTGCTTCTGACAGTTCACACTTTACTGTGATTTTAAATCCACCTGTCCCTCACAAAAATCAAGGATGCTGAGGAATAGTGGAGTGGGGGAAAATGTGTGTCTTTGAGCATAGATCAGCATTAAAGCAGGACACTCCCCCTGCAGCTTCTTTATGAGAATGCATAGCCAGGGGACAGCCTCAAAACCTTTTTTTTTTAAACTCTTTTCTCTTTTTTTAAATGGAACTAAGCCAGTATAATCACATACAAACAACACAACATTGCCAAATATAAAAAAAAAGAGCCAGGGAACTCTTTGGGTGTCACAGTAAACTGAAAAGCACTGATCTGACAACCTCATTAAAAAAGCATATTGTCGCAGGATCATTTCATATCTGTATTATGTAATGAGTAATATGTTTGTTGAAATGCTCACTGCCACACTAAACCAGGTGCCCCATTTAGAAAAGCATCAGAGCTAAAATTACACTGCACAAAATTAGACGCCTGGAGCCTTTTAAATAGGGGCTACCCATATCTTCCAAGTTCTGTATTCTGTTATGATCAGACAGTCGGGACACAAGCACACCAATAACTGTTCAGCTTCTTTAGGGCACTATTGTAAATCTAGGTCTCAGGCGCTGTTCCACCAACTCGTCTAGACTGCCAAGTATGCAATGTAAATCAATACACTCCCAACAGCCTCAAAACTGCCATTTAAACTACCATTGGAATGTGGAGTGCGCTTTACAACAGTTGGTTAAACACTGGGCTCAAACAAGAAAATAAACCCGGAGATAAGAGTTGAAAGATAAGTTTGGCAAGTGCTTCCCAAGCTGAGGTGATGTGGTCAGAGGATGGGCAGAGGATGCATTGTCTAGAGTGAGTTCACTGAAGTGGAAAGGTCAGAAAAACAACATGCAACATGCAACACACAACATGATATTGGGGACAAATCAAGCAGGTATGGACAAGTCAACTTGAATTTTTTGAGTGCTAAAAGCAGTCAGGAGTCACTTTGAGTTCTGTGTAACCATGCAGGTTTCAATTTTTTATAGCTCTACCAAATGCACTATCACCACAAGGAAATGGACACCTGACGGCACTTTAAATACAAAAGCACTATGTTTACAGGCACAGCTGAGAAAGAATACACACAGTTTGTATGCACTGTGGGGACAAAACTACAGTCAAGTCTGTATCTGCAGGTAGAATTCAAATTTATGCAGCAGTTATGTTTTGTTTTTTTTCTTGTGTGGAAGTTCTGGCTTGGAGACTGGGCCAATCACATGACAGCATTGTGGTTTAGGTGGAAACCAAAGGTGAAGCATCTGAATGAACCAAAACAAACATGGAAACGCTGACAAACATACTTTGGCCTATTTTTGCAGAAATAAAGACTATTTTGTTTTGTGTGCAGTGGTGGAGGTGCTTTTCTTTTGAGTGGATTTAATAAAAGTTGTTTTTTTTCCTTGTTCTGCTGTTGACATTTCACTCAATCAGCTTCAAATATTCATCTGGACTTTCTGCCTTTGTCCTGATTGCTTTCAGCGAGAACTGTTGCAGATTGATAATGTGTACAACTCTATTCAGAGTGCAATATTTATAAACCTGGCATTAGCCAGGTTTTGGAATTTGAATAGCTAGTCGTAGAATAGACGAGTAATTAATTTTCATTTAATAGATTTCAAAAACAGCCAACCTGGGTATTTTATTTAGCCCATGAGCAAGAACACAGAGACCTGTCTTCCAGGTTCTGGTTGAGACGTTCTGTTGCTAAGAGACAATTTTACACAGTTAAAGATCTGTCCTGAAAATCTCAAAATTAGATTCTGTATAAAACCTACACTATATATTAATTCATTAATGTGCATCATGTTAGTGTGATTACTAGTGGTGAATTTATTGGATCAATTTAGGGTGAAAGCTTTGTGTGCGTGAATCTTGTTGATGTCTAGTTCTGCCCCAGGGCAGCTGTGGCTACAACAGTGGCTTACCACCACCAAGTGTGGAGTGAATGAATAATGCATGAAATCGTCAAGCAACTTTGAGCATCTGGAAAATCCCTTTATAATTTTTTATTTTTAACCTTTATTTAACCAGGATAAAAACTCAGTGAGTTTCAAGAGTGTCCTGGCCAAGAGGCAGCATCGCACAAAACAGGCACAAAACAATAACACTTTCCACACAAACCAAAGCAAAGTATCATAAAACGAGTCCTATGTGAAACATTTACAAATTGATTGTTCTGTTTCAAGTTCATATAAGACTAATGCATTATTATAATTATTATTCATAAACATATATTGTATTTTGAACTTCAAGTATTTTATTATGATTAATTTTGAAGGAGGCATGCTCTGTGATTACACTATTGACGACCTTTGAAAAAAAAATGTATAGTAGGTTTTATGAATTAAAGCCATTGTCATGCCACACCATCATTCTGATATCCGTTTCCCAAATTTTTGGGGTCTCCATAAAAAGGGAGGAGAGGGTTATGCCGGGACAAGTTCATGCAAATACTTAAACCACAGCCAGTCTGCCCCTATTATAAAATTACCCTGAATGTGAAAACAAAAAAATTCCACCCACTACCTGGCATCCATTTATGAGTGAAAATAACAGGCTTTAGTGGAAAACAACAGGCTCGGACAGAGAAAATGACTCATCCCTCGCTCCATCCCATCACCGTACGCTTTCTCTGTTCCTCTTTTCTAGTTAGCGGCATTGGCACATCCTGTACATCACAGCACAAATGGGAACATGGATGGCAAACAGGCAGACAACACGCTCGAGCTGCCTGTTCCGGTAATATTAATTGACAGACAGGGTTGAAATTTTAAGAAAAAACATTTTAACAGACATGCAGAACTGGGCCTTCTCGTACTTCACAGGAAGCTGGGTAAAAAAGTAGTGTAGTTTGATATGGATTCATTCAGCCAATACCGACATATATTGTAGTCAAGTTCACAAATAGTCTTATCACTTTTATACTAAATTAACATATTTTTAATGTAATTTTAAGAACTTTTGACCACTCAAAAGATGAAACAACTATTTCTGACTTATCAATCAATTATCATAAATCTCAATATTCCCAATTCTTCCACTGTATTTTACTCAAACCTGTCAAACCATAGTGATCTCAAAAAACTACAACTACATACAGCCCCTCAGTGGGTGTTTTCAGGGTATATCGTTATGTCAAGTAGCTGTTTGATGCTTCACCTGTTCTAAGCATGTTTGTGTGCCAGTTAAGACATCTTAAGAGGTACTTGTTTATCTGTTAGATTAAAGAGCCTCCTGCAGACAGTGAGCAACGGGATATCTCAGCGTGTGTAATGTTTGTATGTGCAGTGCCCCTGTGGTGAAAGCTGCTCGGCAACACGTCTCTATCCACAGGCGATCTTACTCAACTGAATTTCCAGGGACCAGGCATCACGTCGCTTCCAGTGAATCACTATAGCACAAAAAACATGTACTTAAACACAGAGGTATGCACAGTGAAGACAGTTGCCTGATTTGGAAAGCCGTTTAGAAAGCAAACAACTTCGAAATATCGGAAACGACGCGGTTTTGGTTAACTTAGGAAATAACAAGTTTTTAAAAATTTGTACAGACTTGCACTAACATCAGAAGTGCTACATTGCATTTTTGTGCCAATTTAAATAAGCAGGACAGTAGGGCAGACTCTGAATGACGACTTGAAAAGAGAAGGGTTTAAGAGCTACTTCAAAGTGAGTCAAGTTTATGGATCATGCGATATGGATTTTTTGAACCGATATCGATATATGGCTTGCTGCTGTAGCTGAAAACTGATATTTGCCTTTATCAATACTTGGCTTTTAAAATCCATAGCAAGGCCCACAAATTTAGCTTGAGTTAAAATAAACAAAAAAAAAGTATATGCATTTATCTGGGATATAAAATAACTACTTACTACAAACATTCACCCATATATTAGCCTAATTTCTCTTCTATTTCCATGTCTATTCATTAGTCTGGTCAAAAAGACAAATCTGATGTGCTGGGACTGACACATGGTCACACATGGACAGGGGCAGCATCAAGAAAATATCGGTACAAAATACCGGCATTTTTTTCCGATTCCAATTTCTGTGGAACACCTCTAATATCAGCCGATAACAACATTGGAACTAATATATTGCCCGTCCCAAATCAGGTTGGCACTAACCTGTACTTGACTATGTATGACATCAATAAAATAAATTTTAAGAAAATGAAGGACAGCTCTCATAATATGCACGGCTGACTTTCATAAGGCTTGTCTTTTCCCAATTCAAGACACTTAAAACAAGAGAAGTCAGTAGTCAATAATCCTGACACTTGAGTTGCCCCAGTATTCTCCTCTCACTCAAAAGCCAGTAACACCAAACCAAAAGTGCAGAGGAAAATTTGTCGCATTAAAGATGATGACACACCCTTGAAACCTTCCACAACTTTAACATTTCTGAAGAAAAATAACTACCATTTCCAGTACAAGCAGCTTCCCAACCACAGTTTAGAATCAGGCCGTAAACATGGACGCCCAATGTTAAACTACTGGTCTCAACTGCCACATGAAAGGCTGACTCAGAGTGGCGGCACCAAGTTTGTGGTCAAAGGCAACTTAGCTACAGACTTAGACATTTTTTAAGTCGAGATGACTAATTTATTACCTGCATTTATGGATTAACTGTACATTTCCGACGCCTGCATATGTTGAATGATTACCACATTCAACCATCTGAGTATGAGGTAGGAGAAGAGCGTTGAGTGGGTGGAGCCTGATTCCTGAATTGAGTTAGCTGTGGTTCTTGTTTGTTGCCATCTTCTGTGGCTGAAGAAGCATAGATCTTCGGAAAAGAAAAGTGCTGGTCGCGGCTGTCGGCAGCTGCTCCACACGCATTTATTTACACTCGCACAAAACAGAGCGGTGCATGTGGTGGACAGAGGCAGTGGTGTTCTCGAAGCAGCACAACACACAGAAGACAATGGCAGGATTCAACAAAAGCACTTAGCTCGGTTAGCAATGGTTAGCTTTGTAACGCTACAAGTAATGGCCATTGTTTTGATAACAGGGTGGAATAAATACAGTTAAGATACCGTAATTAAGGTTGTGGTAGATAAGGGTGACTGTATTTTACTTCTGTCTACATCCTATAAGTAATGATTTAAAAAGTAAATTTCAAACTTTCTCATTTAAAAAAAAACAAAAAAAAAAAAGTCATCATGCCAAGGAGACAAAATTCCAATTAGTCTATTTGACCTCTCCGCAGCATGATAAATTGCATGCTTTAATCACAGTATGATTTACGTAAGCTCATCACCTTCAAATTTCACTTTAAAGAAGCGATATTTTTTTCCTCAGTAAAGTATTAACTGCTGCTAACACACAGCATATTTAGATCACGTTACCTTTTATTGTTTTGAAAATGCTATATTTGCTAAAAACAATGTATTAACATGTAATAAGTTTCACAAGTTATACAAGTTTTTGACGCTTGACGAATCTCTCCTCCCTTTGCTCCCCCTTCAGAGTGACATCACAACACAATCAGCGTGCCTCCTGCTGATGAAACTACTGCACATCACATCAGGTTTGTCAAGTTGTTGTGTAAGGTTTTGCATTATGCGTTTGTACATTTATGGAGAATTGTCATGTGAGAACATGTATGATGTAGGATTATGGGTGGAGCTTTGGACAGAATCTTACATAAGGGTTTGAATAGGGCCCGGGATGGATGACATTTAAAACCTCTTCAGGCATCTTTTTGATGAGGGAACAACATTATAGCAATTAAACATTAAAACAAAAACAAACAAAAAATAATAATTTTACAAAATACCCCCTCTTTAAAGAACTTGATTCATTAGTCCTAAAGTTTGAACTGATAATAAAAAGATTGCCTCAACTCCTTAAATTGTCTTTCAGGGGTGAATAGTTGTTTTGATTGATCTCTTGAATATGCATGCAAAGACATAAATTTCTCTTTTGCGAAATAAGATGTGCGCAAAATCTCCTTACTCCTTACACTCCTTACTGATTTTTTATTGAATAAAATTGAGTTACAAATACTACAAATCACTAAAAGAAGCATGGCGATAGTGCAGAAGAAGTATTTGTGGAATGGTGGTGTTATGCAAGTGTCGGTGAATCGGTCAAAGCAGCAAGCGGGATAGCTCCAGTGGAAAGAAATGTAAGCCAGTGAGTTTGGTTTTGATATGTTAGACGGGTCTCGAAACAAACCAAAGAAACGTCTGGTTTTCTGATAAGCATATATGATAAAATAACTGTCTTATGTTTTGGCATTTGCCAGATTGGGAATATCAGATTGTCATGACAAAGGTTCGATTCTGCTCTTTGCTTCACTCCGGTGCGAACAATTTCCTTTCCTGGCTAAGATGAATTAAAATACCTGACCTCCCTGGAGTCATTGGCATCTGGCCAGCGGTGGGGCCACTCAACCTTGGTGAGGGTTGCTAGAAACATCTATCTGACACCGGCAGAGAAAAGCCCTTGGAGGATGTGTGAACACTGTAAAAACAATCAAATGTACAATAATAATGGTATCTGTATTTACATTAGAACATATGGAGCAGTCTGTTAAAAGGTACAGCTACAAAAGGTACATAATAAATATAACTTTCCAGCACTACAGTTAACATGTTACAACAATTAACAACTTTGCCTTAAAATTTGTAATATTAGGTAAATGTTTCTAATACAGCATAAATAGTATAAAAAACTAAACTAGTTACAATCTAGACAGGTAGAGAGGAACAAAATAAAGAAACACCTACCTAGCAATAATTTTTGATAACTGCAGATTTCACTGTCTTGTAAACAAAGAGTACATAGCAATCAGAAGCTGATTGGCTCTGTGAAAGGTTGTGTGGCGTAGCTTTTCTGCTGTTGTGCTCCCTTATAAAATTGTTATTCTGCCCATGTCTTGTATCCGTCAGCCACACTTGGGCGACAAGACGTTTATAGGCTCCACACTGTAGTGGCTACCATAAGCGCCATAAGCCGTGAAAAGCCGGCGCGGCACAGAAAGAAGCGGTCAAGGAATTAGAACAAGAGCCACGGCGGCCCGTTCTCCGAGGTGTGCTAACCGTATCTGATCTGCTCGGAGTCAATGGGCCGAGCTGTGTCATTTAATTATGTGGCGCTGCCCGGTTTGCAAAAGCTGTGCCAGGGTTTGTTCTTGTGCTCGGACAGCCAAGTGCGTTTGATTGGTCAGTTCAGGACACAGGACCTCGGGCTGACTGAACGAGCAAGAGGCTGGAAAATAAGGGGAAATTGTAGAGGTTTGACCGAGCATCACCTGATAGATTACCACATTTCTGAGAGGTTTAGCAGGATTATATCTTAGCAGTTACTCAATTGATGTTTCATTACAAGCATTCTTAACAGGAGGCAAAACACACCCGTATCATGTATAGGTGTTATTTTGCCCCCTTCTTGCCCCATGTGCCATTTGGTTTGGCAATTGATGGAATGTTCAAAACAGACCAAAACCAAGAGAAGCTAGCAAATTAATCTCAATCAAATTGAAATCTCAATTATAATGGACGCAATTAGCAGATCGCAAAGGCTGTAACTTTTTAAGCATCATAATTTCTCCATTCTACATAAAAAAAAAATGCTAACCCTAGTGTTTGGATCAGTTGTTTTTTTTGTGAATTCTTCTGGACAGGTTTAAAATGTGAACTTTGAGCAGAGTCCTACAATTAAAACAAGCTGCAAATCTAATCGCAATTCAATATTTTTCCCAAATCCTTCCACCCTGCTAGCAAAATGGCTGCTGCAAAAGTAGTCTAGACCTTCACCTTTGACAGCTTCATGGTAAGTCCTCAACCAGACAAAATTCTTCAGCAGATTTCTCCAGGGGAATTTAATGTTTGAAATTATTACATCAAAAAGCATAAAGTGCTCTTTCAGTCTTCTCTCAGGTGTAATTGTTCCAGAACAAAAATTGTACAAGTATAAAATATCAAAAAGTTACAATTCCCAGCCTGGAATCTGCACACAGTTTCATTTTAATGGAAAGATGAGCCAATTTTGATTTAAAAAATACCTCACTGATGCTAATCGAGAGAGTAAAAAGTTTGAGATTGATCGATGTGGATATTTTCATGGCCGACATTGATACCAGTTGTTTAGAATCCAGAGAAACCGATGGTCAATCAGCTCTGTCGATATTTTTGGGTCAATATGTAGGGGCAATTATGATTATTTTCCCCAAATTGTTTATTTTACCCACAGCCCCCTCTTTTTTTAAATCACAAACATACTGAAGAGCTGTGTTGTCATGTTTTATGCAGTTATCTCTTGTTGTTAAGTGTTCAAATATAGCTTTATGCACATTCTCAAGGCACCAGGTTGACCCAAACTGTTACCGTTTAAGATGTGACTGGAGAGAAAAGCCCAGTGGAACCGTAGACAGTGTCACCCAGCTGACTCACACGAATACATACTGCCAGGTAGGTACAGCGGATAACTCAAAATACCACAAAAGAGCTGCAACTCAACATACAAACTGCATTTTAAAGAAAACATCTGTAACCTCTGCGTTAAGTTTCATACCAACCGAAATGCTCATTGACTAGCTTGCTTTCAGAATTTAGTACAGGAATGCCAGCTACTGATACACAATGTTTACGCTCCACTCACAGACTCGTGCATTTTGTTTTATGCAATTTGCCAAAACCATGTCTATAAGTGCTACTTGTAAAATCTCATTTCTACTCACATGCAATCCACTGGCTCTTTGATTTCTTTTTGTGAACCATTCACACATAGAAATGTCCAAGGTAGTATTTGGGTAAGCTCTGTGCACATGTCCAGCAGGGGTACCACTAGTGCCTGTGTGAAAATGAGAGCATTGAGTTGTGATTGGGCCTGCTGTGCCACTCCGGTCTAATTTTAGAAAGGCTGGGGTACAAGTTGGAAGAAAAAGTGGTGTTGAGTGACCAGATTATCTGAGCTCACACTTTTTCTGTTACTTGCAGACAGAAAGTGATGATTGCTTTTTCCTAATAAAAGGTGACAAAGAGACATTGTCATTAGCACCTCTGACTCATCTTAAAGTAGGGAAATAGTACTTAATATGTGGAGTATGTGTCCAGCAGAGTACTTTTACCCAAGATCCAATGGTTAAGACTGGAGAAGAAAAATTCAGTTCTGGCTACATCATACTTTGATCAATCCAAGTTCAAAAATTGTTTCAGGTGGTGCAAAGGCTCAGTGCTTCAGCCTCACAGCAAGAAAGTCATAGGTTCAACACCCAGGCAGGGTAGAGCTTTTCTCTGTGGAGTTGCCAAAGAAAGATTCTGAACATTGATGAACCTTGACACTGATCAATGCCTGCTGCAACAAAAATATGAAAAACTAGGTAATCATAACATAACACTACAACTCCAATAAAATAACAAACAGTGAAGATGACCATGCTTGTAGTATAAAAACTTCTTGTGATAGAGTCAAAAAGAGGTCAAAAAAGACGTTTTACTCCAATAAAATAACTTGTTATGAAATCATCCATTTTGCTACATTCCAAAAGTCCATTTGTTCTCTTGTGCAGCGCAAAACCCCACATTGGCAGTTCTCTCTGCTCCCTCACTTCCTCCTCAGTAAACAGGACAGAGACAGACATGCTGAGGCGCTTATTGGCGGCTCAAATTGCGACAAATGAGCCAAAATCTGTGCGTAAAAGTGCCTGAAAAGTCTCCTACTGTCCTCATGAGCGGATGTAGTAAATTTTTGCCCAGACATTTTGGTTCTGTTGTTTTGTGCCCAGCCGAGGATCAGTGCTTGTAATAGTTCTCTGTTTGCAGCTGCAAGCAATAAGTAATTAGAAGCAATGACAGTTTGTTTCCTTTCAGAGTGGCTGGACTTTGGGGACTGCCAACTTTGTATGTACATCAACAACAAGCGTGTAAAAACGGGAGCATTCCACAGAAAATGAAGTTAAAGTTAAATCTGACTGTTGGTTGTTATTGTGTTTGTTGAGAATGGTGGAGTGTTTGTGTGCTTCGAGGCCTTGTTCTAAATCAAGCCGCCGATGCAGGCCAAATAACTTTATAAACAAAACTGTTGTCCTTGTGCAAATGTGCTTATCAGATGTGCGACCAAAACCTAGCATTAGCCATTAACTAATTTTTGTTTATTAATGCTAGCCTAACTTTTTCAGCCAGGGGGGGTAAGACATCCAATATGTTGATTTGGCAATAGTTTTTGCTAGTACGCCATCACTAGATAACCTTGAAATGTTAGTGCCATATGAACCATCTCACACTCTAAGGACTTCAGGGACCGGCCTCCTGCTGGTGCCCAGAGTCAGGACTAAACATGGAGAATCAGTGTTTCAGTTTTATGCAGTTAAAACCTGGAACAATTTTCCTGAAGATGTGAGACAGGCCTCTACTTTGACAATGTTTAAATTCAGGCTCAAAATTGCTCTATTTATTGTGCATATGACTGAAAGGTTTTTATTCTGTATTCTTTTAATGTTCATTTTATGATGATTATTTGTTTTGATTTGTTTGTATAATGATTTTAATGTCTTTCTTATTCTGTAAAGCACTTTGAATTTCTTTGTGTACAGATTGTGCTATACAAATAAACTTGCCTTGACTTGCCTTGAAATTGCTGCCAACCAGATAATACTTTGTGATTAAAGAATACTACAATAATAATTTGAAGGTAAACTGATTAGAGAGAAGGAACATTGTGCCTTAGTCCAGTTTCAGTACTATACTATACTATAATTATTCTTTTTTTTTTTTCAAACTCAATCTGAAACTAGAACAGATTTTAGTCGTTTTCAACATTAAATCGTAGTACATTCATTTATATTACCATCTTGTTTTAGATCTGTGTAATCCTTCTGTCATTTTGATTTTGATTTTTAATAATAATGGAGTTTTTAAAAAAATATTATCAAAACAAGTTTACTTGTGACTTTCTTACTTGCAAAGCAGGGTCATTGTGCAAAATTAAACAATTGGCATTGTAAAAAAAAAAAAGCCAGATAATTTAAAGTATTAAAATTTGATTACATATCTATACAAATGTAATTGAAGGCAGTTTATCATTTCTTAAATAATAGATTACGATTTCAAGGAAAATGCAAAGAGCTTCCCCTGTTTGAAAGATCAGCAGTCCCTGCTCTAACTTCAATTAAAATCGATTAAAATTGTTATTAGGTTCCTTAGTGGTCCATGGGAGTGTGTGTGTGTGTGTGTACATATATATATATATATATATATATATATATATATATATATATATATATATATATATATATATATATATATATATATATATATATATATATTCATTCCTGTTACGAGCTGATAAATAATTTGGTTTTGTAGAGATCTTCGAAGAACAGCGTACCACTGATTCTATAGTAACGTGTCCAGGGAGCATATAATCACTTTAGGAGACCACAAGCCACAATTACTAGAGTCAATTTGACCCTTAGAGATTCCAGCCTCTGAGCAAACAATATAATACACTACATACTGAAGCAGGAGGTGAACAGGGCAGAGAGCACAACTATATATTAACAATAGAAGAACTTGTGTTGAATTTTAATAGCTAGATTATTTTATGGTAGAAAACGACAGCAAACATATGTGTGACCATGTCTTAAGTTGATTTACAGACAATGGCAGCACAAACCAGGTTTCAGGAAGCCATTTTAGAGCCCACTGAGACATGATTTTAAGAGCAATTATAAATCTGACTTTCGACTTTAAGCGGCCAGATGCAGTCCGCCTCCTGTCTGCCTAAAAGACAGAAGCGATGGATGGGAAGGACTATAAAACGCATTCAGAATGGCAGTGTGGTGATGACGGGTGCTTAAAATGCCAACAAGAAGGAAATCATAGAGTACAAATGTTAACTGTAATATTTAGTATTCTGTCAAAATCCAAACAGCTAGTGTGAGATGGAGAAAAAAAAAAGATCAATGTGTATTTAATATTGTACAGCCCTACCATGCTCCCATGCTAGGTGTTTGGCAGAACTCTTTTAAATGCCCCATACTTCACTATGGATGACTGATTGACTTTATAACCTTTAAATATATCCATTTCAGCACTATTTAATAAACCAGCTTCAAGACACTGAACCGGTCGAGTAGAACAAAATAAATATGCTTCAACACAGTGACACATGTTGAACGGCATTCTAATGGTTTCCCAAATAACCACAGAAATGTAAATCTGGCGAGTCGCTGTGTACCATTCCACATTATTCACCCATTCATAAATCAAAGTACACTCTGTCTTAGTTCTAACATGCTCTCTGTCTATCCCGCCAACAGAATCAAATGGGTGGAGCCTGCTTTGGGGGCCATGTTGAGTTACGACCGTTCCCCCCTTGGGCCTGTCCGTGCCTCCCCGCCTACAGTAGCATCGGACGGGACCCACAGAGGAATGAAAGGGCCCCTGAAGTGGGCCTCTCCGGCACAGAGACGCAGACATACAGGAGCTGAATCTCATTTGAGTGTTTTATGTTTCCCGTCTCACTGCGGGGCCATTCCACATAACACGCACCACTGTCCACACCCACCCGCGCACTTCCATTACCCGGGCCACTGGAGCTGCTCTGGACTCCCTCGTACAGTATGTTGGACGGGAATGTGGCGATGCAAACGCAGTTGTACACTGATTGATAAATTCATAGAGTTTAATAAAGAGCCAACATGACAAGTTAGAGAAAGAGGGAGAGACAAAAACGAGTGACAAGAAAGACAGACTGTTCTACTGATTTTCTTTTTCCATCACAGAAAGAATTGAATCATTATTGAATTGTGAGTCAAATGTAAATCGGCTGTTGCACGGATTTTGATACCACAATGTAGGGTTGTCAAAAGTATCAAAGATCAGATTCTAATTGCCACTAAAACTAGTAACGAAGCTAGATAGTATTGATACTTTTTTTTTTTTAATCACATAATTGCCAGTAGATAAAATGTGATCTTTCCTGCCTACTTCAATCTTGAGTTGTAACAGAACTACTGTAGGACCACATGGTATAATAAACAAATACTATTATACTACTGTTATATTGTTATGAAAATTACAATATCCTGTTAACATAATGACTATATCGACTTAACAATATTTTTTTGAGGTCAACGTTAATGGCGTGTACTTTTTCTTTAGCATTTTTTTGGCTATACAATAAGATTTAAGCTGTGAAAGGGTTGAATTAATAACTTCTATGACTCATTACAGATGCAAACTAAGTACTAAAGTGTTTCATTCTGCTGTTTATTCATTGCAGCTAATGATTTTTTACAATACTATAGATTTAGAAGTAGATTTAGTTTGTGTGGTTTAAATCTGTTCTTGGGTCAGTTGCATAAATTAGTTGCAATATTATCTATATTTACTTGTCTAAAAAGAGCTTTTAAAATTAGCATTTGGATTTCTAAATCTGCATCAAGTATCGAATCTATTCTTTACTAAAGAAAGTGAATTTGATAGTATCATGACAATACTACCACAAAGACAACAGTTATACAACAGTATGAAATTTCAATGCAAAATAATCATTTAATATCTCCGTGTGGTTCTTCTGATACTCTTTCAAGACAATTCAAAAGTACTCAAGAGAGGTTTCACTTTGTACTATGTGTTTTTTGAAATGAGCATCTTGTTTTGATACTGGTTATTAATTTTTTACAACATTACTTTACGACCATGTTTTGGATTTTATGGAACAAAAAATATTCTGGCTTAATACTTAAACTCCTGAAAAGTTGTGGCCCTTTCTCAGCACTAAAAAGGCAACCAAAACAAACAGCACGTTTAGACTTCAAGTTCACACACAACAGGTGAACAGCTTTCTCCCAGATCACCCAAACAGAAAAAAAAACACCAGAACAACCTAACAGACTGTAGGTCCATGTTAGACCGCTTCATGCATATCCACACACACACCACCAGGTTTAATAAGTGCCTGTACTAATGATCCAGGCGTGCTTTTAGTGTGGCCGTAAAAGTTAACTTGGCCATCAACGTAATTAAAGGGACCCGCTTTAAATCAATGGAAAAGTAGAGGAAATACAAGGCTTTTAGAACTCGAAAGGTGTAATATGAAAAGATATGAAGTTAAGATATGTTGTTTAGGCTTTTGTGGTAGGCAGAATTTGCACTTTTGACTTTTTTAAGCTGCCCTCAAGCATGTGCTCTGCATTGAGACAGGGCCTCATGGTATTAAAGAGTCGTGAAACTGGAACAAGCCAAGTTAGCGTTCGGCAGTTAGCACATTGTTTGCGCTTCACTAGGGATGAGACAAGATCTCGCGGGATAAGACTGTGCTCTGTTAAAAAGGATTTGATTAATACATTTCTGTTTTAAGATTTTATGATTAAATCTGGGGTGTAGGAACCATTATGTTAGTATTGCGTTTAGATTTGTGATATGTTTAAAATGTATTTTGTTCAAAGTGCACACTGTAAACAACTCGAGGAGCATTAACATTTCAGAGACTATAAATATTAATAATATGACCAGATAAACTAATACAAGCATCCTTTGTATTTTAGAACACGTGTGCAGAGACTTAACTACAGACAAAACATGATTATCCATAAAAAAAAAGATTTAAAAAAAGACAGGATATGTTGTTCTTTGCAGAGGACATTCTATTATCTAAATAACTAAATAACTGTAGCCTTTGAGATTTTATAATAGCACCGACTCAAATTGCAGAGAGGAAGTGGAACTAAATTCTGTGACGATGAATGCAGCATTTAACACATTTTAATACTTTTTCACTCAGGCATAAACAAGATGCATGATGTGAAGGAAAAGATATCATAACTATAATTTTAGCGATGGTATGTTGGAATAATACTACATTTTTTGTGATACTATTTTGAAGTATAGGATAAATGGTATGAACAGAGATGTGTTCCAACAGGTCATGCTAGCTATATAGGCACCATGTTTTTCTCATATGATGCATGTATTTTCTTGTACCTATTACAGAAACAAAAATATCAGTATGTCAGACTCAAAGCATGACGCAAATTGTCAGCACTGTCGACATTATAAATCTTCATACTGCTGAGCAAGTTATGAATTTCTTTGTTCAACTGACATACTGCATCACATAGATTACAGGGCCATGGATAAGCTGGGGCCTAAGGGTGTTTTGAAACATCAAATGTCCACCTCCCGTAAAAAACAAAAACAACCACATAATATAAGCCGTGGGAACTTCTTAGCTATAGTTGCTATTAGCTTGTTGCCTGCGCAGATCAAGTCACTTTTAACCAACTTCTTTATAATAAAATAGGGTTGTCAAAAGAAAGTATTGAAAATCAGATACTAATCAATACTAAAACTAATCAAAACTAGATACTCATTTGAGCAGGTATAACAAAAACAGTAATACTAAAAAAAACTCATATTTATAGGACCAAAATGAACCTTTCCTGAATAGATTTAAAATGATCATGAGCTGTATCAGAGCAAGTATGAGACCACATTGACTTGTATACACACATGGACCACTAAAGAACATACCTGGATGAGTGAGGGTTACACAGATGTAAGACCACATGCTAATATAAAAGAAAGTACTATGATTTCATGTTAAAAATGACATTATACTGTCTAAATAAAGAGTGTTTTTATTATCATTGTGGAGTATCACGTCTATTCTTTAGTAATAGTGTTTGAAATTCTAGTATTGTGATAACACTATAATAAAAACAAATGAGTAAGCATCTCATGAGTGGTTCTGATTATAGAGGCAAGTAAGTATAAGTTTATTGCAAAGCCATAAATTCCCAGTATCACGTTACACCTCATCTCTGCTCCCATATGGACACTGCATGACCCTAAATATGACATGAGACTCCATTGACATGTGACTCCAAACCCTAGGGGCTCCTATGATGACAACATACAATGGGCCTGTACAACACTAATGTTTCTGCTCTGCAATTACCTCCCATAAGGAATCCATTAGCCCCAGTACGGCACACTGGTATTAAGACGCCGATGCTTGCCCAAATGTCACAGGGCCTTCTGCTTCCTTCCTTCTCTGATCTATTCTACCCTGTACATGTCTATCCGCTGGGCCCATCCAGAAAGTCCAGGATCTGCCAGTGTAAACACCTGCTATCTGTTGAGGTCAAAATCCACCATGGAGAGTCGTGAGTGACGGCCTTTGTGCTGGATAAACAACAGAGCATGTTTATTGAATGGTGGTTGGACCAATGGAGAAAGATGATGACAGGCTACGGTAATCCGTGTATCAGGGTATTCTAAATATTGTATGTGCTTTCTTATGTAAACAGTGAGGGTGATACCTGCGGTAGAGCTGAGCACGCTCACGCTGCACCTATTGCAAATAAAGACATCGTAAAATAAAGAGTTATTTTCATAGATCTATTTTGACAAGCGGATGAATTTGACCTTGTGCCTGTTCCCTGTTCTACAAATTGATTTGAAATATTTAGTGGTGAAACCTGGCATGAGGTTTTAAAGGGGATGGTGAGATTTTTTGTGGTAAGAAAAATGTGGCTAGACGACTTCAGCTGCTTACAAAACCCTTAAGACAAGAGATTTAATGCTTACTTTAACAGAATCTGTAGCGTTAAGCAATCCGCCATATTTGCGTGATTCCATGCTTTAATAAAAAAAAAAAAAAAGCACATTTAAAATTTTATAATTTCTTCCATGGTATTCAATGCATAGCCAAAGGTACTGCAATTTTCCAGAAACAAATACCAGCAGCTTTGGACAACATTAGGACCTGCTTACTGATAAATACCTGTATTACCTGTTAAACAAACCACAATTTTTTCATTGTCAACCACTGTATTGCACAGTGTTTCATCACATTTCAAAACCATGACAAAATGAAGCACTATAGTCTAGGAAACTTATTTCAGGGTAGCTTATATTTAAACATGAATTTAACTGCAACACTAATGTGCAACACCTCATTTTCAAAGAATTGTATCTTCCATGAAACCAAAACAGGGCTATTTACACCTCTGCCAGACCACCACCTTTTTACTCCTTCCATTTGCAAGAAAAATGTGTTTTGAAATGGTCCCAGCATTTGTGAAAGGTACACAGAAGGTGAGGAATAATGGAGGACCGAAATATCCCACGCTCAGAAGGCTGCAGTAGTGTACAGGAGAATGTCAGCGGTTGGAGTGGCACACACACACATTCCATATTTCTGGGAATTAGCTTACATCTCAAAACAGTACGCTGCTGCGAGGGGCCCATGCATCTGTTATCATTTTACAACCTGCCTGTAACTCAGCAGCCTCCCCTGTACAATGTGCTCCACTAAGCACCTCATTATAGAAAGAGTCTTTTGTAGCGCGGTGAGGTAATGGGAGTGGGAGGGACTCTTTAGGTGAACGTATCAAACATCCACAAATGACAGAGTGAGTGGTCTTTTCACCGCAAAACCTGCAATTTCCGGAACGCCACAGCAGAACGGCCCCTGATTGATTGGCACGGGGATGTTCGATCGTCCAGCTGCTGTTCAGAAGGAAACTTATTGCACAACTTTACAGGAACATGAGTCTAAATTTGCAAGCACGAATTAAATGTGGAAAGCTAGATTAAGTAATCTGTCACATTAGTTTGAGGAGAGAATCTGTCTTAATATTTGCTACTGAGCAGCTAAGTGAAAGTACAGTGACTGCTCCTGTCCTGAGCAAATATACATTACTGCTGTTACAACTTAAGCCTGTCATGATAATTACTATATCGGCTTTTTGTTCATAAGTGATGGATGGAACAATAGTTTTTGCCTTGGGTACTTTTTTTTGTACTAGTGGGGAATTATTTTTCTATCCTACAAGAAAATTTGAGCGGTAGGGTTGACTAAACAACTTATGACTCATTAAATATACAAACTAACTACTTAAGTGTTTGACTATTTATACACTGAGATAATTTTAAAACAAATTTCATTACTATTATTACTACTACTACTATTACTAAATAACACTTGTTGTTGCCCAGAAACATACTCCAACACTTTTGCCTTGATTCGCTTTAATTAAAACGTGCTGCTATAAACGTATTCTTTGAGGTAAAATAAGTTGTGTAACTTGAGAGAAAAATACAACTTTTTTTTTTTAAGTTTAAAGTTTGAATTACATTAAGTTAGAAATACTCATTATTAGCCACCTGATTATTTTCAACAAACAAACCTGTCAGTAACATTCTGAAATGCAAGGTGTAATTAAATCTCCGAAGCTGTCAACTAATATTTAGACGCATTTTCTTCATAGAACGAAAGAGAAAACAACGATTCACTTACTTCTATACAACTACAGTGACTTAGAAATGTAAAACTTTGCACCAGTGGCAAGGTAGGAGACTTGTCATCTTATTACAGGGTGTGCAAGAAAATCAACACAAAACTCAAAAACTTTAAACTCTCACCTCAACAGCCAACCCACAAACAGGCAAAACAACACTGAAGTTGCCAGTGTTCTAACTGCATCAGAATCAAAGGAAATACGTGTTATGTTTAAAAGCAAGGTAAGCATCCTGTGAAGAAAAACATCTGTACGATTCATATTCTAGTCTGCTAACGTGTTTTTCATTCACATTAGATTAAAACTGTCACTATGTGTGTCTCATCAGCTGCACAAAACTAATGCACAAAGTAAGGATGATGCAACAATGAATACAACATAAACTTTTCCAATTCTGTGCACATGTATTCGTCTATGCAAGCATGTAACAGCAACACGGTCTGTTTCTGTCCATGCATAATAACGCATGATACGTATGAAGCATGTGTGTGGCCTGTGCATGACTGCTTTGAACCATGCTAAGCCTAACCTCGTGTTTTGGACTCCCCTCAGCTCCATGCGTACGCGTCCCTTTGTCTCCCTTGCAGCAGAGTGGAGCAGCCAGCCTCCTCTCACTTCACACACTGACACCTCCCTAGTCTCTTGTGCAAAACCACAACATACCTCCTGCACGCCTCTCCGGCACACAAACACAGATATACTCATGAAAGCAACGCCAGTGCCTTCATATTGGTCGATGTGTGCATAGGCGTGCGTTGGGTTTGGTGGGATTTGCGCAGTACACATGTGGAATGTGGAGGGAATCGCCGCCGCCTGGACAAAAAACACCACAGCGGGGCATGGAGAGTGTATAATAGGAGCTAAAGATGCCATATGGATGTTCAGCGTGTAAGTCATGTGGCGAAAACCGCATGTAAACATTGTATCCCGCTCTAACAAAGACGAATTAGCTCCTGCGGTGATTACGCACAGCGCCTTGGATCACAACACTGTCCCTTACCTGATGTGGCATATCAACCTTTACTTTGTCCAGTCCTGGAATTGACACAGTTTTTCCGAGATGGTAAAGTTGTGTGCGGCTTAAACTATTCCTCCAAGCTGAAAAAACTTTGTCCTCGATTTAAAAACTGTCAACAAAGAAGAAAAGAGGCGTGAATTAGAGACTGGTTAAGTAATGGCCAGACGAGTGGGATTGGCGTGGAGCTGACCGCGATGACGTACAGTTATTAATAGTAAAATCACGCCAAAAACGCCATTTAATAAACCAAAACAGCAACCCGAACGTTATTTCTTGTAAACTTGTAATAGCACATGAGTTTTTTGACGCTAAAACGTAGTAACTGTGCAAAATAGATGCAAAATACGCGCTCGAATAAACTTTGACAATAGAGGTCCAAAGAGTGGCTTAATGAACTGTCTAACTTAATTTATCTTAAAATCACGTTGGTAAATAATAGCTTGAATGCAGCCGAATTAAAGAACAGTCCCCTACAAGTATCACTGGTTTGAGTGGCCTTACAAGAAGGTTGTTTTAAGGCGTGCGCTTAATGGAAAAAATAAGTAAACATTTCCTAAACGAGGTTCGGCGCGGTTCTGTATTCACGAGGACACGTAAACGGGGCTCGGACACTGCATAGCGAAAGCAGCAGTAGCAGCACTAGCATTAATGCACAAATTACAAATATACACAAAGATTCATGCAGTAACAGAACTGCTGGGGAAATGCTGGTCAGTTTTGGGTCAGACTGAGTGGGATATTGTGTGTGACAGCGCTATAGCAGCTCCATAATAAGAGAGCAAACAGCACGACCACCACCACCTCCACCACCGCCTCCACCGCTGCTGCTGCCGCACTCTACACCGAGCAGCGCGTGTGTCACTCGGCCTGAAAGCACTTCTCAGCAAAAGCGAAACAAGAAAAAGGGGAAAACTACCAGCTCCGGCCAGCCTCACCCCACCCCGCATGGAAAACCCTAAACACACGGGGGAAAAGTCCAAATAACTTACATTAGTCCATGCGAAAACACACGCAAGTAGACACAATTAGTCCAGTTTTTAGTTCTGTATCAACATAGATGGACAGCACTTCTTCTTGGATAGTCCCGCCCCCCCCAGTTTACCAGTCAGGCATTTCTATACATATATATAATCCGGACGGCGACCAATCACAGCGCGCCACTCTGGAAATGCACGCTTTTGATTGGCTGACGGGCTTGTCAATCTACAGCTGAGTCGCGCGCTCTCTTCCAATCATATAGGGGTGTGTCGTGACGTAGCAAAAAGCACTATCAGATAAGACACGTTTTAATTAAATATAAATAGCTAATTTAAAGAAAATACATGTGAATTTACTAATTATTATTTATGAATCATTTGGGCCACTTTTAGGCTAATGCTCAAAAAGTGAAAACCACTCGAATAATAATAATTCACTCTCTTAATAATTTTCATATCATGTTTTCAGTATAAATATATTCTATAAATGAAGACTGTAATAACTGTAATTTTGTAGTATTTTATTTGGTCATTATATTCAAAATTAAACATTATTCAGCTTATAGATTATAAGGTTGTACATAATATTTCTATCATGACCGAAAGTGTTTAGGCTGAAGTAAAAATGACTTATAATGCCTAAGCCTATTTAATAATAACAAGCAGCATAACAATTCTACAATATATAATTCAATATGTATACAATAGAAAAACTACAAACCAAGGCAGTTCACATGAATCATTCCTGAGTCCTGTAATTTTAAATACTTCTGTTGTGTTGGAGCTTTTTAATTTATCATCAAGGTTGTTCCACACGCTAGTCCCTCGAACAGAAATCAGTTGTTATTTGCTATAACAACTGATATATATACTGTAAGCGAATTGTCCATAGATATAAAATAGTAGGCACAGTGTAATAACGTCTTAATAATACTATGTTGTGTGCTTCTTATATGTTATTTAGTATTTTTTAGAGTACGCTATATTTTTCCATAGTTGATGAGTATGTTTGGTCTCATACTTTTGACCTGTGCGTTAGGATACCATTTAGTTTGACAACAGAAAAGCTGCACATTTCTTAAAAGTTCATTATGTGTTGTCCCTTATACAAAATACATGGAAGTTCCAACAATACCCTGTTGTCTTTTCGTCTGTCCACTCTGGAAACCACAGTAACTGACAGAATAAACACATAAAAATGCAAAGAAGAAGAAGAAGAAGAAGAAGAAGAAGAGGTAAGGCAAAATAACTGCTGGCTAATTGCTCTGTGTCTATCTATATTATCTCAGCTAATTTGTTTTGGACACATTTAACCATACAGAAATGTCTCGCTGCGGTATGCAAAGCTACCCCTGGGACGCTTTAATATAGAGCTTCAATCACCACATAACCCACTAAGCAATTAGGATTCATTATATCCATCATTTGTTTATTTGGCCTGGACACATTTGTGCTGTGCTTACTTTGGCTATTTGGAATATAGAACATTACTTTTAGCGAACGTAACCCGTGACATTTCAAAAGACTGCTCATTAGGTCTCATTGCAGGGCATAATCAAAGTTCTGTGAATAACCGTAGTCAGACTGAATAATCGTTTTGCAGCCTTATATTTTAACTACACTTGCATAGTGTTGTGTCAGATTTAAGACTACTTTTAATAGTTATTTTTCTTGATTTTTGATTCCATATGTATCTTTTTCTGCTGTTTTTGCACTGTGCAGGGCAAATAGAAGTAATTTTATTTGATTTTAACCTGAAAAATGAATTTGATTTGAATAAAAGTATATATATTTTGTTATCTGTCTTGTATCATGCATATTTTGTGAAAACAGCTTGTTACAAAAATATATTATGACGCTTTAATGATTAAGAAGGGTACTCAGAAATGTAAAAACTAGCTTATGTTATCACCTGAATGCATTAACTGAAAACATAATTTAGCCATTACTCTGCGTGTAATAGCCTGGATTGCACGGCTTAAATGGCTACTGAAGAGGGTAGACTGTCTGCATCTCATGTAAGTGGAAAGTTAAAACCAATAGTCAATATTGTTAATACAATAATACAACAAGGTACATTTCACAAAATAAAAACTTTTGGTCTTAAGAGTTTCACAAAGTAGTTTGAAAGAACAAAAATGACTAATAGCCCAATGAGTCAAGTATGTAAGTACTTATTTGACGTTAATGGTTGACAGAAAGTTAAGTGTTAAAACCCTGTGTTCCCGCCAGGACACTTTTATTGAAGTGTTTGTTATTGCCTTAACACACTTGGGAAACAGCCTTATTTGTTTGTTTCTCCTTGACATCAACTAGGTCTTCTTTTCTCTCCATTTATGCACACAACCATTCTAAGGAAGTATTTTCAACTGCCCCTTTGAGACAACATGCAAATATAAACTTTTATATTGATTGATAGATACTTTGGTGAGTAATTGCAACAAGTAAATTCATGAAATAGGCCTACATTAGAAGCATATCCTCGTGAACAATTGGTGTGACAGTTGTAGCTCTTTTAGCCAATTAACACTAACTAAAAGATTGGTGGCTGTACCCCATAGCATCACTGACGGAAAGGCAAAATGGTGAAGAAAAAAGTAGTAGTAGTAAGTTACAATGTATCAGTATTGGTCATGGCCCTATACCCTATAATTATGCAATACAACCAATAGGCTAGAGTACACTGAATATTTACAAGGAGTAAACAAGAGTCTACATAAAGCCTATTTGCACATGTCGTCTGCGTTCTCCATAGAGTGTAGTGGTGCCGAGTGCTTCCTCGCGGCCTGCCTGTGTGTGCATGTGCAGGAATCTAGGCCATCCCTCGTGGCTTTGTGTCTGAGAGGCGGATCAGTCTATACCAGGCCCTGTGCTGTGTACAGGCATGCGCACACCAATGTCGCCCCCCACTCCCCCCTCACACTGTGTTCAATAGGAAAATGCAAGCACCGTGGTGAATAGTTATTTTTCCCACAGTGTAAACTACCTTAAACTTACTTCAATAACTTTTACATTTGTACAACAACTTACCTTTATGTAATAGATAACTTTAGGTCTTGCGCTTGCACTTCTTCTCCTTGAATATAGGCTACATTCTCAGTTTACTATATTTTATTTTATTCTACTTGAAAATATATAAATTTGTCTATTCATCGCACTTTATTCTTAAAATTTATAACCATTGATTTTATTTATTTATTTATTTTTTTTGCTCTTTGTCATTATATTCTAACGTGTGAGCTAGCTGTCCAAGTAATTTCGCTTGCGTATTAACAACGTTCAAGTCTAATTTGCATTGACGGTTTTGGGTTTTTACAAGTTATAGTTATAGGCAGAGGTATAAGAGTTAGGGGAACTTACTAAAAACACTTCATTATTACTTTAATTTTCAACAGCTGTCGCCTCGCAGAGCTGCACAAAGCTGGTGATTCAACCGACAGAAAAAGTTAGAACTGCAATCGCTGAGCCAGTCCTCAGTCAATAAAAGTCAGGCAGAAGTAAAAGAAAATAGACATAGAAAAGACTAGATTAAGTCGTTTTTCAACTGGAATTTAATAGTTTTAAAGACTACTGCGTGGCTTCTGAAAGTTTGCTCCCACTACTGCAGCTATAAGTCAGTAAAATACTAATAGTACTACTACCAGTTATGCAATTATACCAAAAGAAGTTACTGCTGCTTCTGCTAGTATTATACCAATATTGCAGCAACTACTATTGCTGCCTATTATCTTAAACCAGTCAGGCTATGCTCCTTTGACCCCTGAATCAGCAAGACATTTTTGTTTGCTACTGTTTTTTCCACATTTCTCTGAAGATGTTTGTGTCTGCAAGGACGATTTGCAGATCATAATCTCTCAAACAAGCTCATCTGTCAACACTTGTCAAGTCACAAACAACCTAAATGAACTTCTTCCTCATTCGAATACCCAGCAGGATTGCACTTCCCGAGCATGTCTGTACTGAGTAATTTTCTGTCATATAGCATTTGACGATCAGCAGGTACAAGGATTTAGCAAACACTCTCCCTTTAACTGCGAATGCCTGCTCACCTCCGCCTCACTGTCTAACCAGAACATCTTCCTCCGCCCCCAGACACTTTCTCCGCACTCGGAACAGCTGGAAAAGCAAACAGCAGCCGAGCCCGGGCCCACTGGAGCAGGCTCGTCTCTGGATGAATGCGAGCTTTAGATACGGCTTTGCACTGCAGTCGCAAAAAAAAGCACCAGAGAACAAACAGTCGCACAAACTTTAGGGATTTACACAGCGGCCAATGAATATATTTTAAGATCAAACTTGCAAAGTGGGGTAAGAAGACTGGATTATAGGGCAGGCAGAGACAACATTCTTAAGCTCGACAATAAGAATTCATTGGTTTATACTTGTTTACTTAACTTTTGTGTGGATAAGATTTGATTTGGTCAGACTAGGGCTGTCAAAAGTGTTGCAAATCAGATACAAATCAATATTAAAACTAGTATCTAGAATCTATGTCAGAAGAAATGCATTTCTGTCAACTGGACAAAAGGTTTTAGCGTGAGCCGTTTGTCTAGTTGACAGAATTGAATTTCTTTTGACGTGGACCTGGATGACTGAGGGATTACACAGATATCTAGAATCTAGAAACTCATTTGAGCAAGTATTAATACTACAAAAAAATAATGCAACATAATTTAACCTTTCCTTTATCTGCACTTGTGTAATACTACATGGGAACATAATCATTTTATGTTGAAAAAATGTCTTTAAAAAAGGAGCATTTTCTTTTATTATCATTGCGGTATCAAAATCTGTACTGAGTATTGAGATATACCTTAGTATTGAAATTGCAGTTTTAGTATCGTAACAACACCAGGTCAGATCAGATAAAGTGGATAAACTTATACCCAAGAGTTCTTCTCTTTTATACAGATTTAATGGATTTTTACTTAGTGTCTTTTATACAGATTAATAGGTACTTACTTCCCCAAAATGCAGAATCTCTCAAAAGTCTTCCTCGGTAGATTCCGTGTTTGTCTGTAACTGGAAAAGATATTAGTAAAATGCATCAATGTCAAATACATGTGAACGCTTCCAAGTTCAGTGTGCGTTCAAGAGACAGCCTAAGGCCCATAGTAGCTACACTGCTATGTTAAAACTGTGTGTGAAACTGCATTTTGAGAACCTCTGATTATCTAATTGTACTGTAATACTCATTGTAATTGCATTTTACATTCCTGCTTATTCTTACTATTTATTTTATCATCTTAGCTATGTCCGCACTTGTGTCCTTGATCAAATAAATAAATGATAAATAAATTAAGTCCACATTGCGAAAAGAAAATACGATTTTATCAAGGCCATATGTATAATTCTGTGGAGAGAGGCGGTCTGTGTTAGGCTTTTATTTCCTCAATAAAGTTTCATGTATTATGCACTCCAAGCATAACGGAGGATATTCTTGCCTCACAATGGGAAAAAAGTGGAATGATTGAAAACCACAACAAACGTGGGTCTCTATACTCAATAATAGTAGAAATAGTGATTTCTTCTTTTGTAAATGAAGTGTGCTACCCAAGGCCAAAGTGACAGTTTTGCACATTGAATAAGATTGAGAATCCTGTCTATCTTTGTGGTTGTCGAGTTCTCATGGCAATTGCATGTTCTTCCTGTGTCTTCATAGTGTCCCCTATTTCTATCCACAAACATCCAACCATTACATGCAAATCTGGGCTACGTTTCCAGATGACAATTCAGATGAAGGATGAGTTAGAAAAAAAAAACACAGAACATATTTTCCTACAGGGACTATTCATTACAACAAAGCGTAGCATCAACTTTCTCTACAAAACAAACATTCATTGGACAGTGCCTTGAATACCAACCTCTCATTGCAAATGTACCACTACTATATTACAAATAGCCATTTTATTACCCAGCCGGGAATTAACTTAATATTAATTCCAGAGCATCATTTTTCCATTTTGCTCCCATTTCAAACAGTCATATTTTTCCCTCAGATCATTCACTACAGTTGACTTGGAAAAACCAATGTCAAGCTGCATTAAACGGTGAATACCCCGTTCCTTAAATTTGCCCCTCTGTGTTGACTCTGGCACCGCACATGAATCGTGTTATATAATAAGTACGCTGGCGGTGCGAGGGGAATACTTGTGAAGGATCATTTCCACTTGTTGCTGCTCTTCAGGAAGTTTTTAATGTGAAGTGGAGAGCTGAGGGAGTGGAAGCCCCCCCCTCCTGTCCTGACACTTCCAGGCAGACACAATGCAGCCCACAACACCAGGGCTGTGTAGCTATAAATCACTACTCACCACCTGCTCCGCTCCGGTCAGCAAAAACTCAGTCCACAAGAGCGTAGCAGGGTGGGTTGAGACATCGAGGGGCCCAGGACAAGGATTTCGTGGATAAAACTTATACAAGATGTGATTATCAGAATGCCAACACATACTGGGTTATTTGTATCATTTAAAGGCACAGTGTGTAACTTAAGACACTTACTAAAGTAAAAGCAAGTTATTCTGGTTATGGTTACTGCACGGAAAACATAGAAAAACATGCATTCTGGCTATGAACAGGCTTGCATCTCCATAGATCTGAGTCCTATTCAACCTGCATGGCATTAACTTATCTATCTCCCATAAAGAATGTTCCAAACGCTCTATTTCCGTGGATTCTTGCAGGTCTCGCCGTACCTCTAATATACAGGAATGTCAGAAGTAAATCTAATAATACTCTAGAAACTGGTTCAACTAACTAACACAGTATTCCTCCAGGTACAGTTTTATAATAGAGGATAAGGACTTTTACTGATCCCTCCACTCCTATCGTTTGTTACTATTTGTTACATAATCAATATATTCATGTTCATATTTTCTTTTACTGGAAAAGACTCATTGCACAATTACAAAAATATGTTTCTATTTTTCCTGTATAGTTACTACAGCACTGAAAAGACCCACCCATAGATTAATTTGGTAAACATAATGAGCCCAGACTGTTACATTCATGTACTTTATTTTCCTTCCTCCTTGGTGCCTTGGGAAATCTGTTGAGTTTTACTTCAGATAATGCAACAGTTTAATGACCAGGTAATGTGAAAATACATACCGCATCAAGGCTATATCCATTCATAACACTTAAGGAGTATATTGAGTGAGGCAGCTCCTTTTGCCTGAGCATTATTTTTCGGATAAGGTTACAGATGTGATTTGCTTTGATTCACAACAAGGCTTTTATGTTAACCTGATTTAAAGGAAAGATGCTGAAAGATGCTCTGTTTAGCCAGAAACAGCCTGGCTCACATGCATTTGCTCAATGTATCTATTACAATATTCATCTGTATATCAAAGCTGGTATTAAGTATTTATTTGGCTTCAATCTGTGCACGCGCTTTGATCATATCACCGTATAAAGGCATTGGATGTTGTATACTGTCAGATATTTCAGCCAATAGAATAATCATTGTCGATCTTGGAATAAAAAAAATGAAAAATAAACAGAAATATTATGGTGTTTTGGGGGTTGGGTTAACACTGATTTTGGCCTTGTTTGAGCCCTGTTTGGTCTTGTTTTAGTTCTGGTTTAGATTTGGGTTTAGTCCCAGTTTAGTTCGGATTTTGATGTGCTGTATGTGCAAATATGAACACATCCGACGTAAATAATGCATGGGCAGTCGTGCATGGTTGGAACATATTACCACTTCAAACGACTGCAATCCCGTTTCTGATTGGCGCATATTAATACAAGGTTATATCCTAAGTAACCCTTATACGTTTACTATGGCTAGCTCTTCAAAAGTGGCTAATTTCTGTCTGTAAACACGTTGTAAAACCATGTCTACTTTGGGTGCCCTTTGGATGACTGCCTATGCTCCATGCAAACTGTGCATTTGAGTGGACAGGAAGCAAGGGAAGACAGATGAGGCTGGGTGGAGCTTTGCAGATGGATGAGACAATAGAGTCCGCGTCACCGTTCGACAGGCCTGATCAATGTCAGCCTGTTGCACAACACCAAACTGCTCCTTCTCTTTGTCCTGGGCCTTCTTCATTCTTTCCTCTACTCTGTCTGCATTCTCTGACCACACTCATATCACCCCGCAGTCCAAACAAGGAAAAAGTGTCATGCCAAAATATTCCAAACTTCACAGAATATTTGCAGCCAGAGCTTTAGGGACAAAGAGAATATAATGTGCTCTATTGTGAGCTGGGAGCGCAGATCACTAGCAACCTCCTTCTTTGTCTGCTTCGCCGCGACCTCTGACCCCCAGAATTCATCACAAGTGGCCAGGAGTAGACCCACATCACAGCCTGTTTGGAAACACTGCACAACCCCCCCTCCCACAACAAACAGAGCTGTGGGAGGGACTGCAGCAAAACAGATGTCTCGATTTCGCTTTTATTTGCCACACTTAATCCGATGAATAAAGGGGTCTCTCGGTTTATTTATATGCTATTTCAGGACACTTTGTCATATTTTGTAACTCAATGTTGCATCAGAACAGATCATCTAAGGCTGAGCTACGTTCACATGCAAAACATAATTTGGTTGGATTGCTGCAACCAGTTTTAACTTTAAAATCTGATTTCATTTGAGTAAAACTGATAGTTGTAGTATTCAGAGAACCATGTTGCGCCATTCAACTTGAACTCAGCTAAGATGAACACAAGGTTTCAGTCATTTTAAAAGTGAGTGTTACATAAAATAATTTAGCAATAATCTGAGTTGGCTGTTCTGTCCAACCCAGGTCCTGTGGCTAGATTTTTTCTTTTGTCTGCATATTTACAACACAGCGCAGAAGCACTATGGTGCACCACTCCGACTCATGTTTTTTGCAAGAGTGTATATGTTTTGAAGAGAACAATCTATTTTTTTTTTTTTTTTTTTGGAAAGCTAAAAGTATTAAAGGGGTATTATGCAAAATCGACTAGTTGGAGCTTTCTGTGCTATGATGTTCTCTCATCAAAAACATGCCCTAAGTAGCTCTATATGTGATTCATCCATGTTTGAGTAATACTGCGATCTCTCTCACTATTCAAATCTTCCTTAATGATTAGGAGGACAAGCCCACATCTCTTGTACAAGGCTCACAAGCCTACATCACTCATGCTCCTGCGCAACCATTTTTCATAAATAAACAAGAGCAGGATACAAAACCGTGCAATACAACCAATTATCAAACCTGATGAAATGTGCTTTAGTTTCATTAGCAGAATGCACACTAATTGTATTGTGATGGCACTCTAGAGGGAGAGTAACTTAGTATGGAAAGCTACGGGAGAGGAAAGTCATAGCGACAAAACTGAAACAAATGTTTGTTTTTGGGGAATATAGCATTCGCCAAAAACAATAAAAGGTAACGCAATGATCAAATGATGTGTTCACTATTCTTAATCTGTTCAGGCACATACTACAATAATTACACACATTTTCATCTATATCTTTATTTGTTGTCAAATCTGATGTCTTAAATTTAAATGAACGCTTGCCCTGTCCTAAAAAAATCCTGTCCTCTGGTGTGTACATTCTAATGGAACCGTGCACCATTCTGTCTGCAGGAGCATGCAGAGATTCTCACGAGAATGGTAGGCCAGGAGTGTCTTTACTCCTGTTATGATACAAACCTCATCTATTAACCATAAAGTCTGCATTTTCAGAATACTGCACCAGACGTCTCGTTCCTGTGCGCTTTGGTGTTTATTTATACAGACTTTGGTGGAATTTCTGACCCGTTTTGATTGAATTTCAGTGAGCTATGAAATCATACCATTGGTTTGCTGTCTTCAACTGGCCATTCCCAACATGCTTTTTTATATAATACACCACATAGCCCACATTTGTTGACCATGACTGGAAACTGACAGTCAGAGAAGAAAAACAGAACTATTGTGATTTATTTTTAAACAATGTCTGGGTTAAGAGCTACCCCTGCCCTGGTACAAATGAAACCACAGAAATCAAATATGAAAAGTTTGGGTTAGCAGCTACAACTAAAAAGGTCTTGTTGACAGTCTTAGAACTGCAAGATGTACGAAAGACAGGAAATATAGTGAAATAACAGTGCAACAAAAAGGAACACCATAATTGAATCCATTTTCCGTAGTAAAAGTTGTACTGGCTCATTTAAAAAGACGCTTTCACTTTTGGATTTTACCAGACTTTGGCTAGTTCTGGTGGAGGGCCTGACACTGGTTTGTCTCTATGGAGATGTTAACGCTTTGCTTAAAATGTTGCACAATAAGGTATTAAACATATTTCTATGCAAGCCGATTATGTCACACGGCCAATTTACAGGTCAGATCTGTGGAGGGGCAACTCTGCTCCAAGAATGTCTGTTTTTCAAGGCAAGACATAAAACATCAGTAATTGAATAGATGCAAGATAAATATGTTTAATACCATACTGTGAAACATTCCAGTTAAAGTGATTCTATACACCAAAAATTTACATAGTGCACGTTTACATTTGAAATGGTGAAAAAAGCTTTCCAGTTGTTGAAATAGGCACCATTAGATCCACTTGTCAAGCTTATACATGTCCACAGTGTTACGTGGTGTTAATAGCTTTGTGAATGAATGTGTTTAATTACATGAACAAGCGTTTGTTGTTGCTACTTAGAACACATCCATACATCTTCAAAGCACAGACCCTGTATAATTAATCCTACACATTCTCATTTACATACTTTTATCATGTTTGAATTCACTTGGTGAATTTTGAATGACCCACATTTTAAGTTTTTCATTAATGCATATCATCAAAGGCCTAGTGAATGATCTTCAAAGATGTTGTAGATATATATTTTATCTTATACAAATGAAAGCAATGGCTGCATATTTGCATCTATTTAAAAACAGACATTGACAAATCAAAGCCTGGATGTGAAGAAGCAATGTGGCTTTATAGAACTGGCCTTGTTATTTCACATTGAAGTGCAGTAAAGAGCTCAGTTTTATTTTTATATTCATAACATCTTTCTTCAGTCAAATTAAATTTCATTCAATTATTGTGGATAGACCAATATTACAACCGCACAGTGTTACCTTTTAGTCTTTTGAAAATGCCATATTTGCTGAAAACAGCATATTTCACAGCACAATCAGCATGCATTTCACTAATGATACTGCAGTAGTAGGCTTGTGAAGTTGTAGTGTATTGTTTTGTATCATGCTTTCGTATATTTATCGAAAATTGTCGCGCTGGAGCATGGATGGCGTAGGCTTATGGGCTGAGCATTAGACAGACTCCTACAGCTAACCATAAGAAGTGTTCACATAGGGCCCAGGAGAAATCGCTAAATTACTCAAACCTGCATGAATGACATATAAAACCATTTCAGACATGTTTTTGGTGAGGGAGCAATATTATAATATGGTAGGGAGCGAGAAAAAGTCAATTTTCACCCCTTTTTTTAAACAAAATTGTTCATTTAGCCAACAGTAAGTTAGATAATCAAACAGTGAAACAGTTAACAGACAAGAAGATCAAGTGGGAACAACCTACATCTTTCTGATACATGTTTTTTTTACTGAATTTCCTTCCATTGCTTACATAACAAAGATGTTTGCGTTATACTTAAACCTTGCTATAAATCCAGGTGCGAATAACCACTTGTGATATTATTGCAGCTACATTCCACATACTTTTACCATATATATCTTGACCCTTGGCTCGTATCTCCTGCGTCGTATTTCTGCCTCACTATTGGACTTGACTGGAGGGAGAGCAAACAGGGAGTTCCACTGTTTACCATGCATTAGGTCTATGTTTCTGTAGCATTCATGAGCAGACACATGTGACACGCAGAGACACACATCCAAACACATGGGAGGGAGCGGAGGTCAGCGAGAGCATGAAGCATGTGACTGCCACATGCAAAAAGATGAAGAGGGTTAATGGATGGTATAGGTCACATAATTAGGAAAAATTCTATGGAATAAAGGCAGTAATTTGAGGTATGTGGTAAACAAAAATAGGTTTACAAACGTTAAAGGTACAGTATAACTTTCTGGTGGTGGCGTGTCACCTACTCAATCACATGGAAATAGAAAATAGAAGAAGCATGGTAATAGAAACATTCTCCATGTGATAGAGATGTTTTATGCCATACTGTGGAAAATTACAGCCAAAGGAACAACATTGCCATGGCAGGAAGAAGCCCTTCACTAGGCCAAATAAGAGTCAGGTTTGTGACCCTGAGAGATACAAGGCCGCACAAGGTAAGGATACAAGTTTTTAAGTTCAATAAAAAAAAAAATAAAAAAAATCCATAATTAAAGCAAAACACAAAAACAAGCGCAAATTTAAACATTACAGGTGCACTACGTGACTTTTCTGGGTGTTAGTGCTTTTGCTGTGAAATTCAACAGAACGGCATTAAATCTACCAGTCTCCATGGCAACAAGTATGTGATGCTATCAAGCCAAATGAGAAGAGCAAGTAAAAGATGATAGAGCTGTTTAATGTCATTCTGCCAACATTTTAATTAAGGCAGTAACATCTCTATGGAGACAAGGAGGTGTCAAACCTTTACCTGAAAAGTTACATCTTGCACCTTTACAGCTAACATCTGTAAACAGACTCACCGACCCGGCTGTGTTGTAACAGGGTAATGGGTTTCACATCTGCTATTTACTGGTAAAAAAATCATAAATGTATATACATGTAATTGCAGCTGTTAGGTAGTCCAATCATCGTCAAAGCCCGCATAGATTTAAAAAGTAAACCATAATGTACTGATGGACAGAATGCCAATGCAATATCACACTGGAACCATGTGAAAATCTCTGACGCATCTATATATAAATATATGTTTTATGGTGGCTTTGCGTGTGGTGTATTGTGAGTGAGGGCATTTACATGTCAAGAAAACATCCACTAGCAATCCTAACATTTCCTCCGAGCAAGAGTTATAGATAGAAAATTACACAGCACTATGCCAAGAACTCCAGAGTCAGGGCTGCACACACACACACACACACACACACACACACACACACACACACACACACACACACACACACACACACACACACACACACACACACACACACACACACACACTCACTCACACAAATAAACTGCATTGGACAAGACCAAAGGAACGACGCAAAAGTGACAAGCAGCACGATAAAAACACACAGACAAATATGGAACTGTCCTCACTTCACAAATCATGATGCTTTGACTGACGGCGTGGTCTTTTGTCGTGAATAGGTTGAGTGCAAAACAACTGGTTTGTAACTGAAATGACAAGGCAGACGTGAAATAGAATGTGATGATGTTACTAATGCAGGACAAACAGTTTTAGGTGTAATATTGTTCCTGCCTTTGCACCATGTGATTTAGGGTGCGTTCACACGATAGACTATATATAAATGGACATAGCTAACCCGCTAGCTTTTGCGTTCTAAATAGGAGTTGAGCAAGGGTGCAATTCGGCTCTATCGGCTCCAGTTCACTTTCTATTGAAAAACCCCACCTCTCTCACTCCCCTCGTCGCTGTTGTGATATGAACCTTAATAACAGGCATCTGTGTAATCCCTCAGTCGTCCAGATATGATCCATAGTAAAAAAAAAAATCAAATCTGTCAACGGGAATGAAGATGTTTCGCTGCTCATCCAAGCGGCTCCTTCAGTTCTAGGCAGATTATTGATGGATACTGCCTTAGCTTCTCACTTCAGATCGATATAAGGCATTGTCTACCTGTAATCTGACCAGAAAGAAAAAAGCGAAACGTCTTCATTCCAATAACCTTTTGTCCAGTTGACAGATTTGATAAACAGACCAATCAGGTGCCTTCTTTCCCTGAGGTCACTCCCTTAAGCATTAGCAGTAGGTTTTATTAACTGGATTTTGTTTTTATTGTGGGTAAGCTCGCTGCAAAAATGCTATTAAAAGCTATAAAAATATGCTGAAGTTTATAACAAAAAATGACTAAATTGTATCATTCAAAGTTCCAATTGAAATTCACCATAATGACACTCCATTTAAAACCATAATAGCCTACTTACTTTGTCAAAATGCGCACATCAAAAACATGCCACTGAAGGCTTTAAAGACGCACTGTGTCCGATCTTCTTGCCTCATGGATTGCATATTATTGCTTTGCCTGAAATGTTCCACAGTGTTATAGTAGTGGACCAGTTAGCAAAACATTACACACTGCAAATTTAAACTATATATTTTTAAGCACACTGTTCAGATTTTAAAGTTCTTTCCTTAATTTTTTATCCAGCAGAAAAATCTTTGATGTTTTTCTTTAGTAGTGGCTGATTGCACTAAAGCTGCTCTAATGACCCACGTCACATCTGCGTTTCCAAAACACCATTGTTTTGAGCAGCAAAAACACTGGGAACTTTCCCCGACTTCCAGCGCTGCATGAGTCTGTGCTGTTGTGTGTTCACTGTTATGCAATGAGCAATGACTGGATTTGAATATTTTAAACATTCAGTAAGCTGGTGCAGTTAAATAAAAATGAGACATATTTTGTTGGGACACTTCAAGCCTGATAATAAGTTTCCTGACATGCAAAGGTTAAAACATTCATAGAAGTGGCAGATAGGGTAGAATTTGGTCTCCAGGAAATGAATGCAAGTCAATGTAATGTCCCCAAAAAGCATGGGACTTGAGTGTGTGTGTTTGCGTGCTTTTGAGGACATTACATTGATTTACATTTTTTTTCCTGGAGACCAAATCAAACCTTAAACATTGTCACAAAATATGCAAATCTAAACCTTAATCTATTTTAGTAATTGCTGAAGATGTTGATTTATTAGTCAAGCATTTACAACATGGGGACTGGATTCATGTCCTCAAATGTGATGCAGGTCCCCATAATGTGAGTGTGTGTTCAGATTTTAGGCTCCACAATGTGCTAAATACCCGCTCACACAAGAAATAGGCTATATGCTAGGTGATTTAGGGACAAGATATTAAATATTAACCACCATAAGCCTTTGAGTGCTGATGTGGGATGAAAACATGATTCGTTTTATATATACTGTCTGCAAGCTGACTAAAAGGTGGGAGCGCTGGGAGATTGCCGAGGGTAAATTTGACTACAAGTATCAGAGTTATTTGTATCTGCTGCATGCTAGTGTGCTTAGGAGGCCACTGATGGGGGAGGCACTGCTGCTGTCACCCTGAGACTCAAGCAGACATGCAGACAAGCTCTGACCTGGCTTCAACTCCTTAAAAAATGTATCTTTTAACCGCTCTGGATAATATTCTCTGAGATGTACACAGACTGACAACTCTATTAATATTTGATGGGCCTAAATGATTGCTTACATAGCCGTATGTACTTAACTGAGAGCATAATCTATATTCAAACATTGACATTGTACTTACAGAATGTACTTTGAATGTTATGTAACTGTTTGGGACAGGTACAGTACTTCCAAATAACAAGTTAAAGGTTATTTGTATCATAATAACAAAAATGTTTAAAACTATTATAAAACTATTGCATACTTTTGAGAATAATACATTGTACTTTTATCTTAACTTGACAAATTATCAATTATTATTTTACCTATACTAAAATATATGTGTACTACTTTGCTCCCTGTGTTACATCACTATTAGTAGTATGGACTTTATACCCTACTACATTTATGCAATTACTACATGAGTCTGCTAAGATGGTTATGCAGATAGAATTTCATGGTAAACCTTTGAACTTTTGTTGTGTTAGATTATGTTCATGTGATATAAAAATATTCTATAAAATCCCTATGGTTAAAAATTGATCTGGAGAATAGGTAAAAAATCTATTGTGTAATTTGCACTGTAACTGTCAGATGTTTTATCCTGATTTATGGTTAATATAGCAAAAATTGGCACAAAGTTCATTGTCTTCTCTGCCAGCCTAAATTTACAAGTGTTTTTTTTTTTCTTTTTTGCACAATAGGATCCAAAAGTTGCTGCGTTATACAACAAAAAAGCTGTGACTGTTGTCAACTAAAAGCGATATAAACCATGAGATTAACATGACAAGTTTGTGCATCCTAGTCCTAAACAAATACTGATTAGGTTCCGAATGTAAACGCAGGCTATAGAATGATGCATTTTTGTTATTTATATGAACTTTGGGGAGATTTGAACTAAACACACAAGAATTAAGCGAGTAAGACGTAAGTGTAAAGAGGCTAAGGGATGGGAACCTCAGGGGGAGTAGCTGGAAACAGGCCGGTACTTGATACAAAGAGGGAGTAACCAGTAACTCAAGGCTGAAAATGTGAGACAACATCAGCAGGAAAACACCAAGGGAAGGCCAGTCATGGATAATGGCGAGGAAAAAGGCGGAGAAATAACAGGACAATACACATGTACACGTGCTTTTCTGTGTAATGCAGCGCTATGCTCAAATTCAGACACATGCAGACATGACGATAAATAAACTAACTGTGTAAAACCAGAATTGTGACCGAAAATCAACCCCCCAAAAAAGCAATTTGTAATATTTTGTTCGCCCACTAGTACCACAACTAAATCTTGAGACCTATAATCTGAAAAAATACCAAAACCTAACACTGGACGTTGGATTGTGTTGCTAGTAATCCAGGTGTACACTACTAGCAAATTGGTTGGTTTGTCAGTTTGGTGTGTCAATTTTCTAAAAAATAAACTGCAAAAATGTATTTCTTTTGATTCCATAAACTCGCGCAAAGAAAGACATGAAATGCGACGCAACGAGAGCAAAGTGACAGTTTTAACCACACTCACCACACAAGTAACAAAAAAAACCCATAGTGTTATCTCTTAAAGTGGAACTAGAGCGTTGGAAAGCTGCATTACCCTCACGTGAACTTGAGCGCACTTCACCTTAAATAACCCTAGACTGGCACAGGTACAGCGAGTCTTATAGCTCACTCTATACTGAAGCAACTTTGGCTCCCACACTGGTTCTCTCATTCATGCTCTGACAGCGGAAATGAAGTGCGTCCAAGTTACTACATGTTGATCCACCGTTTTAACTATAGCAATGTATAGTATGCATCCTTGGCACTGCTGTGGTAAGGCATACAGCTGTAGCGTCCAACATGTCAGGGCTAGTATGACTGTAGTTAGAGAGTATAGTGTTGATTCAGGGGGTGCGGGAGAGGCTGCAGTGAAAAATGAGGCAGTGGTGGTGGAGTGTAAATCTAAAAACAAAGACCAAAAGGACAATGAAAGTTTACAGACTGCACAAGGGACCTGGGCATTTCCCATGAAAAATATGCAAGAATATAATTACAACTCTACACACAAGTGCATCATGTGGTCAGCTCCACCCCTGCACTGGTCCTGGACACTTGAAATAAAGAATTATGAAAAATAAGAATAATAATGTTTTGCACAAGTACAGATATATTGTAATTATAGAGCATTTGATTGTCATTAAAACAGGAAGTGTGCCGTTAGCGCTTATAAACCCAATGAAGGGTAAAATTAGGACGCTGTGAGTTAGGAAAGTTAGCAATACATTTGGACAGCTTGTGACAAAGTGGGCCCTTGTCCCTTTTAATATCGCCTTTTAATTTAATCATCAAACACACCTGATACTTTAGAGATACTTTATTTGGGTATATTTTGTCAGTTCAGTTTAATAAGTTCATCCACTTACCTGAATCTCCACATGGTCCAGACCAAGACGGGGCATGGCCTAGGGCAGCCATTTTTAAAGGTTTGGGTGTAGTCATGGGCTGGACTATGTGGAGATTTTTGTATTTTGTAATGTTTAAGTGTTAATAGTTTTATTTTAAACGCTTTTTGAAATAAAGTTATTTAGGCCCTAATCAGTAAAGTAGTATAATATGTGATGCTGCTAAAGTTGTACCTCCCATACCTCTGAAGTAAATGGTGTTTACCTGGGGGAGGTGCTTTTGGGTATAAAAACAGGGCAAGCCAGTCTTTCGGGAGAGACGATCTGTGTAGCCAGGTATATATGGGATGTTTCCTCAGTTTTTTTATATTCTCTGTTGCTTTTTGCTTATGTTGAGCACAGTTATTTTTGTAAATACGTATTATGTTTTTCCACACATTACCACGGTGAGCTGTAATAAATGTTATTGATTGGGAGTTTTTCTAAGTCTGCCTCCTACTTTCACCATGTCGGGCCAGCTTCCCCACACTGCTGCAAACAGTTTCAGATTAACTAGTTCTATTTCTCACGTTTTTTCGACAGTAAAAATCAGGTAGCTGTAATTTGGCCTGGTGGAGTTGCATGCTTGTTTAGAGATGTTTAATGCCACACTGCAACATTCTAGGCAAAGCAATAACATCCATGGAGTTACCTGCTGCACCTTTTAAATAAAGCTGGTAAATTTGGGACTCAATCCACAGAATAAAAATCTATTTGACATGTTAATATAGTGCTAAAAGACTGAGAGAGTAAACTCAGAAGGACCAGTGACACTATGGCAGGATATTGAACTCTTACTGTTCTCGAACTGTGCGTTGCAACACTACAAGACATGCAACATTACATTTTCGGTATTTTTGGCTGCAGGGATAGGCTAACGCATTAAGTAAGTTGTAACGGGAACACCTCAGAACTCATGTATTGAACAGCTATCCTACTCTACTTGTCAAATCCACATTTTATTTTATTATTTTATGATCTACACTAGCATCGTTTTGAACTGTGTAACAGTCATGATTTCTCCAGAAGCCCTTTACAGTCCTGACTCATGTTGAGAGCCCTGTGTCATGAATATCAATGTGTTTTTAGTGTCATGCTAACACCTAACAGGAGCGTGATGTGACACTTTAGCTCTTAATTACAAATCTATTAACTGTGCTGAGTGAAACAGGGCTGCCGTCCTTACTAACAAGGAACATTCATTAAGATGTATATTGAGTATTTACTTTAGCTGTTATAAACTAGGGAATAAATCTATATATAACAATGGCAGTTTAGTTTTAACCTTACATTAACTTTAGTCTTAATCATTATGATGGCAAAGGTTGTGTTTCTTAATCAATCAGAAGAAGTGGTAAGGTGACAATAGGTTTCATTCACGTTTTCGATTTGACTATTTCAGGTCAGGAGCCTGTATAACTAACTATATGAGAGATTCAGTGTTTTTGGAAGAAATATCCAAAATGAAAAGCCACAAATGTTGTATCTTATCATTATTTGTTTGGGATTTGCTCCACAACTATATTCATTTTACATCTTAAAGTCATTTCAGTTAGCAATGTTGACAATGTAATGCTTGGATTATGAATCTGAATCTACTGTGAAAAATAAAAAAAGATGTTGAACTTTGTGCCATTTTATGTTTCATGTGGATGTGTCCAGTAATTACAGAGATAATGACAATAAACCAGGTCAACCAATATGCGAAATTCCACCATAGAATTCTGACCATGTAAATGCAGCCTATTGTAGTTAACAAAAGTGCAGATTATTAAGATATTTTCACCTCATATATAAACAATGTTGCCATATGTTCTAAACTGGAGCTTTACCTTTACCTACTATTTAGGTTAATTGCATCTTTCCTAATTTCAGTAGCCTGTATGAGCATTCCTGGTTACTCTGTGACCTCACATGATCTGAACCTACCAGGAGCCTGGGACAGGCGGGCTGTGGGATTACCAACACTTAGATTAGCACCTAAAGCGCCCCCCTCACCTAATCTCTTTTTCTGATACCTTTTTCAATCTATGGCTTCCTCTATGTCCCCGCATTTGCCTGTGTTTAGTCAATGGTAAATCGCAAGTGGTAATTCAATACAGAGGGTACTGAATTATTATTGAATGGGATTATAATAGTGTGAGGGAAATTATAGAGGTGGACTAATTAGTTTTTTTTCTGTATAAGAACACCTCCAGCCCAGTCCTTATAGACATTTGTTTGTGGATAGCTCTATCTACAACCTGCATCATCAGAGGCTATAATACTCCCTACAATGGAAGCATTGACGGACTTGAATAGGCAGTACTACCACAAAGTGTTAAGGTTTCTCTGTGTCTCGTACTGATGGTAAATAAACTTCTCCTGTGTCAGGCATCTAGAGTCTCCTGCCTCTCTTTACAACTATCAGGCTACTTCAGAAACATTTACAACAGTTATGGTCAGATATGACATTTGATCAATGTTTTCAGGACCTCTGGTGAGAATAAAACAACATGAACTATTAAACAAACTGAACAATAAGTGAATCTGCATTGTTAATTCATTTTGTGTAACGTTAACTTTTCCTTTTCATGGCAGTACTTGGTAAAAGAATGCAGTAAACTGGAAAACCATCCTTGTGAGCATGCCCCACTCCCTGGTCTTTTACTGTCAGCCTTGAATCGCAGCAGGTTTCAAATGAAAACATATCAGTCTGGACACATGTGCTTTTTCCACTGCAGTAACAGGCCGATCCCACACTTTCTCATGAAATACAGTAGATTTACAGCCGTGTGGAACACCCAGCGCGCTTCCCGTCCGTCCCCCAGGGCAGTGGCTGGCCTTCTCTCCCCCTCCTCTCCCTCCTCCTCCTCCTCTAGAGCCCCACCCCCCTCATCTCCTCTCTCCTCTGTCGTCACTGCGGCGGGCGCGCATGGCTCCTCTCCGCAGAGCTGTCACATGTGATCTGGTCACTCCGGTCCCCGCTTCGCACCCTCCTGCCCACGTTAGCACCAGGCTGTTGGAAGCTCCACTAGCAACGCCGCTGACAGGGAAAACAATAGAAACACAAAGGACAGGATTATCAAATATCTTTCTATGTCATCTCTTTTCAAAGCAGCAGATAGCAGGAGAATGACAAACAAGTGATTAAGTAAATATAACATAATTGCCTGGAGGAGGGCCTTCTAATGCATGTCTCCATGAAAACGTCTGTTCTATTCCAAAGACAGACCATAATATTCCACAATATGACACAACACTTATCCTTCTCCATAAAGCATGTCCTGATGTATGCTTTTAACTTTGTATTTCCATGCAATAATGCAGGTGGCGTGCCACCCCCACGAAGTTACACATACATTAACATTTAACTTTAAAACATTCCAGCTCTTTGATTTCCAAAACAAAACACTAAAATATAAGTTCATGAATACAGATGAATTGAATGTAATTATAACATAAGATACTGATTTTAGGGTGCATGTCCACCACTATCATTTGTCCACTTTTTTTGCATTTTCAGCAATAACTATTGACTATGTCGCCTCACTTTCCAGCACCCCGATAGTTGTCTGAATCCAAAATGGGTGCTATTGAAGGCACACATGACGCAAAGCCAGTCAGTCATTCCTGTGGAGCGGAGAGGGCTCTAAATCTGTCGGGAACGTGTTTTCTCTCAGCCAGAGTGACTCCAGGTGGGAGCAGCCTGATAAACCCACAGGCAGAGCACTGTTTGGGGCAGGACTCCCACAGACACACGCGCACTGTCAGGAAACCACCAGCCACTGTGTGCACCCAGTCGCACAGGCAAAGGTCTGCTATGCACTCAGTAGAATTGGACTTGAAAATGTAACTGTTTTTTGGTGTTCTTGTGTCAATATTTTGTATAAAAAGTTGCACCTTTATTGTTAAGTTGTATTATGCAAAATTATACATATATATCTATACATACGCACATATATATGCATATATATGTATACACTTGTCAACAACCTCCCTTACAGATCTCCATTTAAAAAAAAAAATTACAACAGGTGAACCACATCAGCTACTATATGTATTAATAAATTCTTGTATAGTATTTTTATAATGTTAATGCCAGTTGTAAGTTAGAATTCCCTTCCATTGTACTACTGACAAGACAAAAGTTTTATAGATAACAGAATTGTTCATGGACAAGTTGGAGACCTGAATGAGCTTTAACCAGACCTTACTTTATTTTTTTATTTATCTTATTTAACTTTAATTGTTTTGTTTTTGTTTTGTAAGCGTATACTTGGAAAGGAGTAAATAGATTAATAGAGTGTGTGTGTGTGCTGCTATAGAGCCCTAAATAAGATTAGTGAGCTCGTGAGTGGACATTAACTGTTTCAAAGACCCTGCGTGACCTTTTATTTTCTCACACCAAGGCGAAGTTAATCAGCGTTAAGTATATTTTCTCCTTTTTTCACACTTCAGCCTGACATGATAACCCAAGAATAATTTTAACTTTTCAACTGCCTATTATCATTATATAATATATAAGGATATTTATAAATAAGCTTGATGCAAATCTATTCAAATTGGTTTGTATCATTTAAGACATCTTGTGCCTGATTGGCTTACTTTTTTAGGCATAATCCATTCCAGGCTAGTACAGGTGAAGTACAAACACATCGACTGTTAGGTTTTAAAGTCCCCTTGCTGCTGACTCATGTTTCTATGACGTCTCTAAGCAGATGTCTGTGGTCAGTAGAGACCAAAACCAGGGCTTTAACTTGGTTACTTATTTAAGATGTTCTGTTTGTGTATCTGTTGAATCCACTTCTGTCTGTGCTCTCAAAACACATTAACCATTTGTATTTGATTATAAGTAGAGGTAAGTGTGGTCTAGGTGAGTGAGTTAATGCCCTGATCTGTCAATAAACATTTGTTGTTTTCTTTTGCGCCTGTGCCTTGAAACATTCAGGAAAAAGGTGTTATTGACAGTAATTTCTTGGAAGGTTTTTAAAGGGGCTGTATCCTGCACTCATACAATTTTAAAATAGGTACTACTGCTTTAAAATAGATACTCAAAACTGAACCTGAGTTGCCAGATCCTTAACCTGCATATAAAGGGCACACTTTTTTCTCCTTCTCAGTATATGGACCATGGCCATGAGCTGCAGATGCTGCACTGGCACTAGCAGGTCCAGGGGTTTTTGCTAATGATGATTCAGATCAGAGAGAGGTTTTGGTTTTTTTTGGCCTTCATGTCCAATGTTTTTATTATTAAGAATAATTCAGCATTACAATTATCATCAGTAAAAGCTATATTTGGTTTGAACATTTTTACCTTGTATCTACAGACACAGTTAGGTCATGTTTATGGAATTTGCAATCAAAATATTACATACAGTTCATTTAAATCCAATGTCTGTTATGTTGCAGCCAGTCACTGATTCTGGAAAGGGAAATGAGTGAAGTGTATTGCACAAAAGCACAATGAAACAATGTGAACCACTTCTGTATAATATAAATCGCAGATAGAGATCAGTTATTTAAGACAAAGAGATACATATTGACCCAGACTTTATTCACTTACTTTGGCATTTTCAGACACGTCACATTTTGATTTATGCTAAAGTGCGAGTTGCACTGAAGGTACTCAAGAGTCACCACACATTTATGATAGATCTGAATATATAGAGTTTCAGCGATTGTGTAACGTTATGTAGACTTTTGAAATGTCTTTCTACAGTTTCTACCATCTATCAAGCTGACCTTCTGTAGTTTTAAATGGAATAAATCACTAGATAACCTTGACAAAGCGCAAGAGTAATATTATGCTATTCCTGGAAGTAAAGTACATCTGAAAAACGAGCTCCAGCACTGAAAGTACACCAGGCGAGGACCACATAATGCACACTAATGCTGTGTGAAATTAACTGGTCGTTAAGAATAAGATGCTATTTTTCTTTCCTCAACCTAACCCAAGATGACCGACCATCACTGCATCAATCACCCCGGAAAAAATAGAATAATGGACTTAACCAAGCACTTCCACCATTTTGACACCTGTCACTTTTTCACATCCATAATGTCAGGAAGCACTTTTCTGTACTTCAGCCTTCATTGTCTGAAGCTGCAGTGGTTCAGCTATTATCCTAATGTTCGGTTAGAGAATGGAAAAGCTCATTAACTTTTTTACAACATGATTTCTGTCACACAGGTGGTAAGGTGGACTCACGTGAAACACAAAGAACACAGCCCAACTCCTTGTCTCAGTGAACAAACCGGGTTTTGTTCATTTTTTAAGTAATAATTGTTGTTTTTTTTCCAACTTAAAGGTCCTATATTAAACGAAATTGATTTTTGTGAGCTTTAATCCATGTTACAATTTTATTACCTCTGCTTTGTTTCAATCACGTGTTTGAGTAATCCTGTATTATTAGTCTGTTTACATCCCCAAAACTCAAAATGCTCTGTTCCACCTTGTGATGTCATGTAGTGGTGGTTTTCAAGTGAACAGCTATGTTTCATCTTTTGTTCAGTAGAGACTGGCAATTCCAAAGCTGGAATAGTCTAAATGATTATAGTGAAGGTGTATGGAGTTTAAAAACACATGTGCCATCACAACATGGAGTTTTTTCCATTTGATTATGTATTCATAATTCCAGTTTAATTTATGCATGTTTTTGGTACAACGTGGTACATGCTGTATTCACTCTTCAATGAAACGCTCGCTGAAGATGCCAGTAAGGGGCCCTCGACACGTAGTTCGAGTGCTTCGAGGCATTATGGATCAGGCGTGGGTGATAAAAGTGGAAGGGGTTATGTTCAAGCTATGTAGGCTCTCTTCAAGGCTTATCTATGTCCATGACTTTGGCGGAGAATGCAAGACCAAAGTTACAACATCAATATATGTTCCTTCATCATACTGGCCTCATAATCACAAATAATCGTCTGAATATCAAGAAGAATCCTTGTCCAAACATATATGTGATTTTGCCTTGTAATTTCCCAGAGGTGAGGGGGCTAATCTGGTTCATCTGGCGCTGCTTCATTAGTGTTGAGGGCAGGGCATCAGGAGCTGCCAGAGCTTCTCTCGGACCACTGTTCTAAAGTGGATCAAAGTGGAATCCTGTGACTGCTTCTGACCTTGACCTGCAATGTTTGTTTGGACTGCTTCCAACTACTCTTCTGGACATTTCAAACCACTAACCTTTCATGTCTTCTCCTCTTTGTTAGAATTCAAATAAGGAGAATCCAGGAAACAAGATTTGCATTTGCCCCATCTTGTTTATGTTTGTTAAGAGTAGCTTCTATATTCAGTCAGGAAATGGCATTAGCTGGATGAATATGTCCAAGAAACAACAAACTAAATCTTTTTAGACATCGTTAAAGTCCCAGTATGTAACATTTTGCCAAAAATAGACTAAAATAAAAGGGTCTTTTTCATTATGGGTGTGTTTATTGCACTGAAAAATATAGAAAATGCATCTTTACTGTGAGCGGGCTTGTATCTCCACAAACCTGGCTCTTATTTGGCCTGCAGGAGGGCTCCTCCCATTTATTTTCATAGAAATGTTGTTCCTTTTGCTGTAATCTTTCACACTATGGCATAAAACCCATCTATCTCCATGGAAAATGTTAAAATGTTGGTTCCAAGTTTCTATTTCCATGTAGTTTCTGGCCTCCAAAAAGTTACATACTATCACTTTAAAGACCCTATACCCAATTTTAATCCATTAATAGAGAAGAAAGTTGCTCTCTTCCTTCTCTCACTTTCATGTTGCACCGTGATAGAGAAACCACTGCCTTGGATAGTCTCAGGGAGTTACTTCCTTTCAACTATGTGACAAAATGGGATGTTACGTCTGCCTGTTTCTTTATAGTTGTCATCCAATAAAATTCTAAATAAAATGCATACCGGCTATATCATTCAATCTCATTTTTATTTAGAAATACCAGCTTTCACGATGCACTGCATGGAGTGTTTTCATGAACAAGAATAAATCAAAGTATGGTACAAGGTTTTTAAGGGTTTTTTAATAAAAACAGGACAAGCTGGTTGCGAGTAATGTTCAAAGTCCTATCAGGTAACTCTGAACTCTGCGTCCTTCTCATGCAACCACCTCATTCTGACCTCTGTACTGTTTTTTGCCAAACATAAAAAAAATGTTCCGTTGATATTTTTTTCCAATCCTATTCATTACATTACTCATCACTTCCACAAAGAGAATCATAGCATCTTCAGCTGTCCTAGATCTAACTCTCTTGTCCCTCTTTTCCTGGCTGTCACTGAGACTTTTTGTTAAAATATATTTAAATTTCAGTTATTTGGTCAACTAAGAATATTACAAGCTGTCATGTTCAAATTAAAGTCTGCTTGTTTGATGTTAATCTGCACAGCTGAGACTCAACCTATAGTCATGCATTATTAATTTTTAAGAGTGGCTGACCTAGTTTGGCACGTGCTCTCCAAAGCTGCTGTTCATTACATTGATTTTGGTCAGATTCTTATATCCAAAGTCCTGCACCATATTGATTACCTACCAATCCAGCCATGCTGGCGTTTATAATCATCTGTGCATGTGTACTGGTGTTAAAGAAGGCTAAAGGCCGGAGGTCAGGGGGAGGGGCTTACTCACATGTAGTCTGAGTGCACTAAGCCGCTGATGTAGACTAAGCTGAGGACATCACTTTGGCGTATCCTCACAGGACCTCAGCCAGTTAATGTATGGCTGGATGGAGATGACAAACCAGACGGCCCTGTGGCTGTGTGAACAAAGAGGCAGATAAAATGTCACAGAGTAAATTCAGGTCAGACAGACTGGCTTTACTGTAATGAAAGATATAAATACAGTTTATTTTTGATAAAACAATTTAAGAGTAAAAGTCTATTTGAAGTTTGAAGTTAATAACTCTACTTCTGCCTAATTGTGGGACTGTGTGTAATCATAAAAGAGAATGGAGAACAGAAGGTCAAAATAGGTTTGTTTCTTCTCTTGTATAGGTTACAAAAAAGTACAAAAAAGCCCACCTTTTGACCAATCATCTATCCTCCCTAAGCAAAACTTACATTTATATCACATGCATTTGTGAAACAAAAAGAATAGCCTATAACAAAGTAAACAAGAAAGAACAAAGATAAACAGTGAGGCATATACCAGTACTATACTGCCTCCATGTGACCGAATAAAATATTACAACAACATCCACGTGGGTCGGACCTTTTTACAAAAACAAAATAACAAAAAAATAAAACTCGTAAAAAACTTGATTTCATCTAGTTTTGTTTTATTTTTTTTACAAAAAAAAAAAAACAACAAAAAAACAAAAAAAAAAAAACCTAAAACAAAACACAATTCATTGTGTTTTGTTTTTGTAAAAAGATCCGACCCACGTGGATGTTGTTGTAATATTTTCTTCGGTCACATGGAGCCACTAGAGTGTATGTGTATGTGTATGTTATACATATACATATACATATACATATACATATACATATACATATACATATACATATACATATACATATACATATATGCACACTGATGCATTCTATCTTCTGCGGAGTTTAGACAGGTCGATTGCTGTTTGGTATCATATTTTTGCTAGCCTGTGTTAGCTCTCAAGGTTAGCTAACAATTTAGCGAAGATTTGCCTGATGATTTCTGTCCTGGTAGTTCTAAGTTATGCAATCATTCAAGGTTAAAAACAACTATCAAAGGGTATAAACATTGACACAGGTTTACATCAAAGCGGATTCCGTGCGCTTTAGCCCATGAAAACTTCGCTACCTTTATAGACAGACTATCCAAGGTGGCCGGTGCATCTGGTCCCATGGTGTAATGGTTAGCACTCTGGACTTTGAATCCAGCGATCCGAGTTCAAATCTCGGTGGGACCTCGTCCTTTTCGAGAGCCGTGCTTGGGCGTAGTTATATAGTCAAGACAATACAGGGTTTACCTCCCATCTATACCTAAAATATTAAAAACAGCATTCTGCCTTGAATAAAACAATTAGTAAACGCAATTGTGTGCAATGACCTAAGGTTTATTTTCTATTCACAGTCAAAGGCTTGTAATTCACAATGTTGAAATGGAATGTTTTCCCCACAATCTGTGCATTTTAGAGGATGAATAATGCATATAGCATATACAAAATGGTCAATGGTGAAGTATGGACGTTTTAACTCCTTTAGGAGGAGATTTTTTGAGGATAACATTAAGCTTGATTAAGTTCAGTGTTTCAGTGCAGCCAAACCTGTGTATGTTTTTTATCAGTAGGTATGATGCTGTAACACTGAGTGAAATAAAAAGTGATGATTTGGTCAGGACAGCTAGACCCATTTTATATGTAGGTGTCTGTTTGTTTTTTACACACATAAAACAGTACTTGTATACAAAAAGCAACAAAAAATAACAAATTAGCAGACACTATTTGGCACTTGTAGAAATACAGTAACAGTGGTTATGACATTCAGAAGTCACAGTGAAGCAGAAAAAAACACCACAACAACAATTAGGTTAAACATTTGTTTACAAAACACAAAAAAAACATAAAGAATATTAAAAACATAATTTTCCTTCTGTTCTAGCAAAACACAAGCACACAGTAATATGTCTACCCATTAATATGGCAGAAAAAATTTGGTGATGCATGCAATTTTGTCATCACAAGTTTCTGCTTTATTTATGTGCATTTGCATGTAGAAAAACTACTCACACGTAACTGGACAAATCACATGTCTTTAAGAAAAATACTGATTTAGGCCAGGCTATCAAAAGTAATTTCATTCTTATTATTAAGGTTCTTGTTATAGTCATATGTCAGTGGTCTGCAGCCTGTTGAGGTTATCTACGTCCCCGTTGCTGTAGGCAGGTTTGCTTTTGTGCTCCTGCTCACTGGTGGACTTGCGGTGCACTAATGACAGAGGGGGGCCGTGGTGATCAGCAGGGGGGTGCTCCAGGCTGATGGTGGCACGGCTGGTCTCCGTGATGGAGGAGTTGGTGTGGTAGTTAAAATGGGAGTGGTTGGTGATGGGTGTGACTCCCCAGCCTGTTTTACCCCACGCACTCTTCCACTGGGCCCACTTCCTCCGCACAGCTGTCTGGGCCTACAGTATGTTTAGAATATCAGTATAATAGCACAACAAAGTACTGACAATATGGTTATATATTCTCCTACCTCTCCATTGCAGAAGCAAAAGATAACAGCAACCAGCAGTCCCTGCAGAGGTCAAGAAAAAAAATTATCAATACATTATACATTATATTTCTCAGTAACAAATAAAACTCATCCTTACGTCCTTGCACTGTATGCTGTAATGTTCAAACTGAACAATATCATTCTGGTCCTATTGAAAGGGGCCATAATAAAAATCTACTTTTATGTGCTTTTGAGTTGTACTCACTCAAAAAGTTGTATTTTGAGTGATTCGTGTATGTCTGAGTAATCCTTCACTTTTCACCTAAGCCCTATCCCCGCTCACTGCACTGTACTTGTGATTACTCAAAAAAAATCTGACTTTATGTCATAGGTGCTGGTATAAAAAAAATTCACAGACATTTTACAACAATAAAAACAGAAAAATGAGAGTCTGTTGCTTGTTAAGAAGACAAGAAGCTATGAAGAGACGGGGCTTCTCAGTTCTACAGTTTTGAAAAGGAATTCGTGGTTCTATTATTATGCTGTTTTAGATCAATATCGAGGTTTATAATCAACGAAAATGTAAAATAATGATAAATACATTATAGTTTCATACAAAATAGCTGGGGAAAAAGCTTTTTTTTACTCTAGAGTGTAATTTCAAACTAATTTGCAGGAGCTGTTTTCTGTTTTGTGATGGACTAAATAAAGTGACAGCCATCAGCGCATGTTAACAGGGCTATCATTCAAACTACGCTGTTGTGATGAAACAGGAAATATTTGTAGCAGTGAACTATTTTTATTGGTGTTTGAGAGATGGTGAACTCCTTTGACAGCTCCCCAGTGGTGCAGTCACAAGATCCCAGTTTACATGTCACGCACATACATTGAGATAACATAACTGATCGGTTTTATAACACAGGGATTTCTTCATTTTAACACTGATTAGGATATGGAAAATGTAGCCTTACTTAAATAAAATGTGGATAGCTAAATCACTTTTTGACGACAGTTTAATTTTTTACCAATCCATGTGAGCATCTTTTCATTTTGCAACCAGGATATTGCTTCAGACATTACCTGGAAATGACAAAAAATATTAACAAAAAAGTCATAGATGGCACGGCTGATGCGTCCTTCGGGTCTCCAAGGGAACAGGATGAACTGCACTCCCAGCAGAGGGATCAGGATGAGGGTAGCTCTGACGGCTTTCATGTACGCAGTGGACTCTGCACAGTGTGTCTCCTTTAGTTTAGTGATCAGAACCCGCACAATGTTCAGCAGGAAGAAAAAGTTCACCTAGAGGAAGTAAAGCACACAGTTTAAAACAGAGCATAGGATGTCCAAAAGCATAGCTAGCAGTCAATTTATTTTTTCATCTAGTTTAAAATGTGAATCCAGCATGAACAGGACTATGACAAAATTCACGATAAGGGATTAAGATGGTTACATAAATGTGTTTCTATGAATATACAGTTTATGTGTGCATCATTTTCACTAACAAATATCAAAGAAGATAGTTAATTAAGAGATCGCTATTAGCCTTGTTAGTCCTTTTATTTTCTTTTATAATCAATCCAATGGTTCAGTGGATATGAACACTCACAAGTAAAGCAGCCTGAATAGGTCCATGAATGATGTACAGCAGTTGTGTGTGAGAGCTGATCCAACATCTGAAAAGGAACATGAAGTAGTTTTTATACCACCAGATATTTAATTTTATGATTTGAAAACTGAAAACCCAAATAAAAAACATACTTTTTTAGAGTATCCAAGTCTAATATATATATGTGTGTAATAAAATCTTACTTGTCATTATAGAGTAGTCCACGTGCCACGGCGTAGACAATGGCTGGAACAACTGGAAAGCCTAAGAATACACAACATAATAGAAATGTAATAAAACGGCTTCACAATACATGCAAGTCTATAGGCTTTAACAAGGTTAAAGTCTATATGCCTATAGAAGAATACAATGGCGCAGTTCAAGGTGGGGCATGAAAAAGAAAAAAACTGCACAATAGGCACTTAACAATGCATTAGCGCTCACATGTGCTGTGCAAGGATAAGAGCTTCCCAAAGATATACAAGAATAAATTACTGAAGGTCCTTTTAAAAAATATGCTAAAATGACTAAGCGGTAAAACAAAAAAAAACACACATTATTGATATATGATATGACACACCATTAAATGTCTTATTTTTATTTTAAATGTATTAATATTAGAGTGAAAAATAAAATAGTTTGGTATGAAAATTGTATTTTATAACCCTCAGAAAGCCCGTGTAGTGGATAATAGGGTGGCTCTTCAGTATAAGTGGTGCTGAACAACTGCAGTGAACCAGAACTGAAGAACAGTTTTCTGTTCACAAAAAAGTTTTGGTGGCAAAGCTTACTGTTCTGCCATTAAAGTGATTTTGTGAATTTAATGGCCTATTTTGAATTATTGATTTTTTTTTTCATGATAATATATTATAAAAATTATGGTAAAATATTGACTTCCTGGACAACTACAGACAAGTATGCATGAACTCACCCCATCCCAGGACGTAGTACCAGAAGAGCTGCTGTTCTCCCACAAACACAGCCACAATGATTAGGGTGTGCAGGTAGATGCCCTCACACAGCATCCAGAAGTACGTAGAAGTTGAAGTGTACTGGGTCAGCACAGCCAGGATCTTACAGCTCACCTAATGGATTTGGCAATAAATTCAAGATTAGATTTAAGGATGGGTGATTGAAAAAATGTGTCAATATCCCAGTTACACTATTTATCATGGTATAGTATTAGTATTGGAGTTTTGTCTCACGGGGTTGCTTGCAGTTATAGCCTGGTTATTGGCCACTGTCAGCGACAGCCACATGATGGTCACTATGGAGTTGAGGATAAATGACATAAACATGTTTTTATGAAGAGAAATCCTCTGGCAGCTCAAACTTCTGCAACAAAACAATGTGCAAAAGGATTAGCTTGTCAATTAGATAAAAACATTATATTTGGATATTAGCATTGTCTTACTCACTTGAAGTAGGAGAAGATAATGAGGCATATAATAAGGGAGACTATGGAGAGAGCATGGCCAACCATGGCCAAGTAGTAAAGGCTGATGGCAAACTGTAAGATGAAAAATGTGATTAAACCATATTAAGTTAAACAGCCAATGTACTCACTTTATAATTTGTATAATCTTAAAAAAATACTAGAATAATAAAGATATTATAATCTAATGATAATCCAGAATGTTCCAAAATGTGATTGTAGTTAAAACAATGTTCTAGCTAAAAAATCACTTTTTAAATTTTATCAGGAGTTTGAAAGCCTTTATTTTTTTATGTAAATTGCAATATACAACATGCATAATACAAAATACATTACACATCAATAACTTAACAATATCATTAGCTTTAAGCTATGTTGAAATGTCATTACTGCCTCAAAAACATACCTGTGTTTTGTTTCATTCAGACATGTTTGACTATCCCTTTTTATTAGTCTGTCTACATCTCCAAAGCTCAAAATGATCTGTTCCACCTTGTGATGTCACGAGTATGACAGTATGGCAGCAGTATGGAGTTTAAAAACACAGTGGAGCATTTCCTGTATTACCACATGACATCACAAGGTGACACAGAGTGTTTTCTGTCTGAGAGAAGAACTCAGCCTAAATATGCAGAGATAGTGTGTTAAACATGTGTGAATGAAAAAAACACAACCCCAGGTATGTTTTTGATGAGGAAAACATTATAACATACATCAAAAAATAGCATAATACGGACCCTTTATATAATTTCTTAGCAACTATTGATTTATGTACTTTGTTGTATAAGTAAGCAGTTGTACATTAATTTGTTCAATACAATAAAAATGATAATTATGCAGAAAACTATCTGGGGCTGTCTTGGTTCAGCAGAATAGAGCTGACTTGTTCTAAGTGGTGTGGTGAGAAGTCGTGAGTCAGCTGATGGTGCTGGCTTCAGTTCAGGTAGTTGTGATGGGGGTCTCAGTGTCTGTGAGTATCAGATATCAACACCTGTCATAAAACATCCCGCTGTTATTTCCTGTGGAGGTTCACATTTCGATTCACAGAAGAGAGGGTACACTACAGCCTCCCCATAACAGCGCAATAGAGAAGTATGTACACAAATATGACCTTCTAACTCTGTGGGACCCTGTGCACGTGTCTTTGTGTGGGGTTTTAAATTGAGAGATTATTTTTTTCTGCAATCTATTTCACAAGCAACTATTGTACCCTAGTAATGTCCACGAATTAGCATATATGACTCCTGCTTCATGAACAGGCCTAAATGTCAGTGAAGCCATTTTCTGAATATGGTAATTTTAGGTGATATTCTTTTCTAAACATAAGGCGACATAGACATAGTTTGCATTCGTATTATTTCATTTATTGATTGATTGGCCGACTATAATGTAGTCATCATCAACATAAAATAAAGTACACTCATTGTCCCATTAAAGACCTGGCCTGTAATATGTATTAAAGTAAGTGGCTGCCTTTGCCAGGAAACACTAATGTATACAAACCATCAGTTTTCTCCCTGTGCTAGTATGCAAGCTGAAATGAGCAATAAGTGTGAGATTGTCTGCCTCTTAGTGTGTGTTTATATTTTGCAAATCAAAATCCATTTTAAAAAAGAGGAGATTTTAACATTTCAAAATGTTTAACCTATGAGCAAGGTAACAGTCTCTGAATGTAGGTGGATTATGTGGAGTTATAAGAATATAATAACACTGCTGAGAGTTTAGTTTGAAATAAATCTTTAGTTTTTTACTGAAAGATTTTATCAGGCTGAAAACAAATAAAAACAGCTTTTGCTTTGTGGCAGCTTTGTGCGACAGGTACAGCAGGTTTTGAGATTACCCTCTTGATTTGATCTGAAAAGGACTTTGAGCCTTCTTTGACGATCTGGATTCTTCAGGCTGTAAACTTTAAAAAGCCTACTTTATGCAAACATATTATCGTTTTAATATAGTGCTATAATACTGTGTCTGTATCAAAAAATATATCTGGAATGTTTTATTTCATTAGAACATATTTAATGTTTGGTCACTACGTTACTCTAAAGTACACTATGAAGACTACCAAAGCTAAGGTGTAAAGTAGTTTAAGTTCCATCCACAGAGGCGCTAAAATACATATTTAGCTCTCACTTGAACTTCAAAATTATCTCAAGAAAACATCTGTGCACCAGAAGGCATATGCACCAATACTTGAGAATCCCTACACCATTAAAAGCTATGAGATAGTTAATGGTGAGCTTGCCTGGTTCAGTTTGCCTTGACATAGGGTGTACCTTGAGCTTGTCTTTGGTGTAGATCTGACACTGGGTGTAGTTTGTCCAGATCCGGTTGCTCTCTGGATGATGGAACCATTGGCCATCAGGGTTACACACCTTGGTAACCTTCTCTGGATAGGAACAACATAAACCAATATTCTTAGATGTACTATTATTATTATTTACAATGTGTTTGCATAACAAACCTCCAGGGTCAAAGTCGTGGAAGTACTCAGGGCACATCTGCATGACCGTCCCAGGAGGAGTGTCCCCCCAGCAGAGCCATCCGTCCCAGGTCCGGTTACAGTGTGGACCTACAGGAGGCAGAAGATAAAACAACTTTACATTATTGAGGGCAATAATGACATTCTCAAATGTAAATGTAATTACTCTTCATGTCTTGTGTAACACTGCCCTAGTAAGCTAATAATACTAAAACTATATATAATACTTGGTAGACTAAAACATGTGATCAAGGCATTAATCCTGTACTTCATTGATAGATATAAATTAAAAGCAGCTGGTAACTAATTTCAAAAAACATTGCCACAATTAACAAATAGCTCAAACAACATTGAGGAACATATTAGGTATCAATGTCCTATTTGTACAGAAAACATTTAGATAATAGAACTAAGCTGGCTTCTTTTATAGCAGTTAACAGTTTATAACAAATAAAAATAAACTCATCCAACGTAGGATCATGCATTTAAATATAAACTTTGAGCTACCAGCTGTTGAGCCAGCATACAAATCTTATCCACAATAGCCGGAAAGCGGTCTGTACAAGGCTGTACAGTGGCATGTTGGGAAATGAGAGAACTTTTCAAAGAGAGAGGTTTGGAGAGCCTGAGACAAAGAGAGAACTTCCTGTCTTTCAGGCTCACTTCCTCTCCGTGTTACTGCTGCACTCTCCTACAAGTGTTTCAGATTATAACAACTTGTGTGGGGCTCTTGATAAGAACGTTTTCCAGTATATTTTTATAGTCAAATGATGAAAAAAAAAATCTTTCTTCTACCCACAATATGGAACAAACTATAAGACGTGATTCAGACATTGTTTCCTTACTGGAAACTTTGTACTGTTATTTATTTATTGGATTAAATTATATTTTTATTTTTGTTTAATGTTACATCAGGTGTTATGTGGGAATCATCTTACTGCAAAACAAATTTTGTATCAACAGGTACAATCAAGATATTTTGACTATTAAACACAAATCAATTCAGCCAGACATAGCCACATCAGGTTTGTGTTAGCTCCAATCTGTTATCTCAGTAAAACTGATATTGTGGAGGTAGTGCTGTCACCTTGTTCCGTGTACGGGGGATCGTGGATTATTTTCAGGTAGCACTCAAACTGAGCGGCCAGGATCTGGTGCCGAGTTTTCCCCAGGACAGCGGAGATGTCCGTGAAGTTGGCTTCCATCTGCTGCTCCTCCGCTGGGGGCTCCTCTGTGAACGAAGCATCCTCGCAATGACACACCTGACAGATGAAATAATAACAATGCGTAAAAAACAAGCAAGGACCTGGTAAGGACTTTTTCAGACCCCAAAATAACCATGCAACAACTGGGAAATCCACATTGAATTTAAGTAGAAGTTGCATAAGACCCACATAGGTAGTCTCAATAGGCCAATGAAAACTGTGCCCAGCTGGAGTTCTGGCAGTAGTATGTGAGTTTTTAAGGTGCCATTTTCAATATTACTGTATCTTTTTATATACAGTAACATCATAAGAAACCCTGTGAATTTGTGGTGCACAAGGTAATTTTCTAGTGGCGAGTGTGATGTGTGCTTGTGTCCTTGGAGAAGTTATTGTTTTGCCTGGAATGTTCCACAGAAGGCATTTCATATATTTAATATCGATCAATTATTTAATTATGGGAGCTTTTTATTGGAAAAATACCTTGAATATCATGCATTCTCACTGTGAGTGGATTTGCGTCTCGACAGATTGGACCTGTAACTTGTCAGGTGGTGCCACATGCTTGTATCCAAGGAGACCAGTTTAATGCCATACTGTACATTCTAGACATAGGAATACCACATCTAAGCTGGTGGATCCTCCTCAACACAGTGCACCTTTGATAATAATCAATCATACTCACAAATCACTTACCTCAAGTAAGAAAATAGCTAATATTGAGAGTGGTAGCCTGCTCCACATCTTTCTGCAAAAGATTTCAGAAGGAAAAAAAAAAAGTATAAATACTGTATTTTCATGTTTCTCCATACACAATAGTCTACAATATTGAATTAGTAGTTCAGTAGTTCAGTGTTCAATAATAATTTATCTAAAGAAAAACAATATTGTGTGTTATATGTTACATGTAATATGATGTGAACATATTAACAGTGTAGAATGCTTTAGTGTTTATTTTCAGAGTGCAGGGACAGGAAGTTCATGCTCCTCACTGCAGCCTCAGTCCACTCAGGCCTCAGTGGAGCTGTGTTTATTACGGAGGGGAAAGGTCACACAGTTCCCTCTAGTGTTTTCTCTTTAACAAGAGAACAGGGTCACAGTACATTTACACACAATATAGGATGTGCTACATATGGCAGGGTACCAGATAGGGGTGGGCAATATTTTATTTGCAATTTTCTTCAAGCCAGATCATGAACTTGATTTTTTTGACAACTCATGCAAACTTTTTATTGCCTTGAGGAGGTAACTAAAGTCATCTGTTTCCTCTGAAAATCTGCACTTCATTGCTATTGGTTAAATTTAAAAACTTACCAAATCCCTCTTTTTACCAATGTTTTATTCACCTTTTATAAAGGGGTGAAATGCTACTAAACGCTAATAGAAATATGTGCAATATTGTAACTGAAGCAATAGCCCCATCCCTGTTTGATCACAGTGTAGGTGTTTTATTGTTTCAGATTTCAACCCAAGGACGCACAGTGACACATTGTGATATCTTGGCCACACTCCCTCACTTCTTTGTCATCAGCTGTGTATATAATAAACAACTTGGCTGTTTTCTGGACACTCTACAACTCCAAAGAAAGTGCTCAACAGTGTAAATCTCACTATACAAGACCATAACTGACTAAAGGCTTGGCATTTCCTTTAAAGCAATGCTTTTAAAAAACTACGACCACGTTTTTGATTTCCAAGACAGCTGTTAATTGTCCATGATTGGGTGATTTATAAACTGGAATCAGGATGTAAATAGAAAAAAGTAGCATTTTAAGCATAGCAAGACATGAAACATATGAAAACATATGACAGTCTGGAATTTAAGAGGACAGAAATATTAAACATTCTACTGAAAGTTTATGTTTTGATCATTAATTTTCAGTGACGGCTTCACTTATGATCACATGTTGAACCTTTAATAATAACAACAATAACAACTACAACAATATTGTGTTGTTGTCGTTCTTATTATTATTGTTATTCTTCTTATTCTTATTATTTAAAAATATTACATGTCAAAATACATTCATTTACGGCCATTACTGGCCTAATGAACACATCTCAAAATTCCCTTGACAGTTCAGTTAGAGAGTCAGTGTCAGGGGATGCATAAAGAAAAGTGCTACAAAGATGTCTCTTAGCAACTGTAGCCAATCATTCAAGGAAAGTCATTTTCACATGATTTGCCTTTTTAAATGAGTCATTTCCACACAGGAAGAGGATGGGCAACGCGTTAATTTAATGTTAATCTCATCTGGAAATGAACCATATGCTTCCAATATATAGCTGTATATAAGTTATACCTTAGAGCAGATGCTCTTATCAAGTACTCCACTCATTTTGCTCAATATTCAAGACATTTGTTCAGCCTCTACTGAGATCTATTGCATGTGAATAAAACTGATTTAATATTGTTGTGTAACTTTGCCACAATTTTATCAAATCTATGAATAATGAATAAAACATGTTTGGTTGTTTTGCAAATAATAGTCACTATGCATACAAACGATGGTGCTTTTTCCAAAGAACTGACATCACTTTGATACCAGGCTTTAATAGAATATCTGCACTGTTGCATGACAATAATATAATATAGTATGATTACAGATCAAATTTTTTTCTAGGGAAATGTACATGTACATTCATGTATGTCATTCATTGTGACCATGGATATTTTATTGCCTTGCCACAGTTATATAATATAGTTGCACATCAGCTCTGTGGAAAGGCAACCACACTTAGTAAGAATGCTTGTTTTTGAAGATATCTTTGAGCAATAATAACAGAATGAAATAAATTCAAGACAAAGGAATAAGATATCCATTAACATAGGGGGCAAATCCTCCACCAGAAAAGCTACGCAACTACGTTTTAAAATATAGACTCTTAAAAAACTCTATAATTCCCTTGCCGTATCCCAGAAGGCTCATCATTTGAATCATGGGAAATCACAACATTGCTATAATCCTGGTTGGCCTTTGAACGTAATTAAATTGAGAGCAGATGTTTTCGTGTAGAAAATAACCCAGAGGTCATTTTTTGACGTACAAACTCTAACATTTTAGTATCAGAACAGAAACACTGCTAACAACACTGGATAATTTGATTTCAGTCTATTAGTGAAACAATACCAGAGAATGGAGTGTCTTTGTGAGTATATGAGTGTTCATGAGAGATAAGATAGAGCCCAAAAAGATGTGGTAGGAAGGAGTAGGGAGGGGGGCAGACACAAAGATATAGCCTTACTTTATTGTGTGATGGCTGCTACTACAAAATTAAATCTCACATTCATTATTCTTATATCAGGCAAAACAGGAAAGAGCCGTAACAGACCTCGCACTAAACAACATTCAACAAATCAGTGAATCCCCTTCAATTTTACCATGAAGAGCTACACAGGCAGTTCAAGTGGGCTGGAGCAATATGTATGTTCTTCCTTCAAAGGAAATTTAGACAGTCAAATGAGTGATGTTCAATTCATTTTTTTAAGTAGATATATTTTATAGTTGTTTACTTTATTATTATTAACATTCTAATATGAATTCGCTTGACTGTGTTCATGGAAATGTTACTGTTTTTCTTAGTACAGTTGGATTTCTCTAATTCACTTTAAACAACTGGAGTTATTATCATTTTCTTATGTGATCAATATACTTAAATTTAAAGTTTTATTTCACAAAACTCAAAGTTATAATGCTGTTACCTCCTCAAAAACATACCTGAAGGTGTGTTTTACTTCATTCACACATGTTTGAGTAACCCTTTATTATCAGTCTGTCTACATCTCCAAAGCTCAAAATGCTCTGTTCCACCTTGTGATGTCATGAAACAGTAATTTTCAAAATAACAGCTACGTTTTACCTTTGTTTAGTAGAAATTCGCAATTCCAGGACTGAAATCATCCTGTATTACCACATGACATCACAAGGTGGAACAAATTGTTTGTTAAACTTGTGTGAATGAAACAAAACACACCTCCATGTATGTTTGTGAGGAGGAAACAATATTAGAAACTAGCGTAATATGGGCTCTTTAATGAAATAGTGGAGTTATAAAGTGACTATTACTATTTTATGACAGAAAAGACGTGAATATATCCACTAGTAACCTTTCCATTTTTAATCAGTAATTTGCAGATATCAGCAATACCTTATTTTAGGAAGTTGAATTTACACTACAGTTTTGTATTTTACTGTTACCATGTTAGAGGTGGTGTATTATTCTAGCCCTCGTTATTTTTGAACACTTCACAATTTAAGTCTGTGTGCCTGTTATTATTCCCACATTGCCAACTCCTGAAACAGCCACTCTATCTTTGGAACTACAAAGCTACAGATAGGATCAGCCTCTGCACATAGGTCTGGTGTTTTTCATCAGAACAGCACGCTCCATTCTTCATTCAGTGGTAATACAAAGTTGCGGCTGCCTTAGGACAAAATTCTGCACCTCAGGCCTCTTCAACCAAGTAAAGTGTAGTCTTTGCAATAATGTAAAAACTGGCTTACTTGTTTTGCAAGCATATACAAAAGCAACATAATATTATTGTGATTAAATGCTTCAGGTCAGAGGAAGTTGAATTTTCTTGTATGCATTTCCTCAGCTCTTCCTCCTTCTCCCTGAAAATGGTTAAAAATAAACTTTTGTTGCAGACAAAGCAACATGCATACTGGGAAAAGGTGAAAAATGATCACACACTAACCACTTAGACCTATATTCTTTTTAAGCTTGTGGTTGATAGAACAAATCTTATCATGTATTTTCTCAAGCCAAAACTCTAGTGAGTGATTAGTATTATTTTCCCATAGCCGACTCCAGAAATAGCCACTCTTGGAAAATGCCATTTTCTGCTATTTTTTTACATGTTATATGTCCCTGGGGTTGTGTAAACAGCCCCCAACAAGTTATTTGAGCAACAACATTAATTTTCTAACCGCCCACAGCAGCTTTCCCAGCGTGTCTGCAGACATGCTGCGCCAGGCAACAGTCACTATAGCTGCACCTTGTATCCATCAGAATGGGAGTAGTACACACTGACATGAGAGTGACATGGTCACCCTGACACCACCACAATGTAGTTCTTCTGTGAGTTCCTAGCTGGTTATCAGGGATTCTTGACATGGTCCATGCACACATTCACACATTCACTCACTTTTATCAGACAGAATGGATGGCTATTGTCAGTTTGAGACCACATACTTGAATATTATTATAATTTCATTTTCAATAATAACATTTTAAACTGACATCAAGGAGACATTGTGCTATATAGTTCTGATCTTTGACACATGTGGGTCATTATGTTAATATTGATCTAAAACAACTTAATAAAACTTGACTTCTGCGTTAGAAAAGTGTAATACCCAATGGGACTTGATGTCGCCGCAAAACTCATCACAACAAAGTTTTGTGCGGCTGTAAGCACCTCCGATGGATAGCTGCACAACACACAGATAACAGATTTTGTTTCATTTGAACCAAAATGATTATACGACGCTGCCAAATTCTTGTATCACAGATTAAGAAAATAAAATTGGAGAACAAATTAAGTACAGAGGAGTGGGTGTGTACTGGTGCTGGTGAAAAGCTGGTGAGAGGAAACAACTATAACATGCTTAAAAGATCTGAGAAGTCGATTTTGCATAGTAGGTCTGCTTTAAAATGTGTACTTTTAAATATTACTCTCAATATGAATCATGTTACTACCTGATTATTTATTAGCTTATTTGGTCATGACTGTGCATTTTAATGAACATACATAATATAAATGCTGTAAACACGCCGGATTGTAACCATGGGCTAATTCCCATGTGTTGTCCCACATTCGCTCCACAAACACACTCTCATTCATACACATGGACAGGACACTGGAAGCAAGGTGGGTGAAGTGTTTTGGTCAAGGACACAATGGCAGTATGCACAGTCACTGTCGCCCCACTGTAACACCTGGCTTTCTAAGATGTCTCCCATCCCAAGAACTAACCAGAGATTGGCCAAAAAGAGAACAGATAACCCAGGAAATGTGATCAAATGAGCTGGTTGCAGTGTTTTGATTAACTTAACAAACTGAACAACTCATAACTTTCAAAAACAAGTTACATTTAAGATGGCATCCACAGTTTTGCTAACAACACAAAACATACTCTTAGATGTCCTGCAGAGAATACCCCACTGTGCAAAGTAATAACTTTACCCTCTAACTACAACCCCCACAACCCAGCATATTATTTACATACAGTATGAAGCCCAGGAGTGTCAGCTATCCCCCAGCGAGCCTGAAATAAGTGTGGAGCTTTTTCAGGTATCAGGCTGGAGGGCAGGGGGGCTCGTTGTGTTGGGACCAAAGTAGCAGCCAAAACACCTATTAATACACTGATAGCTTCTTGGCAAGAGCATGTTCTTAGATGTTGGGGCGAGAGGGAGGGGAGCCCATTCAGAGGTATTTAAGTGAAGAGCTTTGACATGGTGGTTCATTACAACTTGGCAGGGTATATTTCTGAAGACATGTAAAACAAATGGTATCATGGGTTACAAAAAAAACTCCAAGCAAACATAAAGTAGAACACGACTTATGCAAAAAGGGTTAGTCAGATATTAGCTGCAAATCCTGCAGCATTGGTAAACCTTACTATTTCACCAGACTGGTAAGGAGACTGGAGTTTAAACAGCAAGTAAAACGTCTTTCATTGGAGTTAGTCATGTAATGGCTGCAGCTAGAGAAAGGCTGAAAAGATTTTGTTCAACAGGTAAAATATGCATCATGGCATTAAACTAACTACGCAAGCCACATAAAGACTTACTGTAATAATACTTGAAATAAAAGTATTATTATAACAATACAACAATGTCCGGTTAGTAATAAATTAAACCATATTATACAGATAAAACCAATTAAAATACCACATTTTTTACTTCTGTGTTATTCACCACACTATAAATTTTGTCTGAAGTGCAGCCATTTGAACATGTAGGAAAATGGTCAGGGCACATGCAAATGTTGTGAGGAGGACTACTGAGCAAGAAAAATAACTTACACCTTAGCTTGTATACAGTATGGCTTAAGATCTTAGAATGGTAGGTAGAGGTAGAGGTATAGAGGCTTTAAAGTCTTATATAAAGTCTTTCATAGGGGGGTAGTCCTACTAATGCCTATCACAGAGATATCAGTAAATCCATTGAAAGGTTTTACACAAAACTGACTCCTGAGAGCATTTAGTCATGTTATAACGCTGTTGCCTCCTCAAAAACATGCCTGGAGTTGTGTTTCTTTTCAAGTTAACAGCTACCTTTTACCTTTTGTTTAGTAGAGATTAGTAATTCCACGGCTGAAATTATCCAAATGATTGTAGTGAAGATGTATAGAGTTTACAAACAGAGTGGAGCACTTCCTGTATTACCACATGACATCACAAGGTAGAACAGAGTGTTTTCTGTTTGAGAGAAGAACTCAGCATAAATACGCATGATCTGTGTGTTAAACATATGTGAATGAAGCAAAACACTGCTCCGGGTATGTTTTTGATGAGGAAGCAACATTATAACACAGATCAGAGAATAGTGTAATATGGGCTCTTTAAAAATAATAATACTACTGTAATACAACTGTTTTTACTTTCACTGTGGTTATTTGCTTACTCTTGATCAAGAACATGGTTTAAAATGGGCTTCTTACCGATAAAATAACCTACACAGGACGCTTAACATGACAATATATATGGCTATATTATATTCTTATTAGCATATAATAGTTTCAGCTATACCCAGCCTACAAGGTACTAATCAATGGTAATGCCTTAAATCTATTATATTGGGATCAGACCTGGACGACTGACGGGTTACAGAGACATCTTCTTTAGATGTAAGCAGTGTCCACCAGTAATCTGACCAGAACTGACGAAGCGGCTTGGACGAGCAGCAAAACATCTTCTCTCCTACAGCATTTTGTCCAGTTGACAGATTTTATATTTTTCTTTTGCTATGGATCAGACCTGGACGACTGAGGGATTACACAAATATATGCAACATAAACATGTTTTTAATTACATGTACTATTTGTCTAATTCAACTTAAATAGCAAAGAATCTCAAATCTTCACTGGCACTACACTCAGTGACTGTGTTCCCATCATGATATTTGAACGCACATTTTTATGGGTGGAACGCTGTTAGTGATGACAAGTGGTCCGTTTTTCCTGTGACACTTTATCACAAGCTGATTTTTGCCTAATTAAAACTCTGCTAATGAAAGGAAAGGGTGCTGCATCCAGTAAGCAGTGAATGCAGTGTTTGATGACTTATGAGAGGTTGCCTACTGCTTCTGCTGCCCAACAACCTCCATTTGTCACGGTATAATAGCTAATAATATAATGGCCTAAGCCTGCTGATTTTTAATTAACTTACTGTATTACTACTGATGTGCTAGTACTCAGAACAGACAAGATGTAGCTTTGTGACTTCCCCTTCTAGATTCATTCAACTTTAAAAAGAGACATACAGGCTATAGGCTGCTGTTTTTAATTTGATCATGCAAAGATGCAACTAAACCTGCTTTAATGTAGCCTATATCACACAAGCATACATTCAAATAGAATTATGGTATTTTAAAAAATTATCAGATCCAAGGGCAATAAAGCATAAAAACTATTTAATGAGAATATGCCTGCAGTAAAGTGTAAAGTATTTCGTGCACTTTTTAAATGTTTGTAGATTCTAAAGATTTTAAATAGGTTGCAAGTTCAATTCATAATCAGCATTTCAGACTTTTTCTAGATTGAAATTACTTAAAAATAAATTATTTCTTACCTTGTATTCAGAAGCAAGGAGTCAAAACGTATTTTCGTGTAAAAAGCTCGGCGCTGGCATGATCCGTGCACTGTCTCATTCTGTCGCTCTGTTAACACTGCCCTGAGATCAGACGCGGTGAAGAACTCTGTCTATAAAGTCACAAGTATTCAAGTAATACAACAAGACACTTCCGGTTTGACTCCTACAAAATAAAAGAAGGAAGTAAGCGCTCTATATGCTACTCATTGTTTTAAACGCAATGCACGTGCTTAACTTGAATTTAGACAAAAGACATGCCCAGTAGTAGCTAGGAGCTCCTGACCAAGCCGAGCTAAACATCTGAACATGGGTCCCCGAAGGTCCCTGAGCGCTGTGCAACTCCTCCATGGAAGTAGATTCATGAACTACTCAGGAAAGGTTCCGCCCGTGTCATTGGGAGGAGTTGGATCAAATACAGACAATGAATAACCCTTATTACCTCGAAACAACAAATGCGAGGTGACCACAGATAAAAGGAAAATACATGAAAAGTTGAATCTGTTTTGTTTAATAAGTGACTCAGCTTCTGCAGCCTCAACCTGGAACAATGGCGTCACCTGCTGGCCTTGATCAGCCTGTGAATTTGCTAATGGAAGATTTGACTAATAAGGCTTTCCTAATGAGTGTGTTCTGTTTGCCATGGTTAGTGTTCAGCTTTAAGTAGCCTAACCTTTTACCCAAAAATACACACACATTTTTAAAAAGCCTTTAATTTGGTAGTGTTTATTGCAAACACTTGAGGTGCCCAAACTTTTTTTTATTTATTTTTTTTTTTATCGAGGGCCACGTCTCAAAACATATTCGAAGCGGGGGGCCACAGACCGGTGATCAATACAGTGCGGTGATTTATACACAGCTTTGACAGAGCCGCTGTTTATTAATAAGGCTTGAAACACAATAATTTTAGGTCTGCATCACACTGGAATGTGATGTTTGAGGTTATAGTGGTAGAAATAGTTTTATTTGCTGTTAAAAGTACTGCTTATGATCAATTGGGCAGGTTCGGCAAGAGGCCTGAGGGCCGATAGAAGCTTGTCTGAGGGCCGCATTTGGACCATAGTTTGGACACCCCTGACTTAAGCCCCTATTGTGTCCACAAACCTGAGTCTTATTTGGGCCTTATCATTCTCATTCAGATGACGTAGCTCCAGAAAGTTACATACTGTACTTTAAATAAATAGCCGGTTGTTATAGTAGAACTGTCGAATGTAGTGAGTGATTTGTGGAGTGGTAGTAGCCCTGTGTCAATTTGCCCTTTGTGGTGGTTGCGTAGACGTGCGTAGTGACAACCGTCAAGCGTGCACCAGGGGCCGGCTTGTGATTGGTCAGGCTCATCTCCTCGTTGGACCAATCACGCGCAAGAAGGGAGTAGCACGCGCCCCACCTTGTTTCGATCACGTGACCTGTGCTTTGGGAAGATGGTGGAAGTTTCTTCTTCCTTGATCAGAAACCCCGACTGAAACCCAAACAACCCGTAGTCATAGGGCTGGGAGTGTAGCGCAGTGTGACCAGCTTCTCTTCAGACCCGGGTAAGCAGACGAATACCACAATTACCTCTTTACTAGTTTACGACCAGCCGTTGGACTTTGGGGTTTCCTACCAGCCATGATGATGACACAAGCTAACAGGCTAACAGTTAGCCGCAGTGCTCTGGCAAAGCTGTCAACACGCTCCCAGCTGACATTCAACACGTACTCTGCAACTTCTTCAACCATGTCGCTCTCGTGAAACTACACGCTTTGACATGTTCCGGAGATCTATTCTGTTTTTCTAATGTGACTGGCCAAATGCTCTTGGTTGGATTAAATTATGTAATCTTATACTCTGTGTTAGCTTAGCATTTCCAGAAAGGTACTGTAGTTAGCTGTTGATGCTTCACGATAATATACATACTTTGCATAGCTGAATGTGCCTCTATCTCAGAGCAACACGTTTTAGTAATGTCATTCTAAGATTTTCTGTATGATGTTAAATCATTAGGTGCATCATCTTGCCACACTCCCAAGGCCATTCATAAAGTCATTCAGTCCACTGCTTTCAGTGAGTTAGGACCTGTCAGATAAGTGCTGTAATAAATTATCAGGTCCACTGATTACCACTGATAAAACATGACTACTGTGTCTGTACTTTGTGAAGTACAGTCATTGTCTGTTTACATTGCATTCAGTGTTGCCAGAGATGGAAAATAAGAGCAAGGGCAGTGTAATCAGTAAAGATTTCCTGATTAGTGGCTACATCTAAAAAGTTCTTCAGCTCTCTATTCAGATCATGTTTGAGGCATTCTTGGGATGTTTAATATTCATTAAAGACCTCCTAAACAGAGGGTTTGCCCATGTGAGTCTGCAGAGTCAGCCCTTGTTATGAATAATTGACAGATACCAAAGCTTCAGTAGAAGTGAAAGTTTACCCAGAGCTCCTGACTTCCCCCAGCCCTGCCGTGTGCATCACAAATGAGGGGCTGACAAAGATGCATTATTCAGTGTAACACAGCGTGACGCCATTCTAAACCTGTCACATGACTGGTCTCTTTTGTTTTTAGCTTTAATTATGTGGATACAGCAACCAACCACCTACCTCTCAGTCTGCAGGGTAATGATAACCTAAGGAAAATGTGTGTCTATGCCTCCCTGTTCCAAATAATTGGAAAGATTTTGCACCTCAAAACCTTATCTTTTATTTGCTAACCTATCTACTTTACATCATTAAAAGAGATAATTAAATTTAAGGATGGCTATCAGACACTGTCCCCAGCATTACTTCTGTCTTTCATTAAAACTCACAATATGATCATAATGTACTTGACTGAATTTTTTTTTTACAATCTCTAGATAGTAGATGCTATTTTTACAGTGAGTGACCCAAGTCCTCTCTGTACAAGTAAGTCTTTTAATGGCTAAAGGTTGAGGTGAGCAGAATATTAAAATATGTATAATATTGTGAATGTTGTTTTGAAGATATGCACCATTTGAATAATGAGCATGTTTCAGTGATATTTCAGCACTTTTGCTTGTTTGTCTTTTTTGTTAGACTTGTAGAGTGCTAAGAGGTTTGGAAAGCTGTGCTCCACTATATGATCCTTATATTGATTTACTTCAGGTGGAGTTGCCGCTTGTGCTGTTTGAACCATAGAAGACACAGGCCATTGATTTGTATTATGTCTTACAGATTAATACTCCAGCCCTATGTCATGGCCGGGGGAACCACCAAACCACCAGGGACATCCAATGGTTACCCTCTGAAAGCACAACTGCAAATCATTGGTAACAAAGCAACAGCTTTTAAAAAAATTTTTTATAGCTTTTCTATTTATTTGTTAGTACGTGTGTATTAGATATGCATATTTCCTATGCGTTTTTCAGTGTTGTCAGCAAAACTAAAAGAAAACAAGAAGAACTGGTTTGGGCCCAGTCCGTATGTAGAGGTGACAGTGGATGGACAATCTAAGAAGACTGAGAAATGTACCAACACGCACAGCCCCAAATGGAAGCACCCACTCACTGTGTAAGTCTAATGCTACCAACATTTGCCAATAATGCATTAGTCTTTATCACGCTTTCCCTGATGCTCAGTATTGCTCAACAGTTTCATGGATTATTCATTCACTTCATATTCATGGGTTTTAGCTTTGTGTCTTATAGACGCCTTTTAGATTACTTTTTGGAGAAATGGATATATTTAAAACTGTTTGGCTGTTGATCTACATGTTCCCCCTTTAACCTCTTACTTACACAATTCTCATGGGCATCAAACTTTAGGGGTTTGTGGTAAACACAAACCACTGTTTCCTAAGTGATTACTTATTTTTCTGGTATCATTTAATTCTAGTCAGCCTGTTGTGCTGTTCTTGGCCCGAGAGTCCATGGGCCGGACAAAAATTTGGCACCACTCTGGTGGCAAGGGATTTTTATCAGTGATTTTTCAAAAGGGCTATGTCCAGGCTTTATTTAGGCTATATTTTGGTGTGACAGACTTTTCTGAGTTTCAGCAGTATCACAGAATCAAATCAAATTTTGTTGAAAGTTATACTGCAGAAAATATTATTGTGTTGAACAATTGTTAAGTTCTGAAACCATTAGAACCTGGAAGAGGCCTCTGGAAGAATCAGTCATTTGTACTTTGTAATTCACTGTGATGTCCTGCTTTGAAACAGTAAAGATATATTATATATTTCCTCAATCCTCAGAGACGCCAGAGAATAATTTATTATCACAGACATACGTCTATCTTGTTGCTAGAAGTTTCATAGTTAAAAGCAGTAAAACAGTTAAGGCAAAAATTTATTTAAAAAAAAAAAAAAATACAATGCAATGGTTTAAATCATTATCTGATAGGCAGCACATGGCCTAAACCAAAATATGGACCTGTATCTACAGTGCATTTTTTAAATTGGGGTTTGTGCTATTCAGGGGCTGATAACTGTGATACCACTGAAACTCAGAAAAGTTCATCACACCAAAACGTAAAGCTTAGATATGGACCTCTGCAAAAATCACTGGTAGCCTTTGCCATCTTGAGTGGTGCCGATATGACAAGTTTTGGTGTCCAGCCCACCCAAACCCATCCAACTTAGCTATTCTGTGTAATTGATTTTATGTGAGTGTTTTCCATGGAACTTGAACTTCCTGCTCAATGCACATGAAAAGAAATCTGACGCCTGTGTTGGAGGATATGCATTTTATAAGGGTTTCCTTTCACTTTTCCTTTGGCAGAGAAGAGAACCTGTAGTCACTACTGATGAAACAGGATGAATCATATGCCGCCTTAAAATACATTGAACTAAAAAGGACTTGAAAATTGGCTATGTATTGTTAGTATGTATTAGCTCTGTTGCAATTGACAAATTAGTATGAGATATTTTCATTCTATTATGTTCAGACCTGCTCCAGTCTTAGTCATCCAAATGTAATGTCTATCTCTCCTGTGTTCACACTCCATGTACACTGACGCTGCTATTACCTCAGAGCATCTTGGCTTTAACAAAGGCTTTGACAGCCACTGAAATGATAGGCTTGTTCTCTGAAACCTGTTATCAAACTTGGACATGCTATAATAATAGGTTTTAGCAGAAGACCCCTACCATTTGGAAATGGGTAACATCTTCTTTGTTGTTCACAAGTTAAGTACTATGCAAACATACTGTACTAACATACTATACCACCATCGGAACTCTTAAGAAGTATTTGTTTGTGTAGTCTTGAAAAGGTTCATTTTAAAAAGTTATGCTAACCTAAAATAAGTTTATAATATAATTGGGTAGGGCTGTAGTCAACAAAACTAAATGACAATCAATTAGTCGACTAAAAGGGGGCGAGGCTATTGCATATTTCTTTGTATCTCACTAAGACTGAACTCACAAGACTACATCTGCATGGAAGTTTATGCAAAAACTGTCTATGCAGAAAAAAAGTACTAGAAAAGAATGTATTTATATAAAAACAGATTAAACTTGTGTTTAATCTTGAGTTGAATTTGCCTTTTTATGTATAAATACCAAATACTTCTCCTTTCTGCTGTTGTCCCATTTAAATCCTTAAAATCTAAATAAAATGATTAGTCGACTAAAACAAGTTTTGCTCGACTAAGATACCATGAACCAATTAATCGACTTAATGACTAAAGGTCTATAGCCCTAGAGTTGGGAGATATATCAAATGGTGAATAATATCAAAGAATGGTTTTGGAGATGTGCAAAATTTGAATATTGAGTAATCATATCTATTATATTATAAAAAAAATATTTTTAAAAAGTTGTTGAGAAAGCTAAATGAAAAAAAAAGAACTTCTGGTATGATCCAAACAACGGTATAAATATATCTTTGCTTCTATGATTCATTTTTATCGTCCATTCTTGTTTGTTTTTTATTGATATATTTGAACATATTCTTGATAGATTGTAGTCTGTATATTGTCATTGTGTAAACAAAATAAAATATTTAGAGGTGAGCAATAGATGTCATTTTAAAGGATCAACTGCTCTGACTTCAGGCAAATTCCTTGAGTGCACTGAAAACGTAAATTTCCTACTGTGCAACTTTTTCTCCCACCTGCTGCATGTGTAATTCTAACCGTGTGTACACACTGACCTTCTTAAAATAGCTGTGATCTATAGTTTCTGCTGCACCCAAGGGGACTCTCATCTCATTATATAAGCAGTGTTTACTATTGGAGGTAATGGGAGAGCACACATGCCTGCTGGCATGGCGATGCCAAGATGATCCCTAAATAGCTTTTGGTCCAAATTTAGTTCAAATTCACGGCAAGTCAATTCCCCCATCTGTTGCTTTAGAAAGTGTGTTCATATAGAGCTCTATATTTATTCATGTATTCTTGACAATATCCAAGTAATAGACTGTGTTAATGTGAATTTACATGATTCTAGAGTCCTTATAGTTAAAAATTGAGCTGAAGGTCAGAATTATGTGGTACAATTTGCGTTAAGTCATATTGTAGTTGTTTGATCTAATTAATCTATGATTAATAAATCTTACTGGGTTGATCCACATGAATTAAAAACTGTGACAAAGTTCAATGTCTTATGTGCCAGTATAAATAAACAAAAGTCAAAAATAAATAAATAAAAATTACTTTGGAAAAATTTTTTAAAGAAATATTCAAAGAGTTATGTAGGCCTCTGCCCTCCATCTGAGATGATCATCATCAAATTCTATATGGTAAACACAACCTTTGAATAGATGTGATGATATTTAATATGGTTGTAGTAGCACACACTGTAAACTGATCAAGTGTATGTTTTGTTGGACAGGATTGTGACCCCCTTCAGCAAATTGGTCTTCCGTGTGTGGAGCCACCAAACTCTCAAGTCAGATGTGTTACTGGGCATGGCCACTCTGGACGTCAGCGACACCCTTAAGAAGAATGACATGAAAAGTCAGTCACAAAATGCATTACATAATTGTGTCATGAGTCAATAAGAGAGAAGCAGCTCTAAATGATATGTCTCTAATGTCTCATATTGGTTCCTTGTGTTGTTTCAGTCTCTGAGGTGGTGCAGACGTTACAGCTGTGCACAGACCGGGAGCAGACTGATGTGGTGGGAGACCTGTCCGTTTGTCTGGATGGAATGACTGTGGACCCGGAGATGTTCGCCAATGCAGAGGCTGCTCAGCACAGTCAGTTTAACACTTATACTTTTATTATTACATTGATTCTGTTGTTCTGCTCTGATTCTGTCAGAATCTGCAAATTTGTGTAATGGACTGTACAGAACACTACATAGGATTGGTCAGTATCAATATGGCAATGTGTATTGGAGCACACATTGCCATATTGACTTGTTCAGATCAGATCAATAGGAGATGAACAGCATTGCAGTAGTGGGGATTTTTTCTTATATTTTAGTGTGTGAACATTTGAGCTACAGATGGTTATTATTTATTTATAATTTTATTAGTTGGCATATCTATGCCTCAAACTGTAAAAATAGTGTTTTGTTATTGTTTCTACTTTATTTTATTTATTGTACTCCATGTTTTGTTTAGTCTTGGTCAAGGGTTCATTTAGGAAAGGGCTTAGGGATCGTCATAGGTTTTCTGTGATTGTGGACTTGTAAAAATGTGTTTCTGTGACAGGCCCACTCGTAAATAGAGAATATTATTTGAGTTATTTTATTTTATTTGGATTATTCTCAAGATTGACAAATGTAACTTTCAAAATGTTGAAACCTACTTGACTTCACTAATTACATATTTACATATTTAATAGATACGGCTAATGGGGAGTCGTCAAATCAACCTAATGGAGATCCTGTAATTAGGTAATTTCGTATTTTTCATCTTCATCTTGTTCAGTTATGTTAACTTGTTTATCTTAAATTTCTTTCCTTCTCTCGTCTTTTAGACATAGTCGGGACAACTCTCCAGCTGTAGATGGTGTAGAACACAGGGGTTCACCCGGTGGTAGGAGGCTGACCAACAACACAGGTTCTCCCTCACCAAGCACGAGACCAGTGAGACCCCCAAGACCTTCTAGACCTCCTCCCCCTACCCCTCGACGACCTAGTTCATCACCAGGTATGTTGAAACCTATTACAATATAATTATAATTCACCGTTTGGTAGCCACATGCCTGGAATCATGTATTTCTTAATTGCTTTTCCAGCATTATCTTCTAATGGCCCCACGTCTGCAGACAACAGTAATGGTCAGTCTGGATCTGATACTCCAGTTAGGACAACAGCCTCTGCCGGGTCCACAGCATCAGAGGCAAGTCCATCACCTGGTCCAGAGAGGAGCTCCACGACAGCCTCCTCCACTCCAGGTTCTACAGCCACCCGACAGCCCACCAGCACCGGCACCACCTCAGTCAGTCCAAGAGTACCTGCCATCAACACTGGACCGCTCCCACCTGGGTAAATCTCTACTCAAGAGCGGGGTTCAGTAAAGTAAATAAATGGGCTAAGCTATTACAATCTCATGACCGAGTGAGAGGGCAGAAGTTTACCTGTTCAGATAGGACTGAATGAAAAAGTTGCATTTTCATTGTTCCTGCCTACAACAGTTCCTGTGTATGGGCTGAGTATGTTATGTTCCCTCCTGGGGGCTGCAAACTAATTTTCTTTATGAACGTCATCAATTCAGATACTGCAGTGTAACAGAGAACAGACTAATATATCTTATGTTGATTGACACTAATTAGGCAAATTGTATTCTGTCTGTGAGTGAAAGAAATATTTTTTTCTTTTTAAGATGGGAGCAGAGGGTGGATCAGAATGGCAGGATTTATTTTGTCGATCATGTGGAGAAGAGAACAACGTGGGAACGCCCTGAACCACTGCCCCCTGGGTAAAAATCTTTCTTTTCGACTTCTGTTCTTAGAGCCTCTGTTAGAAGTATCTAATCTCTTTCAGTATTGGGTATGTGCCGACTATAGACTATAGATTATTATAGACTCATTAATATTTCTGTGGCATCTTTTGTGCAAAGCTGGGAGCGCAGATTGGACCCTATGGGCCGAGTGTACTTTGTGGACCATATATCCAGAACCACCACGTGGCAGAGGCCCACTATGGAGACCATGCGCAACTATGAGCAGTGGCAGCAGCAGCGCAGCCAGCTGCAGGGAGCCATGCAGCAGTTCAACCAAAGGTTCATGCTCGGGGTAAGACGCTCACCTCTATTCTACACATACACTGAGTTTGTTCTTAAGTAAAACTGAGTATGTTCTCTGCTCCAGACACAAGATCCAGCTTCACAGGAGTTTGATCCTCTTGGTCCACTGCCACCTGGATGGGGTAAGTTTCCTCAAAATTGTTCTATCTTTTCCAGTATTTTAAATTTGAACCTTGAGCCATAGTATACATTACCATCATCACTTGTGATCAAATGCGCTTCTGTATCTGCCCTCTCTTAATGTACCAATTGAGTATCAGTTAGCATGCTGCCTTCATGTTGAAACATAGTCCATTATAGAATTACCAAACCTAAAGAGCATTTCTGATTTCCGCATGTTTTCAGAAAAGAGAACGGACTCGAATGGCAGAGTGTATTTTGTTCATCATCCTACTCGCTCCACACAATGGGAGGATCCTCGAACTCAGGGGTTAGCGAAGTATTCTTTTACTTTACCCTCTACCCAGTCTCAAACAAATTCACTTTTAATGATTTTTTAAACTTTCTTATTGTTAGGTTGTTGAATGAGAAGCCGCTTCCAGAGGGTTGGGAGATGAGATTCACTGTAGATGGGATCCCATACTTTGTAGATCACAACAGAAGAACAACTACCTACATTGATCCACGCACTGGAAAGTCTTCACTGTATGTACTATTTTGCTATTCATGTTAGTTTACTTAAAGAAACGTAATCTAAACCTGCTGTGAATCACTGGGAGTTCCTTTTTCGTTACTAGACATCATGACGTTGTGTACCATTATGACTAATAGTTTAAATAGTCTCACCTATATTTATTATTCAGTCACAACACTTAGCATAAAGAAAATGCTATTAAGCGCACACCTTAACACATTGTTTAGCATTGAGTAGCAAAAACCTTTTCAATGTGAAACATGAAAAGTATTGTGATACTTCTGAGTAATTTGTCTAAGAGAAAAATGTGAAAGCAAAGCTTGTGTTTTTTATTCACACAACGCTAAACATATGTACATTTCATATATCAACAGTGAAAATGGACCTCAGATCACATATGTCAGAGATTTTAAAGCCAAAGTGCAGTGCTTCAGAGCCTGGTGCCAGGTATGTGTTACTGTACATGATGATAATGATGGTTAATATTTGGTATTGTTAGTTAATATTATAATGACTCCTCACTCCTCATTATATAATTTATTTATTTTGTTTTTATAGCAATTGTCAATGTCTCAACACATAAAAATCACTGTGAGCAGAAAAACATTGTTTGAGGATTCCTTCCAGCAGGTAAGCATAATAGTTTTACTCTTACACTTTATATTATGCAAACTGTGTGTAAATTTGAATATTAAAGTTAAATTCCCATCTAGATAATGAGCTTTAATGCTCAGGATCTGCGGAGAAGATTGTGGATCATCTTTCCTGGAGAAGAAGGCCTCGACTATGGAGGAGTCGCCAGGTAAGTATCTTTTTTTCTAAATCTGAACTTTTATTCTCAAAAATTACTTCATTTTTTTTTTTTTTCTTCAGGGAGTGGTTCTTCCTCCTGTCCCACGAGGTACTGAACCCCATGTACTGCCTGTTTGAATATGCTGGGAAAGAGAACTACTGTCTGCAGATCAACCCTGCTTCCTACATCAACCCTGACCACCTCAAGTACTTCAAATTCATTGGACGCTTCATTGCTATGGTCTGTACTTTTATCTTAGCCTGAAAACATAAAAAACAACAACTATTTAATTCTGCAATTTTGTGTTTGTTCTCTAGGCTCTTTTCCATGGAAAGTTCATTGATACTGGTTTCTCGCTGCCTTTTTACAAACGTATCCTGAACAAGCCTTTAACTCTCAAAGACCTGGAGTCTATAGATCCTGAATTCTACAACTCCCTAATATGGATCAAGTGAGTAACCAGTCTGATCTTTGCACCATAAAACAGCACATCTGCCCCCAGAAAGCTTATTAAGTGTATTGATTTTTGTTGTTGAATTTCTATCAGGGACAACAACATTGAGGAATGTGGCCTCGAGATGTTTTTCTCTGTTGATAAAGAGATTCTTGGAGAGATTACGACTCATGAGCTCAAACCTGGAGGAGGAGACATCCAGGTCACAGAGGAAAACAAAGAAGAATATGTCAGGTGTTGTTTTTTTTACATTTTGTTTAAGCTACTAACCATATCACCTTAGAGACCATGTTATTTTAAATGAGCTAATGTGTTTTGTCTTGTCACAGATTGGTGGCAGAATGGAGGTTGTCGAGGGGGGTGGAGGAGCAGACCCAGTCATTCTTTGAAGGTTTCAACGAGGTCCTCCCTCAGCAGTATCTGCAGTATTTTGATGCCAAAGAGCTGGAGGTATGGCTGAAGAAAGATAATGTCACAGATGTTCAGAAAGATGTGTAACAAATCTAATTCCACTTTGTAGGTAATGCTGTGTGGGATGCAGGAGATTGATCTGGGAGACTGGCAGAGGAACACAATATACAGACATTACGCCCGCAGCAGCAAACAGATTGTCTGGTTCTGGCAGGTCAGGCAGCAATCGCCTTTTTATTTAATTATATGACATTATGTTCCAGGGTCTTATTCTTTTACTATTACCTTAACAGTTATTCTTGGTTTGTTGTTACCGCACATTTTGGCTAAAGTGAACTAAACCACTGCATCGTTTTTTATATGTAGTTTATGAAAGAGATGGACAATGAGAAGAGAATGAGGCTGCTTCAGTTTGTAACTGGAACTTGTCGTTTGCCTGTGGGAGGATTCGCTGACCTCATGGGTAATTTCTGCTTTTATCGCCAACTGACTTGTATTTTACTAATACTCTTTATTGACTAATTGCTTGTTTCTGTTTTCTAGGGAGTAATGGCCCTCAGAAATTTTGCATTGAAAAGGTTGGAAAAGAAAACTGGCTTCCCAGGAGTCACACATGGTGAGTTACCTCTGAATCAGTTTAATGTTAGTCTATTCATTTTATAGCAAAACACTTTACTTTAAGAACTTTAAATCTGTCAACGGAACAAATCGTTGTGAGAGTGAAGACGTTTCGCTGCTCTTCCAAGCCACTTCTTCAGTTCTGAAAAAAAATAGGACAACAGGGAATCTGAACCGAGAAGGAAATGTGTTACTAGTCCTTACACAGCGGGTGTGTCTAAAAAACTTTAGATAATTTTCAGACAGTATGATATTCCTGTCAGAAATGAAGAAGCGGCTTGGATGAGTAGCAAAACTTCTTCACTCTTACAACGATTTGTCCAGTTGACAGATTTAACTTTGTCTTTTGCTATGCATCAGACCTTGATGACTGAGGGATTACACAGACATCTATTAATTTTATTTATTTTAATTTTGTTGATTTAGCTTGACATATTTTGATATAGAAATCTTGGAAGTGACACAGGTTTTGGTGATAGTGTCAATTATCTGCAGTTGTTCAAGGCTTGTTTCACATTATTATTGTTTATCTGTTTTGCACACTGCAGACACTGTACTACTAAGCTATATTAAAGCAACTATTACAACTTGTCAGGTGATGTTGGAGGGCATTATATCTGCACAAATCACTAGTCTAGTATACTCTACTTGCCATGTACAGATAAAAGCGGCATATTTTTTGCTGTATTTTAACTTTCAACTATTTAAAAGTTAAAAATAACATAAATAGATCATTATTTTCCATTGTGTTCATTGTAAACGGCAATATTTATCTAAGCCGACTCAATAAAAGAAACTGGTTAGTTGACTTCCTTTTCAAAACTGAGAAACCCTGCATCTTTAATGTGGCATTTCACCACAGTAAGCAGCAGATTTTCATTGATTGTTTTTATTGTTAAAAATGGCTATGTGACATTTTTTAAGCCTATATGTATGACTAGGACTCAGAACTTTTGAATAATTTGGAACTCCAAGTGCGGTATAGTGGGCAGAGATGGGGGGGATACGGGGGTAGGTGACATCTTCTGCACACTCACTTTGAATCAAAATGTCTTTTATTAATTTTAATAATAAAATCGAAATATAAGTAGTCAATAAGAAGAGAAGATCATTCTTATGTAGTCTTTGAAATTGTATTGCACTGTTTTAACCTAACTTGTTTACATTTAACTTCACCCTTTTCTCTTGTAGCTTCAACAGACTGGACCTGCCTCCATACAAGAGTTATGAACAGCTCAAAGAGAAGCTGATGTTTGCCATTGAGGAGACGGAGGGTTTCGGACAAGAGTGAGCTGTGAGGCCCAAGTCATCACTGGTGTTGAAATCAGGGATCTTCTTGTATGGGACAACAGAGAGTCCAGCAGCCTGTTGAACTGTGGTCTACCACTACACACTGTGCTTCAGCAGGCCCCCAGTGCCTGAATGGTACCAGAAAATATTTTTATTATTGAAACCAAAAACACAGAAGATTCTCCTGTCTCTCCGAACGAGCACCAAAATATGCATGAGACCCAAACCTCACCCTTAAATCTCACTTGGATGATAATGCATAATAATAACTTCTGGAAAAATGCAGTTAAGCTTTATTTAAGAGGATTTGAATTTTCAATAACACTAAAGTATATGTTGTAAGCTTTATTTTGCACAAATTATGTAATTCAGTTCAATGAATTGTACAAATGAGCATACAGAAAAAAAAAAAAAAAAAAACAGGCAAAAACTAAATGCATAAAAATAACAGTAGATTTGCAGTTATCTACTAGTTAAAGGTTTGTGACTCAAATCCTGCTCACGCTGCTCATGGGTTTCTGTTATATTTTGAATGGTGAAAGGGCCTCAAAATGTCACATATATCCTATTTTGATTATTAATTGCTTTGGCAACATCTCTAATTTTTCATCCTCAAGCCATTGTCTGCAGTTGTGCAACTTGGCAACATCTGTGGTTAAAGAAAATCTCCTTTGTATTTGTAATGTCTGCCCCTTTTACCGCGATGTTAACGTTAAAATATGACTCCAGTTGCTTTCCATCAAATACATCCTCGTTAACATTGCTCCACTGTACTTCACTGCACTATATCTCAAGACATGAACAAGGCTAATCAAATGGTTAGCCTTCAGATAATTACTAACAGTTCTTATCATTTTGGTGCTTGACATGAATGGGAGACTATAGCATAACAGATGAATGGAGAAAGAGCCCTGTGTTCCTGGTTCGATAGTATTTAATCTGTGAATCACTTCTTGATTGTGAAAAGTGTTGTAAACTTCACTTATTTATAGACTTTAACTGACCCTAGTTTTATAGGGACAGAGTTGTGCGCCGATACTGAATTCTAGGATTGGGAATTGGGTTTGGGAGAGTAGTGTATTTTAATATTCATCTCACCTTAACTATGTGGTGTTGCTTGAAAACTAATAAAGAAAAGATAATGGAAGACCTGAAGAATCGTTAATGTTCACCCAAGGATCATGAAATAGAACAGGATTAGTATTATAATTGAGTTGGTTAGTTAAGCCAAATGTAAAGTCATCAAAATCTGTTGCGATGCAGTAAATATGAAGAAGTAAATGTGCAATAAGACATTTTGCTTGCATTTTCATACATGCTATCATCAGTAATTATGTACACTCGACACGGAAAATGGAAAGTAATTAGCTAAATTATGTCTAAATAAAATGGTATGTTCATTGATTGAATTAAAGCGTTCTTTCTGGTTACAGCATTCCAGTCTTTTTATAGATCATGAAGTTACCTGTGGTAGCATTGTAAGGAAAATACAATGGTCTATGATAAATTTGAGCAAAATCAGTATTCATCTGTAAGTGTTATTTAATGTATTATGAATCTAACCAGCCTTTGTCTGTGGTCAGGAATTAACTTGTTTATTTTTTCACGATTCTTGGGTGAAAAGATGGTTTGTTGTGTTGATATGAAACTGCAGCAGTGTGGGAAAACTGGAGAAGAGAAGCTGTTTGTTGATGTGACATTAAAAAACAACTGACTAATTAAAGAAAACCTAATGAATGTACCACTATAATAGACTAATGCCTACATCTTCTCTTCTGTGTTGTATTGATCTTAAACTGGGTCGATCTTCAAATCACAGGGACGACATAGTTAATAAGCAATTCTGTACATAGGATTTTTGGATCTTTCCAAACCACTGTCACTCTCCTGTACATGAAACACTGTAAATGGTGTCAATAACAGATTTTCTTTTGTAAAAGAAAAGTTTTAATAAGAGGTTTATGATGACTCTATTTTTTTTTCCCTGTTCATTTCGGTTGTACATGACAGATGTGTGTAATATAAAATGTCACATTAATAAATGAAGTAAATACTTCTGCATACATGTCAGGGGTAATTGCTTTTTGGTAGATTTTGATATACACAACCAAACCCCCCCATATTCTAATTATTTGATTATTTTGTGTCTCATTGGCACCATTTAGAGGTGAAAATGCTCCAAAACCCCAAATCTTGTATAAACTTTTATTTATATTTGCATGTTCTGATAGCTTATATTGGATATTAAAAATAATATATTCAACATGTACATATAAATAACAAATGCATTAGTACCAATACATTTTAAACTGTGGCCTACAAACATGGCTGCTGTAAACAGTTCTGCTCCAGGTCTTGGTTTCCCTGCTCCATCTCTCCATCTTCTCTTTGCTGAAGTTCCACAATGGACATAGCGGCTTGACAGTTTTCATCACTCTCTGATCTCTCTTCATTCTCCTCCTGTGGTGTACTTATTTGCACATCATCTGAACCCTCCTCCACTTGACTGTTTGTAAATTGTCTTTCATCATTACTGTTGTCCTCCCCATTCTTCTCATCCTCTGCCTCCCCTGCCTCATCTTCAGTTCCTGGCCCACTCCCCAAAGCTGGACATTTATGGTCCCTGTAGTAGCTCTGTCTGGTGAAGCCCTTGTTACAGGAGGAACATCTAAAGCGGTAGTTGTCCGTGTGGGATTGCTGATGCTCCAACATGTGGGCTCTCCGACTGAAAGCCTTCTGACAGAAAATGCACTTGTATGGCTTGATACCTGAAAAACAAGTTAAATGGTCACATTTCTCAAAGCATTTTGAAACCGCTTTACATCACGAACCACACATTCATACACCAGTGCACATAGACACTGGGAATATGTTAATTTAAGTGTCTTGCCTAAGGACACAACAAACCAAGAACTTTCAGAGGACAAACACTCTACCAACTGAGCTACTGTAAATCATTAGTAAGCAAAAGGTGTATATGGTATGGATGAATGATATGGTAAAAACTACTTACCACATCTTGCAGCCTAGATTATATTCTTTTATTTTAAGTATTTTTATATTTCCTTAATAGGTAAATGCTTCTCTTCACGCATCATTGCGGTTGATTAAATATGCCACTATGTTACTCATCTAGAGCACGATCAATATAAACAGTGGGGAAAAGCACTGAATCACTATACAATAATTTCTTCAAGTTAGATTATCACAGCATTTAAGCATTTGGTGTATATGAAGGTTTTGAAGTGGCCTGCATAAATAAAATAATGCCATAACTATAACATTTTATAGTTAAGTCAAAAGTCAATCAACATATCTGTTTATTTTGCCAGTACATCTACTGTAGGTTATTCAGTCAATGACACTTCCACATATATTGACCTCACCTGAATGAGACAGAATGTGTGCTTTGAGTTTGTCTGGTCTGTTGAACTCTTTTGTGCAGCCCACATGTGTTCTGAAGATAAAGAAAAAAATCAATTATAAGTGCAAGCAGTGATAAAGGGCCTTCGTAACCCAAACATACCTAAAAGGACACTTGTACTTCTTAAAGGGTTCATGAATGAGCATATGTCTCTTGACTTTGTCCTTTCTGTTGAATGTGGCATCACATAATGAACACTTGTATGGCTTCTCTCCTGGAAATATGTTAATTATTGACATTAATGACAGTTATAAAAGCATTAGATTAACTTATATTATTATATAATAATGTGTGGTTACCAACAGGTGTAGTCAGTTTGTGGCATTCTACTTGATTTTGTACTTTCAAACCCCATTGATGTATTTGGTACTTTTTTTATTTTTTATGAATACACAAATTAATTTGGACATTAGAAACCACTAGTATTAACTGCTTCACTCCCAGTGAGCCAGCTACTATGGTTATACTGCCCTCTGCTGGCTTATGTTAAATACACTTTTTCCTATAAATATCACATTATTTTAAGCCATACAACACAAAAGACCAAGTAATGGTTTAACTTGACAAAACCCTTTGGAAGTTTAATGAGTAATTTCATGTGCAGAGTGTATGCTTATACCTGAGTGAATTCTTGAGTGCAGTTTAAGATAGTGCTCTGTCTTAAAGGCCTTCTTACAGATCTGACATTTGAACCTTCGTCCAATGCCGTGGGTGGGGAGGTGGCGCCTAAAGTATCTCTCACAGGGGAACACCTTGTGGACACACACGACAATAATTCCAATGAAAAATGATCAAATAAGCAGCCAATAACAATGATAAGCTTATTGACACTACTAGCACTACTAGCACTACCACAGCACTGCTGTATCCAACCAATTCAATGATTCATGTAATCATCAAACAGTTTTTTTAATGAATTTGTTTCAAAATAACTTAAATAACTTATTGATGGAACCCCCCTTAAAACCTTCCAAAGAAACCGAGCCTTCTGGGTGTGCTAACCAATCCCACCACCCCACCAATAAAGCTAAACTTTCATAATGTATGCTTTATTTTAACCATATACTTGTTTCAACATACCTTTTGGCAGTGTGGACAGGGAAAGCTGTGTGAAGCAGTGAGGAGATGTTGTTCTAAGGCTTCTTGTGTAGAATATCTGCTTTGGCACTTTAAACACCTGGAGAACAGAATCATGGTTAACTTAATTTAGTCACAAACCAATTCTGTAGCTGCAGGTTGCCGTGAGAGACTTACCTGTAGACAGTGGCCTCTTTGCGTGTGCTCTGTTGGGGACAGAAGCAGTGAGAGTACTGGTGGACCCCCAGCTCAAAGAGTGAGGGGAACACTTTGTTACAGAGGTGACAGCGATACGTCAGCTGCTCCTGGTGTGTCCGGATGTGCTCGAGAAACTGGTCCAGCTTCTGAAAGGTCTGTGAGCAGGACTTTAACACACATTTATAAACCTATAAGAAAGACAATGCACTAAAGATAAGGATAAATTGAATGCACATTTTAACTGACAGACTGACACTTAACTCTCCACTCACCTGTTCTCCTTTGTGCTGGGTAAGATGAGACTTAAGTTGAAAATAAGTTTTGAACTTGTTTGAACAGAACTGACATTGGTAGGAGCTGTCTATCAGTACCATCTGTTTGGACTGAGTTTGGTTCTGTTGACTTTGAGTGTTCAAGCTTTGGTTCTGGACTTGTGATTGGTCATTCTGAGCTGTGTCTTCTTGGTTTGCCCCTGGATCTACCTGCATCGATGTCATACTTTCTTCCAGGTCCCTAGCAGCTTCTGCAAACAGCCAGAAGAACTTTCAGACTTACATTGTAAATATTTTTACTGGTACTGTTCTGATTACCCTCTATAATTTAACAATATTTCTTATTTATTTTTATGGTGTTGTAAGACTGTATTTGATCTGTACATTCACTCAGGAAATAAATGTAACATTAAGTCAAAGCCTCTTTGCTATTTTGTATATCAAGTAATACTAGCTATAAGAACCTAACCTAAAAATGACATTTATATATACATTAATAGGCATGCAATGATACCATGTTCTCCCGATTCAATAAAGATCTTGATACAGTCCTTCTTGTAATCAGATTTCAATATAATTCAATAATTATTTATAACTAGAATATATTGTGCTGCAAGTTTTACCTGTCTGTGCCTCCTGCTCCTCAGCCTGTGATTGGATGCTCTGCTGTTGAGGCTCCTCCCCTTCCTGTTCTGTCTGCTGCTGTTGTTCATCATTGCCATCTTCTAACATTGGCACCACTTTGACTGTGACTGGAGATCTACAAACTGTGCTGGCTGCTCCCATTGGCCATACCTTTGGAGATAGACAAGGATATTGGATTCGGCCATTCTTAAAAAAAAAAACTATGGCATTTCTTTAAGCATTAAAATGAACTACACAGACGTAACTAAACTGTTTCATACCTTGTGAGTCTGCATATGTTTCTTCACATTGGATTTCTGGGCGAATGCACGGCCACAGACAATGCACTGAAATGGTTTTTCTCCGGTGTGACTGTGTAAAATAAAAATGCAACAGTACAATGAAATGAAAAGAATTATTAACCAGTTCACTTTAGCAATGACTCACCTTCGTATGTGCTGCTGTAGATCAAAGTTTTTGGAGAATATTTTGTCACAGAAATTACACTTAAGCTTTGGACCCTTCCCTTTTAAATGCTCTGCCATGAAGGAAAGCCAGAAACAAATTACTAGTGCCCTATAGTTTTCAGAAGAGCAGCCTATTAAATGTTCTCCACAGACCTGTTGCCCCTTCTGTGCCTTTCTTGTTGCTTCTTGGGCGTTTAGGAATAATTACTTTTTCAAATTCTCCCATCTCGTTCATGTTTGTGGTGACGTTGCATGTTTTGGTTTTGGAACCTTGTTTTCCAGGACTGTAGACCAGAGGGGTGGTAAAGGACTGACTCCCTACACACTGACTAGGCACCTATGGGACATATGAAAAAGGTTAGACCCACAAACAGAAATGTACCAAGTACTATTTGCTATTACCTGTACAGGATGAAATGGCTGAAGTCCTAGAGTGTGGATCTCTGCACTGGCTCCTGCAGACATATGTGGTAATGTGCTGTATACTTGCACCACTGAGTTGCTATGGCTGGCTGGGACCTGAGAGGACAGATTCTGCTGGGATGGGGGTAATTGGGGTTGCTGGGGCTGCTGGGAGGGCTGAGGCTGCTGCTGTTGCTGGGGTTGCTGGGGATGATGGTGGTGGTGATGATGATGATGGTGGTGCTGAAGGTACGACACTCCAGCAGTATGCATGCTCAAGTTGCTCTGCAGGCAAATGAGACGGGACAAATTAGAACAAATTAGGTATTACTATAATTTAGGGACTCTGCATATTTTACTACTGGTTAGATTCATTATAACAATAATAAAGCCTTACATTTGTAATGCACTTTATAGGTTTGTCAAAGCCTCTCAAAGCACTACACTGTAGTCATTATTCATTCACTCCATACTCTGTGATGGTAAGCTATTATCATACCCAGAGCTGCCCTGGGGCAAACTGATGGAAGTGAGGCTTCCAATCTGTGCCATCAGACCCTTCGATAAACACTCAACATACACTTTTTCTGTGTTGCCTACACGTTCCTATTGTGTATGGGATTCCTCTGAGTGTGCAGATTTTCACAATACCTCTTAAACATGCACAATAGGCGAAACTTTGAGTTAGGGACTCCACCCTAGGATCTAGAATACACTGCTCCTGACAGGCTGTCCCAGTGAACTTAAACACATACATCCCATGCAAAGTTAAGACATTATACTGTATTAAGACATGTACTGTACCCCGAAAGTTTGTAAGACATTAATCAGTCACTTTTTTCAGCATCTGTGGCACAAACTTGTCAATGTTGTGATTTAAATCACTGAACCACAATAATGTTTTTTGTTTTTTTTTTATCTGGACAAATACTCGCATATTATATAACCTTAGTTTCCCGAGTTACCTGTACTGGTGCCTGCATGCTGGCCATAGGCTGCTCAATGGAGGTGAAGGCAGAGATGGCCGACATGAGAACATCATCACTGACCAGAACATTTCCCTGGACCAGAGTGTGAGTCAGAGGAGAGGGGGGCACTGTGATGTAAGTGGACACCTGTAAATGAGAAAATAGTTTTACTTTATTTTAACAATGCAGTTTGGCTTCTTTTATTGCCACATATGAATCATTATATCTACAATACACTAAAGTCACTTTACTTGCTATTTATCCTGTCCATATGCCCTATATTTTTATTTTATTGCATTATTCTTGCACAGCGTTGTGTTAAATTTAAGTCTTCTAATATTTATTTATCATGATATCTATATTTTTAGTCTTTTGCTGTTCATGAACTATGCGTTGCAAAACTGGAATTTCAGCCATTGTGGGACAAATAAAGGTTCTCTTCTATCTTATCCTATATTAGATATTAATACATTATAATAGATTTGTTGTCATTTCACAACAGTGGACCTGTCTGTTGGTAGACGCCTGTGGTACAGAGTTTATGGATGGGACAGGGGTGTAGACGTTGGTTGAGGCTAGAGACACAGTGGACAGGGATGGGGCATTGGACTGGCACTGCTCCCTCTTGTGCGTCATGAAAGCAGGGAGCGAGTTGAACTGCTTCTTACACTTCCCACACAAGAACACATCATCGTCATCTGTAAAGCACAGAGTATTCACATGTTAGAGCATACAAATATGTCAAATATACTGTAATACTGAATTATTATTATTATCATTATTATTATTATTATTATAGCCACCCATAGGCTGGATAGTGGAGCTCCCAGAGACATTTTGATTGTTGGGGTCTGGTACTCCGCCTTGGCCATCGAGCAGTGACTGAACAGCCAACACTGTCTGGTTATCCATACCTGCAAATAAGTACGAATCTTACACTGACTTTGCAAGCACCTTTTGATTTTGTTTTGTTTGCCTACAAATAAACAAGGATGTTGGTATCACAATATTAAATCTTTAAGTTTACCATACAAACATTAAGATCATTTGTTTGGGCTGTAAACAAAGCTATAGTTGAATGTGGATCGTACTGCAGCCTGCGTTATTATATTTGACAAACAAACTCCCATTAACTATAAAATACACTGAAATAGAATAGCAATAGATTATACATTACTAAAGAATAAACATGCTAAACTATAATAGCTTTGTAACTTAGAAGGCATAAAATATGTGTTGCAAATACGCATATACATCCATGTAAACCGATAAATAATAAACACAAACTGTAATGTGTAAACAATCAGTATGTTTACAGTGATGCCTCCATCACTGTAAATTCATCATGTAAAAGCAAACGGAGGGTCAAGTAAATAAAGATTTTACACGTACAAATATCAACCTGTTTTCTTCGATTTATGGCGGTTACAGAAATTTCAAATGTGCGTAATATGCTGTAATAAATGGATTATTCATACCTTCGAGCACCTCAAATATTGCTTGCGCCATCTTGAAGCTGTCCTGTTCGCGGGTCGACGCTTGATTAGCTCAGCCTGGATGTGAGGAGTGAGAGATATATGAGTTTTTCTATCACAGATGTCGTAAAAAAATGTTTTATGATCAGGATGTAGCCCGTGTATTTAATTAATTATTAATAGTTTTAAATCATCATCAAATAAAATAATATGTTAACTAAATAAAAAACAAAACATATAAAACACGAATGAGTTTCAAGTTTCTATTACTGTATTGTTCATGTTATAACTTATTTTGCCTACTCTTAATTCTTCTTTGTTTTTGAATACATCCGCTCCTATCCTAGAATAATAATATAATTGTATTTATTTATTATCACATTCTGAAAAATCGCAAAAAGCTTTTCCTTTATGGTTTTCTATGTGGATATATTTTGTTACGGCATCTTCGGGGACTTGAACGCACCATGTGATCGATGTTTCTGTGCTCCTGACAGTGACAGACAGCTGCGAGGACAAATGACGCCCCTTCAGTCCCGCCCCACGGAAGGCACGTCCTCTGAGCCAATAGCAACGCTCAAATTAGATCACGTGTCACTTTCGCGGCAAAAAAGATTTCGCGCGAAAACTGCCCGACCTTGTTTCGATGTAGATCAGCTGGGACAATAACAACAATAACAGCGGGGTCGCGACAGGGCTTTTGTGCGTGGACGTGGCACAGGGAGATGCACTCGGTGGAGCCACGGCTGGACTTTTAAACGGATTCCTGTTTTTATTTCACCGCATTGCTTTGCTTGTATATCCAGTTCCAGCTTCCTGCGTGCCCCAACAAAACGAGGGGGTTGAAGAACTGCGGCTAGCGCTAACATGCTAATCAGATCCGGACTTTTACAGACGCAGATGAAGACTTTTGTGTAATCTCCTTTCGGATGCCTGTCCTTTTGGGGGCTCGTGCTCTGAAACATCCACCGTTTGCATCATTTTCTTATTTTTGCCTGTTAGCCTACTCTTGTAAAGCAGTTATAAAGTTGTAATAGCTCTTACAGTAAGCCGTGCTTCTCGTTTAACCACTTCAATTGCAGATTAAACTTATAAATATATGCTTTGAAAGACCGATTGATCACATATATCACTCATATTTGTAATCGGATCTACGCTAGCCTATTAGCATTGCTGTGTAGTTTAGTCTGTGACAGTGTGGCCAGGCCTCGATGTGCACTGTACTGACAGGACACATGAAAACAAAAGATTAGCCTGTTCTCCTGTTAGCCCGCTAATCTAAAGCATTTTTGCCGTATGGCTTTGTAAACGAGAATCAGTTTGCCCACACTTTTACAATAGAGTTGCAAACGGATGTGCTGCTTTGCTCTTAGCTGCGTTATTATATTTGACAAATTTCCTGTTTATATTACAATACGTCTTTTTGCTCTTCTACGGTCAAATTGTTTAAATCAACTTTATGAAGTAGTTGCAGACTATTAATATGTATTTGTACATATGCAGATCCCACCTTATTCTATAGAAAGAAGTAGGTAACATTGTATCATTTGTAAACCAGAAATTACAGGCATAAAACCTTGAAACATAAATGAGAATTCTGCCAATGCATTCAGTGTTGTACCCCTCAGCTTTGTAAGCCCAGAGCCTGCATTGCATTGCCCAGGAGAACAGGTTTTGCCATGTCAGAGACTCTGATAACTGGACACACATCGGAGGACCTGTTGGCAGACTTCGAGACTTTGCTGAACTCTGGGACTATAGAGCTGGGAGAGGACCACCAGATTGTGATCATCACCAGCCCAGGCCATGAGGGACTACACCCTACTGCTGCCCCAACCAGCACAGGCGAAATCCTGCTGTTCGCCACACCACAAGGACCCCCTAATGGTGCCATTCAAGACAAGAGACGACCCACTCTGGGAAGGCCACCGGTGAGGGCAAAATGAAAGAGAAAGACAAGTACTGCTGAACAGTCAATGATCAACTGCATTGACTTTTGATATCAGTATCAATGTTTTAACTGTGAACAAAAACTATGGTTTGAGAAATTGGTTTAGTCTGTATAGTATAGTATAATATATTCTTACTTATTGCAGATTTTTTCTTTATTTCAGTGTTTATTGTTTATTAGTATGGAAAAGACATGTAAACTACAAAGAACCCATTAAATCTGTGTAGAAACTAGTAACTTTGTTGTTTTTTATAGGTGAAGAGGAAGTTGGATCTGGACAGTGATCATCAGTATGTGAGCACCACCAGACCTTCCACGGCTCCCCCTTCCACTCCCGCCCCTCCCAGAGGTTTGTACTGCACTTTTATGACACCTCCCTGACCCAGTGACCTCTACACAGCTGTCTCTGCCCTCCTAACAGTTGTTCTTTCATAAAGGCACACAACAGCCTTTCACGCTGGTATTGTCTTCACCTGATTGTCAAAGTTTGTTATGTCAAAAGACCAGGGTTGAAACTTTTTTTTGCTGTCAAGTGTTAAAATGCAGGAGGGATATTGCATTGTATTTTATCACCCCTGTTTTTGTGTTATTACATTACTGAAATCTGTTACTATTTCTGAAACTAAAAACAAAAATGAACAGAAATTTTAAAAGAAATTTGTCATACGCCACTTTCTAATTAGATGCTAAATATATTGTATAATATGAATATTCTGTTATTGATAAAGTCACTCTAATTGTTTAATAGTAGTTTGGAGGGGTTAATATAGCATTGTTTCACAAGGATAGTTACACGCATGTTTATTAGGCTTTAGTTGATATACAAACAAAATTAAGTAAAATATGAAGTTTATTTATTACTGAATCTTGACACAAAGTGAAATGTCAGATTTTTTAATGACCCCAGAAAAGTGGCAAAAAATGAATTCATAATACAGTGGTGTTATTTGCTACATGTTGTTTTGCAAGATTTGTGTTGTGCATTTTACTAAAAACTGCCAGAAAGTCAATATTATGTACAACAGGTGGTTAGTTCCTTCACGCTGCTCTTCACTGCTCTGTTTATTCTTTCAGTTCCTCGAATCATCTCAGAGAAATCCCGTTATGACACATCTTTAAACTTGACCACCAAGCGCTTCCTGGACCTCCTGTCTCAGTCAGCTGATGGGGTGGTGGACCTCAACTGGGCCTCACAGGTGCTGGATGTTCAAAAGAGGAGAATATATGACATAACCAATGTTCTGGAGGGCATTCAACTCATCTCTAAGAAATCCAAGAACCATATCCAGTGGCTGTGCGTATCCGACCCTGATATGTTCATTGTTTTTCTGCTTTTATAAGTTGACATTTTTGCTCTCATTGGTGTATTTATTCAACAGTGGGAATCGTATTGATGGGGCGGCCGTATCTCGCCAGAAATCTTTGCAGAAAGAAGTATGTGACCTGACAGACACAGAGGAGAGGTTGGATGAGTTGATAAGCAAATGCAGTCTACAACTGAGACTCCTCACAGAAGAGCCACAAAATAAGAAATATCCTTTTTTTTTTTCCAAGTGACTAAAAGGCAACTACTGAAAGAAGTCGGTTGTGTGGTCAGTTCATATTCAGAAAATGCCTTTCTAAGGCGTTTAGTTTCACAATGTTTCCTGGTCTAAATAAAGAGCATGCAATTGGAGCCTCTTATTTGTCATTTGTACAAGTGCAAATGGGTCCTAAAATTCTTACAATTATAGCATGTATTATGTGGTTGTCCTTAATGTTATGTACATTGGGATATGTCCGGTGCCAGGACTTGAAGAAGTCTTTTGACTCTCCAGATCAGCTGGTGATGGTCGTCCGAGCTCCACCAGAGACACAGATGCAGGTTTCTGAGCCTAGCGAGGTACAATTATGGTCAAAGCTGTTTAATTTACATATGGTGATATGATTCTAATATAACTGTATGTGTCTTAGGGTTACAAGGTGTCTCTGAAAAGCACACAAGGACCCATTGATGTCTTCCTCTGCCCTGAAGACAGTTCTGGAGTCTGCAGTCCAGTTACAGGAAGCAGTCCTCTCAAACCCAATGGAGATGTGTCTCTCACCCCTCATCCCATTGACCAATCACAGTCCAAGATTTCCACAGCAGCCTTGGAAGTGGGTTTATCTTCTCCAACCTCAACCTGCTCCACAGCAACAGCAGCCTCCCAGCAGGACCCCTGCAGTCTTTTAGGTGGAGACACAGGTCAGTGGCCTTTCACATACTACAGGGGGATAGTTTGTTGAGATGGTAATGAAACTTGTCCAACACTATTTTATTAAAGCTTTTTAAGTGTTGTCTGTGTGCGATGAAGTGGTGTCATGTTTTAAACAGAAGAGTATATTATTTACTTGAGGACTTGCTGAGAATCTACAAATATGTACAAGAGACCAGGGAGATGTTTGACATTTACTATATTCTTTGCTCTGACAGAGTCCCTGTTGGGAGGAGACCCCTTCCCTGGATTGGGCGACATGGCAGACTTTGACTTTTCTCCATTGTCTTCTTCGGACTTCCTCAGTGGAGATGGACTTCCTCTCCCATTGGACGGTTTCATTAACCTGTCTCCTCCTCACAATCATGACTACCACTTTGGCCTGGAGGACCATGAAGGCATAAGTGAACTGTTTGACTGTGAGTTTGGGGACCTCTCCCAGGTTTTAGGGGAAACCTGAAAGGCATTCACTGGCAGAATTCATGAGTAAACGAATGTTCAGCTGTACAGAACATTTTGTTGTCTTCCAGAATTGTACAGCAGATGATTAGCACTTCTTGGCCATGTAAACCTTTTAGACTATGTTCTTAGCTTTAGCCTAGCTATTTAAATTATTTATGTGAGTATATAATTTTGATATTTTGTACCAAGTTGGGTTTTGTTTTTTGCTAATATTTTTTGGATAGTGCAGGTGTTTCAGGGCATGGAGGGCTGCTTTGCTCTTCAGTTACATTTCACCACATACATCTATCTATGTATAGCTCAAACGTTCAGGGTAACGTTCTGAAGAAATTAGTACTGGTTGTAAAGATGTATGCCCCCGCCTTCCAAAAGCAGCACAGTGCAGTAGATATTTTAACCTGAAAGAATCCATGTCCAGATATGACATGTACAGTAGTATGCTCATGAAGTAGAGTAACTTTGAAATATATTTTAAGAGGTGGTATGGTAATAAGACCTCAAGCAGTGGCTCTTCTAAAACTTAAGGTTAAAGTTGATGTTTACCCAGTAGCAAAAAAACAGCTGACTTCTTGGAATTAAATTATTTTTTTGTTGTTGTCAGTAAAATCAGGTATAACTTTGTTGAATGTTAATGGTGTGAGGAAACCAGGAATTGCTACAGTTGTGTTAGCAGATAAAGGTTCAGTATGTTTAGTCTCATTTAGTCGTAGTTTCAGGTGTTTGGAGGTGGCAGATATGTTTTAATCCAAATATGGTTGAGTGTAAATATTCTATGGTCTTAAATGGAAATGCATGTTTTCTTATACATTAGCAAGTAAGTGGGATTGCAAATGGTGTTTCTTGGCATTGAATGGCTCTAAAACTTAAAAAATTGACAATTTCTTTGCTAGGTTTAAGCCCTGAGAAATCAAACTAAATGGCAGAAAGAAATTCACCAATGTCTGCCTGTGCTCATTCCAGCTGGTGATAACAAAATGCTTCATCATCTTTCTTTTATTAATCTACTACCTTTTAAAAACAATCTGCTTTCCATATCATTGTGGCTCCTAGAATAGCTCCTGGAAGTGACTGTTTTGTTATGGTCAAGCTCGAATATCCTGCTTTTGTATCAGCATCTCCAGGTCAAATTTTGTTCATAATTTGCATCAATGACCTACACTTGTCTCACATATTCAGTACATGCTTCATTTATTTCATCAAACTCTTCTCCATTATATGTTCAAAAATGTCAGTATTTGTCTCTTACATCACATACTCAATGTTTGAAGATGAGAAACTGCCTTTTGAATTATAGTGTAGGTAGAAATGCCTTATTTTTAAGTTATGTAAGCTAACATGTTTGATTTGATTGAAGTTAAAATATTTTGTTTGTGTTGTGTTATGTGTGTTCAATTTATATATTTATTTAAATGGGGTTTGTTAGAGAAATCGTACAAGATTTATCATTGTTTTGACCTTTTCACAGGGGGAGTGTTTTAATTATGTTTTTACCATAATCATTTGTACGTCTGGCTTAACATTTTGCAAACGAGGTTCTGTAAGAATTCAACAGGTTTGACTGTGGTCCACAAATGTATTCATGGCTCACATACTCATGTGATTAAAGCATAATTACATGAGTTTTCACTTTGAATTCTTCTGGTAATGTAAAAATATCCTTACTTAAGGTGGTAGTTTGGGATAGCAGTGTCATTGTCTCCTATTACAAAATACTGCAGTCTCTTTTATCTGACCTATCAAATATGCTCATTTGCTTTCAATACAGTTTTGCTGTTTACACATACGCTGTTTTAGTAAGAATCATAATCTACGTTCTATTGTTGGACTGCATTTTGCTTTTGGTTTCTGGAGTATAAGTGTAATTTTTGAATGTGCTGAAATGGTAACAGATAACCTGTTTTCACAAAATTCTTTGACAATTTTGCACCCGTTGGTCTCAAATCACTGTGTTTGTCCAAATGAAACTATTATGCTAAATTAATTGTCCATAGCCATTTAATAGAGAAAAATATTCATGTAAGATGTGATTGACCGTACCAACCCTTATTCTGACACGCTTTTAAGGGACACTGTTTTAATCATAGATTTTACAGTAACTTCCCCTATTTTTGCTATAAATCTTATTTTTGGTGTTACATATTGGGTAAACTATTTTGTACTTTCAATTATTGAGAAAACTATGCCCTTTTGTATCAGTTGTGGACAAAAATAAAATAATATTAATTTCTTATGTTTGGACCATTGGTTTGGACTAACAACCTTTTATTGTTGTTTTATGGTGTATTGTCTCAAATTTTGTCTCAACTAGTCCCAATAGTTCATTTCTGCTGCTATCACACATCTGCCATTAAGACTTTATGAACACAAACTTACACATCTATTAGACTGAGGCAGTGGTGAAGTAAAAATCAATGTGGTTGCCAGAGCTTAACTTTGGAATATACAACAAAAATGTATGTTTGTTTGGGCTAACAGCCTTTTAATGTTGTTATATGGTATTAGCTGTATTTAAAATCAGGTTTGTCCTATAATCCAGAAAACGCATACTACTGTATAACTGGTCACTTATCCTCCTGATTTGTGTGACACTACCAGCCTCTACTGGGAAAAGTCAGCATTGCACTGCTTGTTAATTGTAAATATGCTCATAACAATTGTGGACTTCTTTCACTTTTAGGCGAGATTTCTTTATTTATAGAACACAAAACAGCAAAAAATGTATACAAAAACCACACATGAAGCCTTTCACCCACAGTTCATACTTAATATAGTAAACTGTAGCCTATCAAAGGGGAGTGTTCCTAGGAGTTTGCTTTGCTGTAGTGCAGCCTGGGCGAGGCAAGGCAAGTTTATTTGTATAGCAGGTAATTCAAAGTGCTTTACAGAATAAAAAGGACATTAAAATCACCATACAACAAATCAAAACATGAATGATCAAAATGATCACAGATAATCATCATAAAATTAACATTAAAGGAGAAGAGTGTAGAGTAAAAACCTTTCAGTCATATGCACAGGTAAATAGAACAGTTTTGAGCCTGGATTTAAACATTGTCAAAGTAGAGGCCTGTCTCACATCTTCAAGGAGACTGTTCCAGGTTTTAGCTGCATAAAACTGAAACACTGATTCCCCATGTTTAGTCCTGACTCTGGGCACCAGCAGGAGGCCGGTCGCTGAAGTCCTCAGAGTGTGAGATGGTTCATATGGCACTAACATGTCAGAGATGTACTTTGGACCTAGGCCATTTAGAGACTTGTTCACAAGCAGAGCTGCTAAAGTCTATTCTCTGAGCCACAGGAGCCAGTGCAGAGACCTGAGCACAGGACACATGTGTGAAGTACTTCCTGGTTCTAGTCAGGACCCGAGTAGCAGAGTTCTGGATGTACTGCAGCTCTCTTAACGCTTGTTTGGAGAGGCCAGTGAGCAGGCCATTTCAGTAGTCTAACCTCCTGGAGACAAATGCAAATAAGTCTGTCTAAGTCTGGCTTTGACAGTATAACTTTGATTTTTGCAATGTTTTTAGATAGTAAAAAGCTACAGATGTTATTGATTTGATGTGGCTGTTAAAGTTCAAGTCTGAGTCCATTATTATTCCTAGATTTCTAGCCTGTTTTGAAGGTTTTAGAGAAAGAGACTGGAGGTGACTGCTGACACTTTCTCTATGTTCCTGTGGGCCAAAGACTATGACTTCAGTCTTGTCTGAGTTTAGCTGGAGAAAGTTGTTTTGCATCCTCACACTGATCTGTTGGATGCAGTGGTAGAGTGAACTGGTCCATATTCACCTGCTGCCAGTGAGACATAGATCTGAGTGTCATCTACATAGTTGTGGTAGGACACATTATTGCTGCATATTAACTGGCCTAACGGCAACATGTAGAGATTGAACAACAGGGCTCCCAAGATTGACCCTTGGGGCACCCCACAAGTCAGGGACATTTTATCAGAGACATGTTTTCCAATTTCAACAAAGAATGCCCTGGTTCCTAGACTTGGACTTGAACCAGTTTAGAGCAGTACTAGAGATGCCCACCCAGTCCTCTAGTCTCTGTAAGAGGATTCCATGATCGACAGTGTCAAAGGCAGCACTCAGATCGAACAGGATCAAGACTGAGACTTTGCCTGTATCAGTGCTCAGGCGGATGTCATTTGTCACCTTGATAAGAGCAATCTCAGTGCTGTGGTGGGGTCTAAAACCCGACTGGAAAACATAAAACAATGGTAATTGTTCAATACTGTGGCATCAAGACTGCTCTTCCTTAGAAGGTTTTCAAAGCGGGGCTAGACTGACATGGAAATTTTCAGACCAATATCAAAGCTTCCTCTGTTAAAAAAAAAAAAAATCTTAGGAAAAAATGGTGTATTGTCAGTTGAAAGAATTTCTAGATGTTGTTTCTAGATGTTGTTTCTAGATGTTTCTAGAAGTATGACATCCTTGAAGTGCTTCTAGTGCGATTTTAAATCCAGACATAGCTCTGAGACAGCTGTGCTGAGGGTTTTTAATGGCATCCTCCTGGCTATTGACCCAGGACACAAGGTCACATTGTTTTTGCTAGATTTAACATAGGCCTTTGTAGTGAAAACCAGTGAGACTGGATAATGATTTAAGACTTGATGCTCAGATTAGTGCAGCTGTTAAAATTTTTTTTTTTTTTCAAATTTGTCAACTGGCTGAAGTTAAACCTGTTCTTTCAGGGCATTACTTTGAGATGCTTTTATCACTCACCGCCTAGACTAGTGTAATGCACTTTATGTTGAAATCAACCAAGTGTCACTCACATGGCTGCAACTTGTCCAGAATGCAGCCGCCTGCCTCTTGACTGGCACAAAGAGAGAAGACCACATCTCGTCCATTTTAATTTCCTTGCAGTGGCTCTCTGTCTCTTATGGAATTGATTTTAAAATCCTTTAATTAGTTTTTAAAGGCCTCCATGGGCTTGTCCCACACTATCTGTCCAACCTGCCTTATGCCCCTGCATGCTCCCTCAGGTCAGCAGATTATCTGTTGCTAGTGGCAGTAAAATCAAAGAAAAACTTAGAGGGGACAGCTCTTTTGCTGTTGCAGGTCCGAAACTGTGGAATGCACTGCACCTGCACCTTAGACAGGCTGAGTAACTTTCCGTAACTTAAAACTCACCTGTTCTCTTTAGTGTTTTATAGAATACTGCGTTTTTATGTGTGTGTCTTCTTGCAGTCTGTTTTTATTGCCTTCTATAATTATCGTTGTGTACCACACTTTGGTCAACTGTGTTGTTTTCAAAGTACATTAGAGATAAAATTTCATTGGATATAGAATAAATAGACAGATATAAAAAGTAATACATATTTAGTGTCCTAAAAACTCAACACGTACACCTTATCAGTTATAAGGTGATCAGTGTTTAAACATAGTAAATGCTCTATAACATAGTAATAACTCAAAAAACATGCAATTACTACAGTTGAGATGATAGTGGACAGATATACTCTTTCTATTTTCATGGTAATAAATCCTTTTGTTGATATTGCCATAATCCTTTCCACTGTAGCCTATTCATGTTTTTTCTATGTGTGTGTGTTTTATTCTGTCTTTTAGCCTTAGGAATTTATGGTTTCATATTTTGTTTGCTTTAACATTGGAATGGACAATAGCTTAGTGATAACCCCATGACCTGCTATTTCTCTATGCTGCCTGGTAAAATAATATTCCACCCAGATTTAACAAATGAAATTAATGCCTACAAATGATAACCACAGTTAAAAACAAAGTAATACCTTGAATGTTTGTCTTGAGCCTTCTAGAAAATCCACTGCAGATGTGATGTTATCATATGGAGGTGTGGCTGCTGTGCTCATTCCTCCTGTCACACCTCGGTCTCACTCACATGGTCATGGACTGCGTGCAGCAAGCAGTGCGCAGCAGGGGTGAGTTTACGCTGTTGTACTTTTCTGTGGAACTTTCAACACTTGCACAGCTTTGGGTATTCTCTATTTTTCTTCTTTGATCCACATGAAATCTGTAACTTTGTGTAGTGAACTATCAATTGGCAATGAATAAGCCATACATTGACATCGAGACAAGAATCAGATAGTTATGTTGATATTGTTACCTCTTAGAACTATCACTTACATTGCTTCTATACAGTTTAAAATTTGAACATAATCGACTGGATAGTAATGGTAATCGTGTTATGTTTCACTAAAACTCTTATGTATGTTTGTATTTTTTCATGTCAATGTGGTAAGCAATGATTAGAAAGTACTGCAGATATAATGTTTGTAATGCTTATGTAACGCACTGTACTGTATTTGCAACTAGTCCCAATAGTCCACTTCTGGTGCCATCATATATTACATTTATGAACACATATTTACATATCTACTAGACTGGAGGAGTGGTGAAGAGTTATGTAATGACAGTAAAAATCAATATAATAATGACTTTACTATAAAACGTTGCAATAGAAGTTGCCAGAACTTACAATTAAACAATTGCATTACTAGAAATGCAATTAGATGTGCTGTATAGAAGAATTTGAATATATTTAGAGTGCATTTGCACTATTGCATATACACTTAGTTGTGTGTTATATGTGCTCCTGACTGATGATTGATGAGGTAGCAGCCAATCCATGTGTTGCTCATGAGTCTTTTTTCTAGGTCGGATCCCTGATCACTGCCAGCTGAAGCTTGTGAACTTTGAGATCCATGAGAACCACGTTGCCCATGAAACTGTGGGGCTCAGCTCTCATCAGTTGGTGGTGAGAAGGGGGTGGGCCTTCCAGCTGACTCTGATATTTCACCAGCCAATCGACTGGTCTGCATACAACTTTGACCTGGAGGTGCAGCTGGGTATGTCTGCTTTGACTGTACAATGAGCTTCTTACCATAAACCATTCTACCAAAAAAAAAAATTAAAAAATACAGTAGACCTACAGAGAAATGTCACATTAAACAATAATATTAAAACTACTTTATACCACTGATGCAAAACAGGATAATCCAGGATAATAACCAATTTTAAAATATACAATATCAATAAAAGGCCCGAGCTACAACAAATACATAGCAGAATGAAGCAATAATTTTCCATTAAAAACTCTCTACAGCTCAAATCCTATCCTATTACAACAAAAATAACAAAAATCTCTGCATTATTGCAAAGAAAAGGTACCCATGATAAATATTGAGACCAAAAATATATTGTTCCAGCTTTCATGCATTGAACAAAAAGTCAGTATATTAATTATTATGACAGGCCTACTTTATGGGATGATGTGACTTCAGACAAAAAAATTAGATGTTTTTTAGACAAGTTCTACACTGTACTCAATATTAACAAATATGTTTGTTTAGCTGCAAACATGTGATGTGTTGATTGACAAAAGAAAAAATATTATAAAATTAGTTTGAAATACTTTTTACATTCATAACAGAACAGTGCATTGTTAAAGAAAAAAATCAATTCTGTCAACTGCACGGAAAGTTTTTGATTGAAGACATTTCGCCGCTCATCCAACCCTGTTTGGTCAGATTACTGTTGGACACTGCCTGACATCTGTCTGAAGAGAGGAGCTAACTATACTGAAACTAACACACCTGTTAAAATTCTTGTGTGTTATTTAGGTCTTTTGAACTAGTGTGAACTGTGTCTGAGTCATATTTTGCATAATCGTTCAGGCCCCTAATGGTTGCTCTCACACCTATTAACATACATACACCATGTTTTCGATTTAGGTATGAGGATGGAGTTGTAAATAGGTGATAAACGATGTCTGAAACAGTGCCTTTTTTGAACACATCTGTTGCTGGTGATCGTAAAACTACATTAATATTCATGACCATATCACACTGTGTTTACCGATGCTTTGTTGTAGGTGATCTAACAGAGCGTTTCCCCGTGCACTTCTCCCCTCAATGCTTCACTTCTCTGCGTTGGTCGGCCCGAGTCCACCCTGAAAATGTGCACTCTCATTCTGTGAGCGTGCATGTGTGTTCCCCCGTGGTCTCGGCTGTGGCTTCGTACTGCCTGCTGTTGCATATACAGAGCCAGTATCACATATTCAACTATGAACTGGGGACATTTGTGCTGCTCTGTAACCCCTGGTGTAAAGGTAAATGGGTTTGATAAAAAAATATGTGAAATATAAAATTAAATGGATAAATTTAAGATGCGGTGTAAAAGAAACAAACAGACGTGATTTATTTCTAATTTTCACGAGCACGTAGAAGGATGAGCCCATTGCTGCATCCACCCTTCATAGAGGCAGTACAGTGTGGTTAAAAGTGTACAGTTTTGTGGTGGAGAGTCTGATAGATAATACCATATTGTAGAAACTGTCAAGCATCTCCAATCAAGTGGCAAATGCTCTATTAGAAAAGTTACAATGTACACCTTTAAATATCATGGTTAGGTGATTTATTCTAGTCTTATTAACATACAAAAATCATTTAGAACTGGCCACAACATAAGTTTCCAGCTGACCATTTCGGAAAGCACCCAATGAGTGTCACTAGATAACATGCGATGGCCAAAATACATTTCTCATGCATTTTAGTCACATGTGCAATCGCTTGATATTTATATTGTGTTCCAGATGACCCAGTGTCCATGCCTCTGGAGGTGCAGTTGCAGGAGTACATCCAGAGTGACTATGGGGTGGTGTATGTGGGAACGCATCAGAGTGTGAGGCAGCAGCCGTGGGCCTTTGGACAGGTCTGTGAACAGGAGAACAGCTAATATGCACACACTACTTTTGGATGTGGTGTGATTAAAGTTAATTTTCTGAGTATTTTTGAGTAAAATTGCACTTTGGTCCAAAATTTATTCAGAATTTCTACATTTTGCAGTATGAGCCTGGAGTTCTTGAGGCCTGTCTTCAGCTCCTCCAGGTAAGTCCACAGCATCAGAGTGACAGGCAAAACGACTACCTCCGGCGGGCTGACCCTGTCTACCTCTGCAGAGTGCTTTGTGCTATGGTGAGCTTGCAAAAACTAAACTTAAGGGTGACTAAATGGTACTGAGATAATAAATGACACATTATGTTATTAAGGTGAACTGTAATGACGACCTGGGAGTTCTAGCAGGGAAGTGGCAGGGCAGTTACGCAGATGGAGTATGTCCCACTGACTGGACTGGCAGTGCTGAGATCCTGCACCAGTGGCTGTCGTCTAACTACAGCCCAGTGCGATATGGACAATGCTGGGTGTTTGCCTGTGTCCTCTGCACAGGTAGTACACTGCATACAATAAGACAAGTATAGAGTTTGGATCTCATTCACTGTGTACGGTTGTGTTTGCAGTGCTGAGGGTGCTTGGGATCCCCTCCAGAGTTGTAACTGTTTTTAATGCAGCTCATGATGGTAACGCAAACTTGATAATTGAAGAGTATTACTCCAGTAAAGGGCAGAAGTTCAACCCATCAAAGGACAGCATCTGGTGAGTGCGGCTGATTCTGTCAACAACAATCATAAATATAACTATTAAAGTGGTGCAAAAGTGCATGTTTAATAAAAATATGGAACATGGAGTACATGTAAGAGTAAATCACTATAGCAGAGGCGAGTCAATGGTCAATTACAACATAGTTAATTGAGATGATTAAATGGTGGGATATACCCCAAAGATTCTTCAAGGTTGGAACAATCCCACAAAGAAAGATACTGTAAAATGTGAATTTCATTTCATTTATTTATTTATTTCGAGCAAATTAATGAACACATGTCACAGGTCACTGACAATAAGTTAGATGTACAGTGTTACTATAAGTATCATTAGGCATTTTTAAAGTGCAACGGAAAGAAAAAAAAAACATGCCAACAATGTTAAGAGCAAGAATACCAGTAATGGTAAGGAAACAACATAGCATAAAGCTTAAAGTACAACCAACACTGATACGGAGAATGTGCAATATGACAATACATTTAAACACCTCTCTATTTGGTTTTAGACCAGACCATGTCTTTATATAAAAACATTATTTCATGAATACTTTGTCATTGCTTTTGTTGTAAATCCAGAGCATTCCGTTTATGTGTAGACTCTGCACACCTGACTGGGCGACAGGTGCGTAGGAGGAGAAGCACTTGGTCTGAAAGTTTAAGAAAACTCCTGCACACTGTCTTACTCTTGATTCAGTTTTATTGTAACAACATTTTGGTCCCTATGACCTTCCTCAGGACAAACAAAACTGAATCAATTCAACAGTTCAACAAAACAACAACAGATTGATTCAACAAAATTGAATCAAGAGTGACACAGTGTGCGGAAGTTTTCTTAACCTTTCAATCCAGAGCATTCCACAATTTCACCCAACATACAGTCACAAAAAATATTTGTGAGTGGTTTGAACATTAGGCAGTATAAAGTTTCCGTAACAACTCAAATTATATGTTCTCTCTTTAAGAGCAAAACACTTTTGCACATTACATGGTAATAACTTATTGAAGGCTTTGAAAAAATCTACTATTACTAATAAGTAATCTCTTGGCCAGAATAGAATCAACTTGTTCCTGTTATTTGCTCCTATACTTGAACTGAAGAAGCGGCTTGGATGAGCAGTGAAATTTCTTCACTCCTACAACGTTTTGTCCAGTTGACAGATTGAACTTTGGTCTTCTCCCTCAGGAACTTCCATGTGTGGGTAGAGAGCTGGATGAGGAGAGAGGACCTGGGTGCAGACTTTAATGGTTGGCAGGTAGTAGACCCCACCCCTCAAGAGAAGAGTGCAGGTGAGGTTAATGTATAATCTGTAATGTGCCCATGTGATAGAAGAACATAAGATTAAACTGAGATTTAGCTAATTTCATGTATCACTGTAGTTTATTGTCAGTTTTCCAACAATTATTGGACCTGACAAAATGAGACCAAAACAGGTATTAAGTGCTTGGGTCTCCAGGGATCTACTGCTGTGGCCCCTGCCCAGTCTCAGCAGTCCAGAGACGCTGCCTACACTGTCCCTTTGACGCCTCGTTCATTCTGGCCTCTGTGGATGCTGATGTGATTCGACTGATCGTACGGGACGGCCTGGTGGTGGGGAGGAGCGTGGACACAGAGTGGGTAGGACAACTCATCTACACCAAGAGCATTGGCTCGGACAAACCAGAGAGCCTCACACACACGTATAAGACGAGTGAGTGAAATATTTTGAAACAATTACGCAGGAAGAATTTGATGTGGTGATGTGATTAAAACCTCTTACGAAAATGTCTTTTAGGAACTAAGAAAACTCATCAAAAAGGACCAAAGCCTCGTTATATGCAGTCTTCCCCTGTTCTTTCTAGTCTAGGTAGGTTGACTTGAACTGCTACTTGATAATTTCTATAAAATTATCATAATACATAATTTCTGGTTGCAGAAGCCCCTTACCTGGGAACATATTCTTCACCTGCATCATTTGGAAGGATATCAGGTAATAAATTTCTATTGTGTTTGTGATAATGATACATTTTATTTATATAGCACTTTTCAGGACACTCAAAGACGCTTTACAGTTCATAAAAGAATAAAATATCACAACAATATACTGAATCTATCAAAGCAAACATATTTCACACTATTTACTGCCTTTAAAATGCCCAAATTTGCTTGTAAAACTGTGTCTGTAAAGTCTAGAATTTAGGGTGTTGAGGTCTAAAAATATTTTTAAAATTTTGATTTGTAGGTCACCAATGCATTGTTGTGTCCTTGGGCAAAGCACTTTGTCACCTTGTCTCAGTCGTGATGTATATGTGCACTGGTGTATGAATGTGCATGTGAATGGTTAATGTAAAGTGCTTTGACTACCCAATAGGGGCAGAAGAACAGACATGTACAACTCAGTTTCACACTGCGTTCTTTAGCCAATAAAATGCCTCTGTATTCTGTGCATGTCGCAGCTCCATCAAGTATTGTACCCAGACTGGATGTGTCCCTGGATGTGGAGAAGAACCCCTCTATGGGTGACTCCATCTGTCTCTGCGTCACAATATCCAATCACTCCAGACATGTTCGCTTTCTCACCGAGCACCTCAACGCGCAGCTCAAACACTATAACTCCTGCCCCCACGAGAGCTTTTGGAAGAACTCCTACCAACTGGAGATACAGCCAGGGCAAGGTCAGACAAGGTTGAGGTTGAACACATGAGTTACACATTCTGACTTTGGGTTGTTTGTGTTTTCAGTCATGACCCTCCACCACAGCATTCCTGCCTCCAAGTACAAGTCCCTGATGACCCATGATGACATTGTGAATGCAGCAGTGGTAATAAAGGACATGAAGACAAAAGAGAGAGTCATGGCTGCACAGGAGTTCAACATCTCATCACATGAGATCAATATAGAGGTAAGACTGCGATATCAAAGAGTTAAAGGGAAACTATGTAACTTTTCTGGGGCATGTCACCTACTTGGTCTGGTGGAGGAACCAGCTTCACTCCATGGAGACAAAAAAAAAGTTGAATGCCCTTCTGTGGAAAATTCTAATTGTATAAAAGTCTAATTGTCCAAAGATTGGACAATGAAACTTAAACAAGGGGTATATTACTTTTGTCAGGTACATGAACGCATAACATATTTAGATCACCATATTACCTTTTATTCTTTTGAAAATGCTATATTTGCCGAAAACAACAAATGAACAATGAACAAACAACAAAAACATGTTTTATAAGTTTTACTTTCATTTTTGACGCTCTGAGTCTCCCCTTCCTTTGCTCCCTGTGCTAAGTCACTCTCCCTTCACAACACAGTCAGTAGGGAGCGATCGCTAAAATACTCAAACATGCATGAATGACATCTACAACCTCTTCAGGCATGTCTTTGATGTGGAAACGTTATAACATGGTAGAAAACTCACAAAATTGATTTTGCATAATACACCCTCTAATGTTTCATTGTCTATTATAATCGTAGCAGAGGTTACAAATCCAATTATTCAATAAGGCACAAAGTTGATTTACATTAACATAAGTTAGCTTAGGAATACCTTTCTGGAGCGATGCAGATGATTATATCCTGAAAACCACCCACACACAGAATGCATGAACATATATATTGCTGGTGACATTTAGTCTCATCTATATGAACAGAACAGTTTGTTGCTCATTTATAATAATAACCTTGAGCTTATGATTGACAGGTTGAAGGAGGGGAGAGAATTCACATGAAGAAAAACTATATGGTACATGTCTCCTATACAAACCACTTCAGCTCTGTTATAACTGGTGCGGTCTTGTGTTTGGAGGGCTACGGACTTTTGCAGAACAAGCATGAGACCAGGTGAGACCTATCCCACCCACCACCACAAAAAGTGACCTACCGGAGATCTCTGCTCATGTTTACTTTTGAGAGCTAGCTGTAAAAGAGAGGAGGAAAATTGGAGGAATGTGGTCTGAGAATGCTGTTCTGTTTGTGTGTTATGTGACAAAGACTATGGTGAAAGAAAAAGGAAGTAAAGAAACCATGCTAATTATATAGAATAGAAGAGGAGCCTATCTGGGAGCTTGTTCTATTCTTTAATGCCTGTGTATGAGAATGCTGTCTGTGCAAAAATATCTGGGGAGTCTGTAGTTCTTGTGACTTGTGGATCTGGATGTTCTAATGGTCTGGATGTTCTAATGGTTTACTCAGAGCAAAGCTGGACAAATCTGTTAAGCAGTGGAGGTGCAGCATTGTTTAATATTCTATGTGAACAAGTTTTCCATAAGAGGTCAGATAAAGTAAGAAACAGGCAAACAAACTACTCAAGTCTGATTTAAGACTTGGGAGTCATAAATCCTCCAAGACAAGGCTGTAAAAATGCCTTTCCTTTAAATCAGAAACATTTCTTTCATTACTTTGTCTAAGGTATTTATGGTAATTTTTTACTTCAAAATCCCATTCATTTCTTCACGCTGCACCTTGCTGTGTTGTCAGAAATAACTTACATATTTCTAGGGCTGTAGTTTTTTAGATGTTCAGTCGACTGGAGTCTTAGTCAACCAAAATGTATATTAGGCAGTTAATCATTTTATTTAGTTTAAAAATGTTTATATGTGACAAAAGCAGAAAGAAGAAATTAGTGAGTGAGTTAGCTGAATATTTGGTATTCTTTGGTATTATGTTTTTCCCAGTATTGTTTTTGCATGAACTCCCATGCAGTTGTGTCATGTGAGTGCAGTTTGGGTTCAGAGAGCTTTTGCCACATCCTCTTTTTAGGGGACTAATCGATCTGCAGAACATGTCTTTAGTGAACTAAGATTTTGTTTTGGGTTTTTTTTTTTGTTGACTACAGCACTACCAATTTCTAAGTGACTATTGCAGACTATTTTAAAGGCCATGTTTTTTTTTTTTTTTTTTTCTCCCAGGAGTAGTCACACATTTCACTATCTGGTAATATGAAAATGCACTGGTTTGAATTATTAATATTATATATATTTTTAATAATTATTTATTTAGTTATTTATTAAGTTTCACTTGAGAAGCTCCAATGTTTGTTTATCATCTGCCGTGTTCTCTGTCCTAGTCTATAAATTATAATTGATTTTCAAACTCATATGATTTCATCTCAAACATCTTTCAACAAAACTTAAAGGCCACTCCCATTCTGGATGCTTGTTTTTTCTGCCCCTGACTGGCAGGACAGCTCATTAGGATAATAGTATATAAATATACTATTAATATTCAAATACCCCCCTTTTCTGAGTAATAAAGGAATACAGTTGGAAAGTCTGGGCGTGCAAAGGGTCAAAATCTGAAATATTATGACTCTGTGGTGATTCCCCGATCTTTATCTTGCAGGCTGACACTGCTGCAGCCTGGGGAGTCCATCCAGACCAGTGTGTCCATCACGGCGTCCTCCCCAGGAACCAAACTGCTACAGGGGACCTTCTCTCACAGCGACAGTCCTGGAGTGGTGTCCCGAAGCTTCCGCAAAATCACAGTTCACAACTAATGACACTGCATGCATCATACATTTTGTATCCATCTATGTCTTTCTATAAAATATGTGTTTCTATATTAAGGCCCTCTTTGTCCCATTTTTTTTATTTTTTCTAAATATGTATATTTTTTATAGGTTTTGAATTTTTGTCAAACCTATAAATAAAGCTTCATGAAATGTATTATAGTATTTGTTTGTTCATTACAGCTAACTTATCACCAGTAACTTTAAAATGAGTAGTACCAGATTTGGTTATTATAGATCAATTGGAGATAATGACAAATGGATATTGACCTTATTCTGCCCCACCCACTTTTGCCTCTAAATGCTCCAAATCGTGCTTTCTTTGTGGTGCCAATTCAGATTAAGTGAGAATTCCATTCATTTATTCAATGTTCATGTGACCAGCAATACACCCCGCTCCGATTCTCTGGGAGACCTTAAAACGGCTATGTAGTCCCTTTAGAACTTATCTCCTGTCAAGATCAAAAGCCCTAATGACGATCCTGGCATCCATGGCAACTTCCGAAATAATATGAATATCTTCCAGCTGTTGGAGCAAAAGCAAAGAACTTTACTGTACCTGTAATGTAAGGACACCAGATGGCGGCATCACCCTGAGCATTGCATACAACAACTCAGCTACATAGGAGAATGTAAGCTTATGTCTTCATGAACTATAAATTAAGACAAAGCAATGCATTGTTGAACTGTCCCATTATTGTTAAAAGTGCAAAAAGAAATCAATAGCGAAAAGAAATCAATAGCATCTGAACCACAGCTTACTATTGGAAATGTATTATAAACCTAAGGTATGCCATGTTTATGTAATATATTTACCTTCTTTTACTTTGTTACTATAAGGCAGTGAAGCTAGCTTATCTATTAAATTTCACATTTTGCTTCATCCTTCATTGACAGACTAGAGATCACCCTAGTCTGCTTAACGTGAATGGTTGGATCCAGGTCTCATTTTTTTAAAAGCCGGTGACCAGCAATCTGATCAGATCTCAAGAAGCGGCTTGGATGAGCAGCGAAACGTTTTCACTCCTACGACGATTTGTCCAGTTGACAGATTTGAACTTCGTCTTTTGCTATATTTGACATCATATTAACAGTTAGTTTTAAAATTATTATTACTGTAGTCCAAAGTTTTATTTAGATTATGCATAACTTCAAAGTGTAAACACACTCCCACTTTCAGTTTGAACCATTTTAAACACATCTGAGCCTTGGTTGTTTCTCTCTGTGATTAGTTTGTTGTTAAGATGAGTTCTCACATTGGCTTCTATATTAATCAATAGTAAAAGACCTAGTCTTTTGAATGGCTCTTTGAAATGAACAAATCCAAAAGATTCAAATCCCATAAAAGAGCCAAAAGTCTCATCACTACTTAGAAGGGGTATTGCCTGTACCTGATTTCAAACCTGGACACAGGAACATGTTTTAGTTTGAACTTTTAACCCCGCCCGCTTAGTCCTTTCTGCCACTGTGATATTGCACCATGACACAAAAACAACTGTTTATGATAGTGTCATGCAGTGCTTTTCCTGGCCTACTATCTATATAGTAGGCAGAGATAGGAGACTTTCTTGTGACCTATTTCTACTTGAAACCATATTTACACTATTCCTAATTTGAGCTGTGTTGTCTAACCCTGCCCGTTAACCTGCAGCGGTGACGTGTGAGGAGTGTACAGCTGTGATCTGGACCGGGTATGGGGCGCGGGCCCGTAATCAGATCCACGCTCACTGCTCCTCAGACAAATTAAACGTCAGGAGGAAGCAGTGAGCGCACCCAAACGCTGAGCCCATCATAAATTATTAATGTCTCCCCGTCACGGCTGCCCTAGCACCATCTAGCGCTCTTCTCCTCCTCCGTCCATCCCTCCATCCCAGCTCCTCCAACTGGAACCACAGCCCACACATCTGAACATTACCTTTTTACGGCCTGTCACAGTGCAATCATTCTTCCTCTATAGTTTTAATTACACACTGTCGCCTTGCATCTTAATCACGTTCTGCATTACACCGCTTCATCTTCTTTTCTTGTCTTATAAATATGAGACACTTTCTACCAGTAGTTTAGTAATAACTAAAGTAATAAAATATGTTTTTTAAGTATCTGTATCATGCATTGTTCAGCTTTTTTGAGCACCTTTTTGGACATCTTATAGCACTGATACGTGTAGTTTTAAACAACTTAAGCAGGGAAAAGAAGTAAGACTAATTCAGGCCTGTTTTATGAGTATATAAATGCCTCACCTAATGATAGAGAGAGCACAAGGATTTGGCCTCTGCTTGTGGACTAAGGAGTGGAGCAGTCTAAATGAGGCCAAAACAGTCTGCATCTTAGGGAATTTGAATAGCAAAATGTTTACACTGAGTCTGGTGAAGGTGTAGCCTTTCAAAACACAGGTGCACTTTCTAAATTACCTCCTTAAGATGTTACTAGGTAGAACAGAGCATTTTCAGCTTAATGCATGTGAATGATCCAGGCCTATTTTATTGTAACAAAGGAGCAAAAGTTGATTTAACATTTAAAAAAAAAACCTGAATCCTTTTTGCGATAAATTTACTTTATTTTGAGTCATGTTTAAGACATGTTGTGTTGCCTGCTGTGTTTTCAGTAGTACAATCTAATCTAAAAATTGTGCTATGTAGCATTTTTTGGTAAGGTTACTCTAACTGCCCATTTCCATGGAGATGCTTTACCTGGAAGGTTCCACACTGCTTAAAAATACACTGAAAATCATCCACTCTTACACTGAGTGGTTTCTCTTCCATACAGGTCTCGCCTTTGTCTGGTGCCAATATCAAGTCACCTGTTTATCTCTATGTTTAATGGAGCACAACAATTCCCTCCACTTTAAAGAGTGTTTATTCCAAAAAATACTTAAATAATAATAATAATATTGAGGTATTGTGGAGGCTAACCAGCTACATGGAAACTAATATTCATAAGATGGCTGTTTTAAGTCTTGTGTTTCAGTAACATTCAGTAAGATGTTTAATAACTTTGCATTTCAGAAATAGATTTTACATAAAATTATAGGTGTTGTGGTCATTAGTCACCACTGAGCTGATTATCCCTGAGCAAACTTTCACACTGTAAATATACATTTTTTTCAGAATGTCTAGGAGAAATTGGGCGCTCACTGTTGTGCACCATACTGTGGAACATTCCAGGCGATCCAGTATCACCAGAAGGACAAGCAGGTGGTGTGACCTCCAACAAAACATTTACATAGAGCACCTTTAATTTTCACAATTTCTCAGCCCTACATCTCTTCCCAAGCATCCAGCATTCACAAAGCTCAAGGCTCCTCTGATTTCCACAGTGAATCTCCAATAGCACCTCTTTGCTGTGACTGAGAAAACATAAGCAAACTCGCTGCTACGGGAGCTGTGTGGGACCATATTGATAGATGACCATGTGACAGACCAGAGCAGACTGAACAGCTGCTAAGCCCTGAAGTGTGTGTCCATTCTCTGTCTGTGCGGGCCAACTCAGACAGCTTCATAATAATGGACCCATTCACCAGATTTAGAGCCACAGCCTGATCCTGTCACAGAGAAGAATGCATTTAAGATTGGTCTTGTACCAAATGGACTCTCTCGGTTTTTATTTGAGCAGAAGCCTCCTCATTACAGACGATAAAATATAAGACAATCGCTTGAAGCTACTGCACTGGATGACGATCATTTTTCAGTGTATTGTAATGGGCCATAACAGCTTGTACGTCGTTCATTCTTCCTCGTGCCAGTACCAGGGAAAATCCCAACCAGCCCCAATAAAAGCGGCTCAGATAATTATGATAATGAATGGAGCGTCCATTGTCACCTGGTAATGAGTTTGTCCCGAAGGTCACCGCAGTAATAGCTCATTAGCAGTAGAGGCTAAAGCGGCGCTGTGATGTGGTGCACAATGGTTGGTCAGTTGTGTTGTCTGGTGAAAAGATCCTGGACTGGCCCGTCTTTCACCAGCCGTTAGTTGGTTTTATCACAGATATGAAGTGTGGTGTATGTTGATGTGTGCTGTTCACTTATCAACAAAGTGACATGATAAGTAATGACTTACAAGATTCAACTGTAGCAATCACCTTCCACTTATGTTAAAGGTGCACTATGCAGCTTTTCTAGAGGGGTGTCCACTATCTCCTTGTCTCCATGGAGATTCCTTCCATATTATTGCATTCAACTAAGATATATTTATTTCATTACGCGTGCTTTTATTGTGCAAAACTATCTTAAAAAACATGCATTCTTACTGTGAGCAAGGTTGCCTCTCCACAGATTTTACCTGGTGGCGTTTCCATGGTGATGGATAAGTTTAGTGCCTCCACCGGAAAAAGTTACACAGGCAACACGCAGCAGTAGAATGATTCAGACTTGGTAACTTCTAAATAAGGGATAGGAGAAAGGGTATTCATTTGTTCATTATCAAAGTCTTTGTTCATGATTTGTTAAGTCTAATTAAAATGTAGTTTGTATGTTTTTGTATTCAGTGGAGAGCAGGCTTTAAAACGAGCCACAGATGTTCAGAGATGATTGTGTAGAAGGTCACTGCTGAAGGTAGATGACAGTGTTTATTTTCTGGCCAACACCTAATTGAAAACTTTATAATCTATGACAAAAAGAAAAACAAACAATGAAATAATAAAATCTAACCTGGAACACCTGATGAAAACATAGTGGCAATGATGGCGGATCAAAAACAGAGGTTACACTTCACAGCTGACTCACAATACCAGCTATTCCCACTTCTCTTGCACTTAAAGTCACTGAAGTCACTAGCATACAATGTCACACCTTTTTTTACAGGTAGGCTCCAACAGGCATAATCCTCCACACTGTCACCCTGTAATGTGATTGGACGTCATTCCTGGCGTGTGTACTTCCTGTTCGCAAAGCTCCACATATGACTTCCAGAAAATGAGTGATCCAGCCCATGCGAGCTCAGCCCCTTTAGCCCAGTGCAGATAGATTGTTCTGGGGTCAGTAGTGTTCCAGACTGCCTATGAGATGTCCTAATATAAATGAATTGGCACCCACAGGTCCCTGGCAGCTCCCCACAACATATTTCGGCTGTAATGCTGTATTTTTCAGCCCAGATCCCATGTGACAAATTCATATTCATTTGAACAGAGTGCTTGTGGAAATGTATGGATCGTTTAGAGTCAAAAGCACAGGTCATTTGGTGTAAACTCATTTGTTACATAGATCGAAGCCAGTGAAGAAGACACACTTGCAAAGAAATATGAAACTGTATACGCGCATGCAGGCGGTCCATGATTTTGTAGGTCTAAATGTGTTATGCATAAGCGTTCCAATCGTTCTAACTATCCTCATTTAACTGGCATTACACTCAAAGTCACGTTTCTGATGCTGTAAAGTGGCTATAAACAGCTGTAGAATTGAATTGCACAGAGCCATTCTGCAGCTGAAACAGTGTGGTCAGGGTAATGAGTGTGTCAGCCATTTTGGCTCTAGACGACATGGCTTCATCAGTTAGAGCCGGGCCTGATGAATATGAGTGAAGTGGGAACAACCTGAGTCAAGAGAGAAATGATGATGTTTTCATGCATAGCTGATTTGCATGACATGTTGACTTCTTTATTTACAGCGAGACCAAACTTTCATGTAGAGATGTCCACCACAGTATTTCACTAAGTATTATTTCTACTCAGCTGGCATAATTTTCAAACTGCTGCAAAAAAGAAATAATTTTAGATGTTAGATGTGTTAATTGTTATTACATTGCCCATAATGTTCCATGGTATGGCATTTAAACATATCTATCTCAATGGAGACAGGCAAGTACCTCCAGCAGGCCAAGTTATAGGTCAGATCTGTGAAGTGGCAAGCATACTCACAGTGAAAATATATGTTATTTAGTAAAAATATCAGTAATTGATTCAATGCAAGATAGATGCCATACTGAGCATTAGGTAACACTGTGACATCTCCATGGAGGCAAGCAGGTGGTGGACCCCCCACCAGAAAAGTTAAATAGTGCACCTTTAAATATATTCATTTCAATTAATTTGCATTCCAGAAATGGTACAAAGCTTTTTTGGGGGGTTTCATCATTGTATAGTTTTATTAGTTATATTTAAAATTCTTCCACTCTTCCTTCTGAACAATATAAAGCAATGAATAATATTTCTATGAAGTGAATTTGGTCTAAAAAGCCTTTTCATCACAAAGCCCTGGCCATGGTCCAACCTCATCAGTGGCAAATGTATTTCTGAGTCAGGAACGCTCGGCTTTAATTTCACGCTGCTCGCATCTCCAAACTCCACGCTCCGAACGGGAAGGAGAGACAACAGGAGGAATATGAAGTGTCATTTTCTGCCAAAAGTCACCACAGCACACAAAATGAAAGCCCCTGCTCTCCAAACAAAGAAGGAAGAGAGGAAATATGGGATCTGGGTTCGTTGACTCAGAGGTTATGCAAATTGACAGGAGCCAATAGGAAATTAGTTTTGGAATAATGTGATTTCCGCTCTGTGTGGTGTTTGTCTATCACTTTGTGCAGATGATAGTCAACAGAACGGTTAGGATTTTATTTTTCTCATTTTGTGTCAGGCGGTGGAGTCTGTGGAGTATATGAATGCAATAAAAAGTCTCTCAAATAGTCTCACAGTCCAACCAATAATCAAAATAAACCAGTCCAATATTACTATGTCCCCCTTTGAAATGACATTCATGTTTTGTAGTTTATTTGCTGAATTTGCTTTATAATAATCCTTAAATGATGTACTCACTGCCAAATAGTTATAGGGTGATTTTCTATAGTTGCCCAAAAATATATTTTTGTAAAGCATGCTCACTTTCATCACAAACTGAGGCCACTAATATTAAGTAAGTATTTTTCATTTTCATTTGTATTGCACCAAAAAAAAAAGCAAAGAACGAGTACCAGATTTTTTTTCCATGTATTTAACCTAATTTGTCTTGCTCCAGTACAGATATATTGTATAAGAAATGTGCTTATAAACTCATCACAGGGAGTAATTATGATAGTTGGAATACATAATGTAAGTATGGAATAACTTTGGACCATGGCAAATAATTTAAAAAGACCTAGTTCAGTTTTGTGAGAATCCCCTGAAGTCTACATATTAGCAAATGTAGCACCGAGGAACGAACTCTCATTGTACAGTGGTACTTTGAGTCACATGGGTCAAATTCAGAAACCCAGTGATGTTACAGTCAACATTTTAATACCAGAGATGCCCCAAGCGTAAATGCCATTATAGGAATAATAAGTCGTTTTCAAAGACAGGGGGCAGTATGTGATCTCCCGAGACCTGACTAGTCCCGATTTCTTCCTGTGGGGCTATCTTATAGAAAAGGTGTTTGTGAATAAACCTCAGACAATAAACAACTTCAAACTTAATATCGAGAGTCAAATAAAAGCATTAAGCCTGGAAATACTTTCAAATGTTACGCAAAGTGTGTAAGATCGGGCTATTCAGTGCCAAACCGAAAATGGTAGACACTTAAAAAACATAATTTTTTTTAAATTAGCAAATTTTTACTTACCCTAGTTTAAGTAGTGATTAGTTCAAGTGTAAGTGAACAATTATAACCTTATATATATATACCTTGGCTCTTCTATATGTCACTTGGCCTATGTGGAACCAGTGAAGATGGTATGGACAAAGCAATACAGGCCCGCCACTGAGGCCTGCAGGACAGGGAGTACGGGATATGAACTCGGGGAGATGGAGACACTGGGGTAGGCTGTCTCACAGAGTATTTGGGACAAGCAGGTACACCTCTTGCTTGGGTTACTTCATATCTCTCTGGTTGGACACAATTTATTCAACCGAAACTACACAAATCTAACTTTTGCCTGTTTCCACTGGTGTGCCCCAGGGGTCTGTCCTTGGCCCCCACCTCTTTATCAAATATCTTCACATTTGGCAAGTACAATATTGATTGTCATTGCAGCCAGGATGACATCTAGCTATACTTCTCTACTACACCATCTTCATCACTTTCACCAATTTTTCATACACACTTCCATAGCTTTTTCTTACCCTCCTCCACTCTTTTCATACCATATAGTTTATCCAATTCCAGTAACAACTTCCATTTCCACATAACATCACTCATTCTGCCCATACTTTAGTAACATAACCAGTTTCTGCCCCTACCTCCACCTGCATTGCTGCCATACTTGTCCACATCTTGTCACATCTCAGATTGATCAGTACAATTCCCTCCCTTTGTTTATAACTGTCTAAAAACAATGACACCATAAAATCTGTCACCAGGTTAAAAAGACTGTCTCTTCCTTGTCTTTGATCCTACATTCTGCAAGGTATGAGAGGCGACACTCTATCATCTATCACTTTTGTTTTGTTTTGTAATGATCAGAGAACTTTCAAATCACCAAACATAGTGTTCTACATGTTGTCTTTGTATGTTCATGTGTGCTTTCTGAAACATACAGCGGGTGAAATGGACGTAAAGCGTAGACCACCAGACTGGTTTTGTACTGTGCGGACATGAGGATGATGGATGAGTTTATGAAACAATCCCAGCGTGAAAATACATGCGCTACATACACAAGTGAGAATGCTATTGCAGTTCACATTACAGTGTGTGTTTACCAATGTCAGTGCCCTGTTTTCTGCTCTTAATCTCATTCAGTATGTCTCCAGTCCTGCTGAGGGGTGAGAGAACAGAATTTATTTGTTTTTGATACTTTGCAGTGACATCATGCTGGAGGTGTTCTGCATGTATGCCTATGACGGAACACAGTGCACACATCAGCAAACACAGCCAAAAAAGTTAGATATAAAAAAAGAAAGATCTTAAAGATCAAGAGGAAAATGCTAAATGGATTTAAACAACACATTTTCAGAAGGCTGTGATCAATACAAGCGCTCATGTTCATGTTTAGGTTTATGATGTTCAACAAAAAGGTGATAGCAACTAATTGAAAAACTGGGGAACTTGTTTAATGGCACCGCTGTAAATTAGCAATAACTCCTAGAAAGGTTTATGCATGTTAGGAATTGTAGTTTTACTTCAATTAATTACTCTTTATAACACACCTTAATGGGCCTTAATAAAACAAAGGCTTAATTCATCATGAACAAATTAATAGTTTATTAAAGGTACGCTGTGTAACATTTACCATCATTGCAATGTTATTTACCTGGAATGTTCACCAGTATAGCATTGCACATACTGTATCTATTTTGCATTCAGCTATTTTGCATTTTATTGCTAAAAATATCTAAAAAACAAGCATTCTTACTTGGAGTGCTATTGCTTTTGCACAGATCTGATCTGTAACTTTGCTTGCTGGTGTTAGCTGCTTGTCTTCATAGAAATAGATACATTTAATCAATGACATACTGTGAAACATCTAACCACAGCAAGAACATTTCCACAAAGACAAAAAGGTGGTGGACTCTCTACCAGATAATACATAGTGCACCTTTAAAATGATTCAGTCTTAATAACTACTTAAATTTAGGAGGTTGATGTTGTGTGTTGGTGGTTAGGGTATTAGTTAAGGCTTAGTAACCACTAAGAGGTTAGGAGTTAGTTGGAGTATTAGCTAAGTAATCAGTAAGCCTGAATCATTATTAATAAACTATTTGTTCATTATGAATTAAGTCTTTGTTCATGCTTTAATAATGCTAATTAGGTGCATTTATTATAAAGTGCTAAGTGACTTAAAGTGTGATTTGTTTAACATTGTAGAAAAAAGCACTGTTCTTACTGCGCCTCTTCCTGGTTTCTTTTCATTTGAGACTTGCAAATGTTCCTGTCCACATGCTGCTTTTAAACTTGCATATAAATTAAGTTATTTTACTGCAAAGAGAACACATGTGTGCCTGAGTAATATAGAGCCTGTCAGCCTTGTGTGTACAGCATAAACACCTTTGCATAGCTTTGATTACCAAATGAACACTTTGGCATGTAATGACAAAAAATTACAATGACTCTAGTACCAGAATCATAATTGTGTTAAGTCTGGTGAGCACTTCCTGGTGTAGCAAAGTGCAACTCCCTACAGCATGGAGTCCTGATCTACAAGCCTGTTTATAGACTTTTTGGGACCTTGACAAAAAGGCTATAATGGTCCCCTCTTTAATAGAAAACAATAGTACGGTAAGTAGATCCAATTCTGGTGCTCAAAGATCGTGGGGCCTTTTACAACAGACTTTAGAAATGTAGTAGGTTTTGCTTATGTTATACTATACTACTGTTCATGAATAAATCAAACAGCAAGCAATCAAATAACTTTTACACCATTTGTGTTGTGTTTGTGGATACCTGTAGAAATGAGGGACCTGGGCGTTACATTTTCAACATGCTTCACAACACTTCACTAGTTAAGTTTATTAGGTTCAGAATGAAGTTAATACCATAAACACATGTGTCAGCTCTCTTAATGAGGCTCTCAGAGGAGCAGAGGAGTGAACGCTCCTCTCATCAGATCACTGCCTCAGGAGACAGTACTTCAAAAGGCCAGTCAACAAACACACTGCGCATCTCTGAGCATGTGCGGTGACCATGGCAACTGCTGCATAGGCTCTGTGTGTATGCATTGTACTGGTAATACCCGGGCTAGGACCCTATATTAATTGAGTTACCCTTTTCTCAATACATATGTTAATATTTAAAGAGGAGGTACTACTGTTCTATGGGGTATTAATTGCTATTTCTCCCTTTGCTGTCTGAGCTAAATCCCTCCCCTTTAGTGCTATCACATTATAATCAGCATGCATTTTGCTAATAAAACTACTACAAATTGCATCAGGTTTGTGAAGTTAGTGTATTGTTTTGTATCATGCTTTTGTATATTTATGGAAAATTGCCATGTGGGAGCATGAGAGAGATCACTAAATTACTCAAATATTCATGGATGATAACATCAAAAATCTCTTCAGGCATGGTTTTGACAAGGGAACAAACTTTCTACCATAACATGGTAGAAAGTAAAAAAAAAAAAAACAAAACAGTTAATATCGCGTCCTTAGTATAAATGGAGTCTATGGAAGTTTGATTTTGTGCATAATTACTGGGCCTGCACATAACACATCTGTAAGCAGCAACTTGCCAATGGTCATAATTTGGGAATTTAGGAAAAGTTTAATCTTCGATATGTTTCCACTTATTTCCACACATTTACTAACAATACTGTAGTTCCTAATACTTGTGTTGCTTTAAATCTTTTGGCTTTGGTTAGAATTCACCCCACAAACCTTGTTCTCCATCAAGAGCAGTGAGCTGACAGTCAGGTTATGGGATCACAAAAAAAAAAAAATAAAAATACGCAAAGAAACTGACAAGCAGGTTGAGAGAAAGTGAGATTGCCACCTTCGATTGTGGGTGCAGATAAAGGCTCCATCTTACTTGTGTCCCTGATGAGCTCCTGTAGAGGTGGCCAAGCACAATTACTGCACATCCACTTAACGACTGACACCTCCCTAAATGTGATAAATTACACCAGCGGGCCTGCAATAACACTCGAAACTTTTCTTTGATGAATTTGGGCCCTGTTTAGTTGCAAAAGTTTGCAAGTTAATGAGCGAAGTCCCAGGACCCAGGCTTTTAATTGGATCACTTCATTGTGATAGTTTGTTGTGTTATTTTTTTTTTTTTCTGAGAGCAGGAATCTGTCTAGCTTAGTCTTCATTGAGCAGCGAAGGACACAGCACATGGTAGGGAACATTAAGGCAAAGTGTTTTTTTGTTTTTTTTTGCTGCAATTATTTTGAAGATGAATCAATATGCACACGACAGTTGCAATGTAAAAGAGCAAATTATCATGGTTGTATTCTGGTACTTAAAGGCACTGTACCTGATTTTTGCTGTCTTAAAAATGTAAAACAGAACAATTTCATTTTAAACAGTTTGCAGTGGTCCAAAGTTATTTCTCACTTACCTTATGTGTTCTGAGCATCCTAATTGTTCACTATGAAGAGTTTATAAGCACTTTTCATGATTTTCAGAGCGGAAACAGGCGGAGTGTACTGCGATGGTACTGTGAACCAATCAACAAGCATGCTAACTGCACACTTCCTGATTATCAGACTATGCTTTATAGTTAGATGCGGACAAGACACAGTGGTCTTATTTGACCTAAATATAACAATATACAACATACAATATATTTGTCTTCCTCAAATCCAAAGATAAAACGGGTACAGGCTGTTAAACCATCATGTTTTAGTTACCAGCAATGACTGACACAACAGAGGCAGGATTAAAAAGATGAAACAAACAATCCCTCCTGTTAAAAATCAATGTGGCTATTTAAAAAGTTACCTGCTCAATTTAGATTTTTTTACTTTTTGTTGTTATTTCCTGTCACTTGAATTGCTTTGTATTACAAGTGATAGATTTAAAATCTCTGAATAAAATTTTAATTAAAATTAACTTAATTTGCCCCAAACTTGGAGGTCATGTGACGTTTTAGTTGTTTTGCTACAGAAATCCACAACGTAACTTGTGCTCATACACATACAAAGCATGTTAGTCATCACTTCAGATCCTCAGGACAGTTCTCACCAACCCCCACTTGCCACTGAGGAGCTTGCCAATCACCTCAGTGACTTTAGCCAGGGTGATGGATAAGTCTGCCTCCAAGTCCTCAGTTTTCCCTTCCTCCTCGGAAGACGTGAAGATGAAGATGGGAATAGAGGAGATCCTCAAAGTATTCCTGCCACCGTCTGACCAGTCAAGTTCAAAAGCTCTCTACCCTTACCGTAAACAGTTCTGGAGAAGCATTGCTTGCCCCTCCTGAGGCATCAAACGGTTAGTCAGAATTTCTTTGAGGCCAACCAATAGTCCTCCTTCATGGCCTCCCCGAACTCCTCCCAACCCTGAGTTTTTGTACTTGCAACCACATGAGCTGTGTCACGCTTGGCCCACTGATACAAGTCAACTGCCTCAGGAGTCATCCAAGCCAACAAGGCTTGATAGGACTCCTCACCCTGATGGCATCCCTTACTTCCGGTGTTTACCACTGTGTTTGGGAGTTGGCACCGTGACCAGCAGCACAGACCTTAAGACCACAGCTACAAGCATCCGCATCAACAATAGAGGCGGAGAACAAGGTCCTCTTGGACTCCGTGTCCCCATGGGAGAAGCTCTTCCAGAGATGTGAGTTTAAGACCATGCTGACAAAGGCCTCCACCAGATGCTCCACACAGACCCTCTTGGTGTGCTTGGGTCTGCCATGTCTGTCCAACCTCCTCCCCCACCAGCGGATCCAACTCACCACAGGTGGTGATAGCTTGACAGCTTTGACCCCCTCTTCACCCAAGTGTCCAAAACACATGACAGAAGGTTAGATGACACAACAACAAAGTTGATCATCAACCTCTGGCCTAGGGTGTCCTGGTGCCATGTACACTGATATACACTCTTGTGCTCGAATATGATTTGACAAACTGTGACCAGCACAGAAGTTGAATAACAGAACACCACTCAAGTTCAGATTAGAGAGGCTGTTCTTCTCAATCACCCCTGTTTTCGTTGGTCCCCAAACTGGGTTCATTTTCTTAGGAATCAAGATGTCCTCTAGCTTGGAGGATTTGTATGATCTTAACTACACATCTCTTATTCAAGCTGTTAATCGTGATTTAGACAGATGGTGCAGCTTTCCTTTGTCTCTTCTGTGTTGTATACACCTTTTTAAAATGAACATCTTCCCACACCTTTTATATTTATTTCATATGTTTCCTGTTTTTTTAATCTAAAAAAGTTCAACATTGAATGGCTTAATAACTTAATTTATCTGGAACAGAAAAAATGCCCAGGTTAAGATACAGTTATCTCTCTGTCCCTGTGCATAAGGGCGGGCTTGTGGCGCCGTCGTTGTCACTCTACCTTTGGTCTGCCCAAATTTCTTTTGGAATGTTTTAGGTCAGATCCAAATTCAACTTACTTGAGTGTTGAATCTACTTCTTTAAAAGGGTATCCCGTTGTGGAACTTACTTTACACTTCCCCTGAGCAATCCTCAGCACTTATAAAGGATAATTTGCTGTTAATAATCATGCTAACTATCTGGTGTACTTGGTTGATGGGAATACAGCTCTGTCTTTTCAGGAGGTGAAAGACAAATATGGCATTGGTAATTTTTTTTTCCAAATAGATGCAAGTTAAACACGTCATTCTTTGTAAATTAATGGAATGTGATAGACAATTGTCTGTCTCCTCTATGAAACTCTGATTTTGAAAACTACAAGTCTTTTTCTGAAAAAGTTTACAGTATTCTGTGCAATCTTAACACTGACAACTCTGACAGAGTCAAAATGGCTGTGGGAAATAGACTTGAGGCCTATAACAGCAGAGTCCTGGAGTGAACTGTGTAACCGACCTTTTAAAGCATCTAATTCCTTTTGGGAGAGACCATTTAAAATTCTGCACAGGCTTTTCATAACCACTTTTTCCATTCTCTATGGAGCTGTCAGGCATTGATTATTGATAAAATTTGTATTATATTTAAGTGCCAATGGAAATTAGGTGCAAGAACATGCCTGGGCCTTAATGATGAACTGCCTGTAGGATTTTCAAAGAGGGACCTGCTGCACATGCTACTCCGCTGTGCTCAAAAGTGCATAATGGTGGAGTGGATTTCTGATGAGGCACCCTCCCCGCATCAGTGGCTACAAACTGTTATCAGTGTTATTCCAATGAAGGCCTTCTCCACTTAGCTCAAGGACAAACCTTATAATTTCTACAGAACTTGGGGCCTCTTTTTGGATTACCTGGATACTTCCTCAGCAAAAAAGGATGCTTATCTGGCTTATTGTCATTGGCTTGGCAAAAGGACTCAAATGCCTACACTTTGTATTGCTCTTTTTATGTTCAATAAAAACTATTTGAGGAAAAAAAAAAGAGAAAGAAATAGGTGAAAGTTTGTACACCAAAAAAATGTCTAACCTAAAATGTGTTCTTTGTCAGGCTACAGATATCCTCATGGCAAAAGGTCTAAGAGAGAGAGAGAGAATCAATGACAAGTGTTCATTTTTATAATCCATGGGTTTCACTGTTAAAAAATAAGGCCTGTTTACATAGAAATTTTGCCTTCAAATAGGGATGAATGACATGTGGATCAGCCAATCAGAGACATGCTTGGCCTGTCTGTATCAAAATAAATATGACTGCTTATGAGGAAAAAATATTACAAGGGACTGCAAAAAACAGCAGATTTCTGCAGTGAGCGAAGCATTAAACTCAAACTTTCTAAATAAAAAGTTAAAAATGTTAGATGAGCAATGAGCTACTTTGTTTTGCATGCTTCACTGAAATAAACAAATCTGATTGTGCGGTTCTCTCTGAGTCTGGCTTGAGGCACAGCAGAGGGTGTGGGGACCGAACTGACAGAGAAACATCATTCTTGATTTGCTAGGTAAATAGGACCATTCTATTGTCTAAATAAAGAGTGCCTTTTTTATTATCATTGTGGTATCGGTATTGAGTATCGAGTCTATTCCTTAGCATCAAAATCAAATTTGAAATTTAAATATTGTAACAACACTGGCTAGTACTGAATACTTTGCTGGCCCAAATTACTCCCATGAGTCCAGTAAGCGATTGTTAATGTCAAACAGAAATCTGACTGGTGGCTTGCTTAGGTCAAATGTTTTCTGGTAGCGTTGCTCTTTACCTTGCGGTGTGTTTGGTGAAAAAGCAATTGACAGTTTAGGGCAAAGTACTCCATCTTTTGGGTGGTGGAGACTCCTCAAGGTGTTGAATGAAAGGTAGCTAATATCCATAGGTGATATTTTTGGGGACTTCAGCCAAATTGGAAGATGTCATATTTTGTCCTGAGCTGTTAATTGCTACGCCAACAGTGCTGGATTTCATCATTCTGAAACCAATGAATAAGTTTGTGTTTTGAAGCTTATTTTCTACATGTGGCAGTGTACTGTAAAGGCTCTTGCAGAATTATGTTTACTACAGAGGTATGTGAATTTTAAGACACAGATTGTTTTGTGTTACTGCAAAACATATATGATGTTATTTTATTTTATTTTTAGCTTCCTGCCATGCATGATATTGTCTGTTTTATTTACTTCTGTTGAGATTCGAATAACAAATAATAATAATAAAATGCAAACTTTATTGACAAGCAGACAAAGGAGGTCACCGCTTGTAAATTATCTTAAAATTGATTTTTGTGTTAACTTTTTAAATAATCTATGCATGTTGACCATAATGCTTTGCTCACTGTTGTTGAATTAATTATTTTCTTTCTGTTTGTTAATTGCCTATCTTCGACAGGAGAATGATATCTTCACACTTGTGCTGAGGAGGCACGGTTTGTTGTGTGGTGACAACGTGTTGCCAGCTGCACTGTTTGTGATCAGACATGGAGCCAGGGAACTGTCTTTGGCCGCCCAGACACAGGCTTGGAACAGCACAGAGGAGACTGTCGCTCGGTTAGAGCTGTACTATACTCCAGCACAAATCTTGTTTTTTGTAGGAAAGCCAAAATATAACAAACATATATCTTCTGCATTTTTTTCCTACATTTTATAATATGCACAGAACCTGTAGAAGGAGCAAGGCTGTTTCAATAATGTCACATTTGGCAAAAACATGAAATTAAGCCATTACTTGGATAACTATAAATCTGTGCATTAGTGCTGTTTTATAGGAGCTTTTAACTCAAGACAAAAAACATATAAAATGATGATCAAACAGATATGATTCACAAGACATGGTTCTCCAATATTTTTACCATATGCACTGATTTTTTCCAGGCTTCACTCTGTGTCACTTCTGGACAGCTGCAGTGGGGTTGACAGAAACATGGGTGCCATTTATTAATGGACTCTGAAAAACAACCATTCACACATCACAGTCACACAGACAAGGTGGCTGAACTTTCTTGCTGAAGGACACAACGTCAATTTAGTCTAGCAAGAGTAGTATTCAAACTGTTGGTTATGAGCCACCTTCGCCTGGCACGGTTTTTGTAGCAGTACAGCATTAGCGGTAAAGTGCATTGGAATAAATGATATTGTGGTTGCTTGGCAACAGTGTATAGAGTGGTGATAGCTGGGGTAATGCTAGCTGGCGTCCTCTTCAGTGATTTAATCAGCACGCCCGGCCGGCCATAAATCATCATCAGGCTGAGTTCCACTGGCCTAAAGGGAGAGCAGGTCCACAGCACCGAGAGGCAAGAAAACAGAGCTCTAACACTTAACCTTTTCCACGCTTAACATGGATGTTTACTTTGTTTAGACTGCAGTGGCTGAGAATACCAACAAATCCAGGGATCAAAAGGTAAAAAATGTTTACTTGAAATGATCAAATCTAGTTCTTAACTTTATGACTGGGAGAACAACTTATGAGTATTTTGAACAGAATAAAAAAGACACAATTCCGACAAGATGTGTAGCTATAAGGTCTACATTCGCTTCTTTGCTTCTTGGAGCTTCATAAAGTTTTGCAGTCATCCTGATAAAATATTGATAACAATTTCACCAACATCCCCCAACTCTTGGCAGTGCCCAGCTGTTATTGATTGCATTTATTGCTTTTCTGTGTACAATGATAGGACAAAATTGGTGGATTGGGCCCAGAGTGAAGTGAAATCCCATGGCTGGTAGTTGAAGTAGTGCCCTCTAAGACTTCTTAAAGCCCAGGACAGATGGTTGGATGTTTTGCAGACTTATCGCAAGGCCCAGCTGTGGAGCCAGACGCCAGCATTGGTCTCTTTCTGTCTGCCTGACCAAAAGAGGAGCGCAGAGGTTCAAAATGAGATTTAACATCGATCATTTCCTCGATGTGAATGGGGCCCAGTGTCAGAGGCTGGCAAGGGCAATCCCTCAACGTGGCGCTCGTCTGACCCGGATCAACACCAAATCTGTCTGATGGCCGTGGAGGAGAAGGAAAAGGATGAGTTAAGGTGAAAACATGATACCTTTTTGAGTCAAAATAACTGTATACTCTTTTGCCATAATTCAATTTTGGGGAAAGGTGTAACAAAAGGCCTAATCTATAAAAAGAAAATAAACTTGATCTTCCTCTCAGAGTTTGTCTGATAATAATAATGCCTAATGATCAATGTTTCATGCCCGGGTCACTTAGAGCTTAAAAACCATCATTTATAAACATGTCTGTAAAAGAAGATTAACAAAGATTGGTAGTACAGTATAAGGACTTGAGAAATGTAACTTGTCATATCCAAGCTCTTGGTCCATGAATCTGAGTCCTAGTCCTCTAGAAGTCGAGTCAAAAGTAACTGCCCTTAGTACCAAGTCATTGGTCATTGTGTCCCAAGTCTGAGCCCAAAACTCAAGTGCTATCTCTGACTGTCTCACTATTCTGTCACTGCATGGGCAGTCTACAACATCTGACCTCCCAAACACCACCAATCACACCCCAACACCACTTTTTAATAATAATAATGCCTTGCACTTTTAATGCTCCTTTGCTTGTCGAGGTCTCTTAAAGTTCCACACAATGCAAGGGTGGTTATAGTGTCTTGCCTAAGAACACAACGGCAGCAGAACATTGATCTTCCAACCTTTGGGCTGGTGGACGAGTGCTATAACCGCTGAGCCTCTGTCGTTTGCACAATTGTGATCTCCACTGTTGGCACATGTTTTCACTCATCCACACACTGATGTTAAACTCTTACCTTGCTTTTGCTAGATTGAAATGCCAAAATCTTTGAAAATTTGAAAATCTTCTACATCAAATTGTCCAAGCTGAGCAAGTCTGATGCAAAAAAAAAGAACCACTTAAGCTAATTTTATATGTATAAACCTTTTCATGTATAAATGTATGCTTTGAAATGTCCTATTACGTAGAGCATAGCTGTTTTCCTCTGTTATATCTTGTCCATTTCACCTCTTATCTCACATTTTTCTGATGACCCTTCTGTGATGCCCATCAATCCTTAACTGTTGAGGGACACACTCATTTCACAGGTCAATTAATTTTAATCAGAGTGTGTCAATTTAATCTGGGTTCAAACCGCTCGACGGACACTGTGTGAAAATCTCATTAACCTTCCCATTTCCAATCTGCTCACTTCATCAGCGGGCCAGAGAGCGCACACATTTCTCCTCGATCAACGCTCTTTCTGTACGTAAACAAATCTTAAATCTGGAAAATGTCACCCAGAATTAAAGATGTCCCAGAAGAGAAAAGCCAACGCCTCCTCTCATGCTGTCTGAGGCTTTTTTACCAGCTGCCCTACACATCTGGCAAGTAAATTACTATAAATATGGCATAACGGTTATGATTAAAATGTGACCAAGAGGGAAAGGAAATAAATAAAGGTGTTAGTGTAATAATAAAAAGCATTTTGGTACAATTTTTAATAACTACACTTTAATTAGACTTCATAAAGCATGAACAATGACTTAATTCACAATAAGCAAGTACTAAGAATGATTCAGGCTTGGTAACTTCTTAAACTGGAGCTTTCTTCCTTTAAAATTTTGTTCCTTCAAAAACATACCTGAAGAGGTTTTACATCTCATCCATGCATGTTTCAGTAATGTAGCGATCTCTGCCAGGCCCTATTCGCCAATTCTCCATAAATATAAAAAAAGCATGATACAAAACAATACACTATAACTTCACAAACCTGATGCATTTCGGAGTAGTTTCATTAGCAAATTGCATGGTGATTGTAATGTGACAGTACACTGAAGGGAGCAAACAAAAGTGAAATTTATAAAATATTAATATATTGTTTTTGGCAATAGTATTTTCAAAACAATAAAAGATAGCATGGTGATGTAAATACCCCATAGAAGTGTAATACCCCTTCTAATACCCCTTAATTAAGTAGTTACTAAGTCTGAATCATTCTTATTAGACTGCTTATTCATTATATATTAATTCTTTGTTCCTGGGAATATCCTTGAGAGATTAAGAATAGCAGGCAATCAAGAGTCGGTCTGTAGGTACTGTATAAGAAACACCGGAAATGTAGAATATATTGCATTTTGCCTAATGAAACAACAGCTATATGCCCTACTGTGGCACTTGGTATTCCCAGAGGTCTCCAATCTAAAAACTCACCAGGACTGGCCTTGCTTAGCTTTCCAGATCTCACAAGATGGGGCATTGACCAGCAAATATGGCCACAAATCTGATGGGAATGACATTTCAGTTTTCTAAAGTATGTACTCAGTGCTGTATGTAAGTTTATCAAAGTTACACAATGCTGCCTGCTATTCCACTAACATTTACCACACAGTTTGCTGTTGGACAAAAATAAAATGCAAGTGCCATGGTTTTGCATTTCTCTTTCCCTCTCTTAAATGCAGATTGTGTCCTTTACAGCGCTTGGAATGGCCTGTGTACTTTAAGAGCACTGTAACGATTATTGTTTGAATGGCATCTTATCTGGTATGATAAGGGGCGTGTTTTTTTTTTCTCTTTATTTTCTGTGAAACATTTAGGACAGAAAAAAGAAGGAACTCTATGGAAGTAATATTGCATGCAGTAACCATAGAGGTGGTAAGGTAGAAAGTATTTTTCCTGTTGTGAGTCTGATGTGTTACAAAACTCAATCATATCAGGAACCTATTTAGAAAGACTTGATTGCGGTACTTGACTTGACAATGGCTTGTTGTGATCACATCTCTCTTGTTGTTAATAATAGCTCCTCCGCTGCGTTTTGAGCACACTTGTGTCGCTCGGCTCTGCATGATCCAACCACACTAACCTACAGTGATTTAATGTAATCAGGCTCACAGTGAGAGCCCTGACGAGAGTGCACTGAAGGAAATGGAAGAGAATCTACAGGGAAGTGATGAGGCCACGTTATTAAACAGACAGTTGGGTCCTACAATGTGTGGTAATCATTGTGCAGTGCAGAAGAGGTATTCTAATGGAAGCTGAATTCAGACTCAGAATTTGAAAAAGCCTGTATCTGATAATAGAAAGTTTATTTCATTTTTAGCAATGAGACTTTTAACAGATGGAAATAAATACAGACCTGCACAACTTAGTTTCATAGTCGTCATACGTCTTTACAGCAAAGAGCTACTGTTTTTTTATTCAGTACTGAATTCCTTTGATTTTCCCTTTCTTACTTTGTATTAGAAGCGTATTAAAAAAAAGTTTGAAGAAGTCATGGTTTAGCATTCGTCCCCAGTCTTGTGGTGAGACAGTGGGATTTCCATATAAATGTCTCATTTTGCTATATCCTTGCCTTTGCCCTGCTTTGATCTGAGCACTTCCCCTCATGTTTGCAGCGCGTCAGGCTTGACCGCTCAGCTCTGGCCTCTGTGTTCATGTGCTCTTATACTGAGCCTGTCTCTCGTCACACATCGCTGACTGGGGCTGCACTGACAATAGAGGTGCAGCACAGTTCTGAGGGATGCTCACCAAAGGGTCTGTCTGGGACAATATCGCAAAATGTTATTTATTTTTTCTTCTTGTGATTTTTATTTTTAATAGAATATTCTACATGATTGATTAAAAAAAGCCAAACAATAATAATAATAATTTGAAGCATAATGTAGACAAAATGTATACAAAATGTCCACAGCAGGGGCAAGGAGGGAGCACACTTAAGGTACATCTTATTGTCCCCGTACGGAAACCCACCCAGACAAGGGGAGAAACTCCTCACAGGTGACTCAGGGATTGAACCTGGAACCTTCTTGCTGTGTGAGGCGTGAGTGTCACTCAGTCATGTTGTCTCTGAACCGAGAACAAAACCTGGACAAGACCAGGACTAAACCAGGACTGTGAACACACCCTATTAGGGCCGGCCTTTGTCCAACAAAATGTTTTCCATGTCTTTACTTAGTCAAATGTGAATGCATCCAAGGAGATGGGATGTGGTCCAACAAAATACTTTCTAAAGTATTGCAAAAGCATGTGATCTTGGCTGGCCAGGCAAGACCGGTTATTGTTCTGGTCATTGTTCAGACATCTTTAACCACACTTTAGTCCCAGTTCAAACCTGGCTGAGATGTTTTTTCTGATTTGATCCTTAATTGTAAATGTGATTTTGTGTTATTTTTATCAGCAAAATTTGCATGGGGCACACAAATTGTTGTACAGTGTTTTACATATATTTGCCACAGTCATCCCAAACCATTTAAAACCACTAGTGTAATGGTAAAGGAGTAAAAAGGCTCAAGCAATTCTGGAAATTAGCAGGAGCGTTATTAAGTATCCTTTTTTGGTCTCCATATGCAGACGGGCTGATATTTGGTCTTACAGAATGGGTCCTGCTTGTTCTGAGATGATGATAATGAAGATGATTCTCCTGCTGTGGTTCAGCTCTGGACCAGTACAGACTTTTCCTATTACACAATTAATTTGGTACAAACCTTATCCCAGAACATGGATGGATGCACAAGCAAAATGCCAAAGGTTGGTTTGCGTGTTCATTTATTAACCACTGATTCAGAATATATAATATGTATACAGGTGCGTGTGTGCGTTATGAAGTAATTTCCAGAACTGTTTGCTTACAAGGGACGTAAATACGTAAATGTCCTAATATGCAGAAGTCAACTCAAAAGTGACTGACTGAATCTCACAAAGTTACTAACTCTTAAAGATTAAGGATTAGGGCAGGCCAAAGAGCTTCAAGGCATACCAGTCTTTGTACCAGAGCTATGTCTCATTATGTAATAAAAATCCAAAATGTAATAAAATAATTGCTTCAATATATAACAAAAAGGCAGATTGTGTATATATATATATATATATATATATATATATATACACATAACAGGGTAACAATAATAATAAAAATAGCATAGTACTAGTCAAAGGCATTATTGTCATCATAATTACATGTTGGATTTTTATGGAATAATGTGTCATTATTACATAATGAGGTTGTACAAGGCTCATGTGTCCCCCTGAAAGTAATTGCATGGGACATACCCTTCTGCTTTCCTTAAATATTTTGGAGTTTTTACTTATGCTACTTGTTGAATTGTTTATGCTCTTGCAGTGAACATAATGCAGATCTTGCTGCAATGAGAGACGATGATGTGAACGTGATGGACATGAGCATCTTCTACTCCTGGATTGGACTCAGAAAAAGTGGTTCTCAGTGGTACTGGGACAAAGGTACTGGGGACGCTCAGGCGGTTCAGAAGAATTTTGTTGTACCAGTTGGCAACAGGGAGTGTGGGCAGGCCTTGTATTCTACTCGTATGTAAGTCTATTTTTGTTCCTCATCTGTTGGTGTGAATAAAATTATGCTTATATTTTATCATCTGATAAACTGCATGTTTGGAATGTATAGCTAAATTGAAAAGAAACTGAACTGTAAAAACAAGAAACTGAGGCGTGAGTGAAAGAGTTAATAGCTGCGCAAATTGAATTAAGAAACAGAAATGTTTTTGTAGGAAGACACTACAAAAACATTTTTGTAGTGTCTTCCTACAAAAAATGCTGGGTTAATGCCTAATGGTTAAAAACATTTGTAAAACTAATGTATGTTTTGTGTATGAAGAATACGTCATGAGTCTAAATAAAAGGCTGCGGTGAGGAAGGGGAGCTGGAGAAGGCAGGGTACAGGACTGAGAAGTCCTTTGTCCATGTCCGCTCCCCTCTGATCAGAACAGGGTCGCACCCCTCTGATCAGAGCAGAAGAAAGTCTAACATTTGTCTTGAGTCTTTTTGGTAAACAGCGCATCGAGAAAACAGAGTTTTCTTGACAGTTTGTTAACCAGTTTTTTGTCATAGCATTTTACTTACTTTTAAAAGTGAAGTTATAGTTAGTGAGTCATTTACATTTATCGGCATTTATCAACAACACATAGCTCCATGTGCCATGTGTTTGATTCCATTTTGACAACTAAATAGTTCCCACTTCTTTATATGAGAATATTATGTGGACAAAAATGTTGAGTTGTTTTTTCTCATTTGTTGTAAAAAGGCTCCAAAAATTCTACGTTAAGACTTCTTAGGGTTGTAATTTATAATGCACCTACATTTGAAAAGGTTTTTGTTTTTTTTTAACTATCTATTCTTCTCAGACCTCTTGATGATGACTGCGAAAACAACCACTTCTTCTACTGCAGAGCGCAAGGACTTCTTGGTTTCGTGAACATATTTATTCCCAAAACTAAAACATGGGAAGAGGCAAAGCAATACTGTGTGGACCATAACTTTGAATTCATTACAATTACCAGTGATGATGATCTGCAAGGGTCATCTTCACCATTCTATATCGCCACAAACTTTCCAGTTTGGACCGGACTGTACCACTATGGTGAGTTGTTTTTGTAGTCTTGTAGTTACTATGGAAAATGTTAAAACCTGATTTTAATTTGAAGATTCTAATTCAGCCGTATCATGAAGATAAAAAATATGAATCTTTACATGGAGAGCTTGAAAATGGGAGTGAGTCTCTAATCTGATATTCTGTTGGTTTCTGATCCAGATTACTGTGGCATTGTGTGGGCCCAGAATAAATCTAGGTCACTCCAGAGTTGTTCTGAGGCCTTTCCCTACTTGTGCTCTATTAACAACCTACTGCTGGTCCAGGAGCTCCTCACTTGGGAACAGTCCTACACACGCTGCAAGTCTCATGCCCCACACTCTGTCTTCGGCTCTTACCAGCTTCTCTGTGGGACTCCATTTCACCTGCAATTTATTCAGTTCCTAGCCCGCAATGCCACCACTGATAAGGTAAGTCTAAAACATGTCCAGTGAAAGAGAACATGAAGAAAGTTGTGTGTTTTAGGTAAAGGAACACTATCAATCCTTTATTTTAAGGTTGGCTTCTAGAGACTAACAACTCATTTCCCATAAGCACCTGAGCACAACAGTTATAAAACAAATTACATCATCTCTGTATGAAAATGTGTCCTCTACATTTGAACCATCCTTCAATATCACTGAGGCAATCTGTCATTGGGTAACCGCAGCACATACAGCACCCATGATGTTGGGCTTTATAGTTGTTTTCCTTTTGAGCATGTTTAGGGAAGTACCCAGAGGAAGCACACCCAAGCAGAGGGAGAACATGTAAACTCCACAAAGGGCTCAACGAGGCCTGGGATTTAGAATAAGGCCTTCTTGCTGTGTTTGTTTCAATAATGCTGTTTTTAAAGTACCAAGGTTTAGATTAAAGGGGGGGTATTTTACTTCTTTGGGATTAGATTTAACTGTTCACACATAACAGATTCAGATAACTGTGTTACCTTTTATTGTTTGGAAAATGGTATATTCACCAAAAACAATGAATTAACATGTTTTATAAGTTTCACTTTTGTTTTTGACGCTCTTAGACTCCCCTGACTTTGTGCTTCATGCTAAGTCACCCACTCTTCAGAGTGCTATCACATTACAGTCAGTATGCATTGTTTTTGTATGTGGCAGAATGGATCACATAGGCTCGTAGATTGAGCACTGGACAGAAGCTCGCAGCTAACTGTAAGGACAGTTTGAAAAGGGTCTGGGAGAGATTGCTAAAATACTAAAATAAACACGCATGGATGGCATCTAAAATCTCTTGATGATGACATAGTTGAAAGGTCAAAAACTCGATTTTGCATACCCCCTCTTTGGTCCATTATTTAACAAAAAATTCACTATTAGCAAAATTGGTTATGAAATGTGTGATTTTGCTCATCAGGTGTGGCTGGGTCTGCGCTACATGAACGGGTTTTGGTTTTGGTCTAATGGGGAAGCATACTCTCTGCCTGATCTTCCATCCTGCCCCGAGCCCAATCTTCAGTGTGGAGCCCTGGTGGTAAACAGAAAGTCCTCCATCTCCAAGCCAATCATAGAACCAATCGACTGTAGCGAGACGCTCAACCTGCTCTGCTATGGACTCTGAGCTTTCATCCTAAATGTTCTACAGTAACTCAGTTTTGTCTCTCTTTGAGAATGAAAATGTATTCTTTTATTGAGTTTAGCTTTAAAGCTACCATCTGTAATTGTCTGATTGTCTGATTGTCTGACCTGCTCCTGTTGTATTCTCACCTATCACCGCCCTCGAGGCCATCTATGCTGCTGCAGTCTGATAGTGTGCCAGCTTTGGCCCAGTGAAGACTCCCCCCCCCCTGAACAAAGGCCAGGTTTCCAAAAAAACAAAACCAAAAAAAAAAAACAAAATAATAAATAATAAAAATAAAAATAAATAGACTTAGAGATTGTAGCTTTAACTTAGCCTAGAAAGTAACGCAATTAACACTTTTTTTGTGTGTGTTTTTATGATTATTAACTGTATACTGTCTTTAGATCAAGATATGGCTTCCTAATTATTCCTAAAAATTTCAAAGCAACTCTGGACCTGCTGAGGACCGACGTGGAATTTGGGAACATGGGAAAAAATACTTTTATTTTCTTGTTTGGACTGATTCATATTAATAATGATAATAAAAAGCGTTTGTTGGATGATTGAATAGCAAAAAATCTTGCCTCGCCATTTGCGACAGCATGTAGTTACGACAATAAACAATGCGCTTTACGGCACTCATGTGCACGGCTGTTGTTAGCCGCGAAGCTACTCAAGTCTGCGGTCTCTCTCTTATTTAATACATTTTGCCATTTTAATTTTACTGCCTGATAGCATGGATGTCGGAGACCTCCTAAATTACCAGGTAAGTGATTTTCACGGGCAGATAGCTAAGTAAAAGCATGCTCTTCGCCAGCTCCTGAGTCTCATTCAAATCCACTGTTAGCATCTGCTGCTGGACAGATTAGATACTGATTTACAAAATCAACAATATCTGAATGTTTTTATTCTAATCATTTAATATGATGGACTGTAAAATAAGCTTGAAGTGCGCCATACTGTCATGCTACAGTAACAGTCACATTGGCAGGTTTTATCACAGTATGACAGTGTTTTAAACACGCACATGCTTCTTTCCTTCTTTTTTTTTTTTTTTTAAGGCGCACCAACGTGTTATATTTTATCTTGAAGATACTGTGTCCATAACGGCTTTCAAACAGTTGCCTTTACTATTACTACTACAATTACCATAACGTTAAGTCACTTACTACTAATAGTGATTACATTTGTATATGTACTGCTTGTTGAGACATATGTCGTCATAAGATAAAGATATGACATGCATAACAGTCTATAAGATATTTTGGAAATAGGCCTAGTTGATTTTAAGATATGGTGATAGGATAAAAAAGTGTCTAAAAGCAACTAAAAGAGCTGATTAAAAAAAAACAAAAAACAATCCTGACATTTACAGGTATGCTTATGATGAATTGTAAAAATATGGTCTCATTATCTGGATAATCCTGAAAAGGCTAGAGGTATTTGTTTTTTTGTCAATATTGGCTGCCCTTTCTAAGCCCGTTGCTCTTCAATTACAGCAACTAAAAGACAGTTGGAGCATAATTATACATATTGTCTATATTTAGAAATCACACCGTTATCATTGCTTTATAATACACTCCTCATTATAGATAAGTATGAGAGCATATGCAAGCGTATTGTAGTAGCTACATTTTTACATGTTTTTTTCTGTTTGCACAAATTTAGTATATTTTAGAAAAGGTTTTTGCCTCTCTCTGATGTTCTTCTTTGATGCAATTTATAACGGTGAACAAATATGCACTGTATATTTGTATTAACGTATTAAAGTGACCATGCAAATTTAAAACGGAAATTCAAAAGCATGTAAATGTGCAGAGATGTAGCTAAGTGATTTCCAGCCTTAGTTCCCTGCTGGAGCAAGGCAAGTCACACAACCCACACAATTCATAAAACATGACAAAGGCATGTGACATTTAACACTTGTACACAGAGATACAATACAGGTCTGATTCATACTCAATCACACCACGCACAGCATAATCTATTTACAGCCGTCTATATGCAAATACATTACAGTACTCTGCTCATATTCTGCTTTTGTGTTCAGGTGTGTGAACAGTTTTGGTTATCTTTTGGCAAAACATTTCACTCATCTAGCTTGTGAGAATGTGGTGTGTGACTGACTGGTGGCAGTTGGAGGGGCAGATGGCACAGATTTTTTGCCTCACTTTCGTCACTTTTGGTGGCTTCAGAACTTACTATCACTGAGTGTGGAGGGAGTAAATGAATGACTACAGTGTACACAGTGTAGTGCTTTGAGTGTATTATTATTAGTATTAGTATTGGCACTAGTCATTTAGTCGATTAATGGGTCTTAGTTGACTAATCATTTTTATTTTGGTTAGCCAAATGAGTTAGCCATGAGTTATTCATATTGTATATTATATTGTTTATATTTTTAGTACTTTTTGCTGTATAGTTGTTTTACTGCAGGTGTAGTCTTAAAAATGCAGTTTGGGTGTGATACATAGTTTTGAGATTTTGTTATGCTCCCTTTTCGTGTCGACTAATGGATTGGCAGGACATGTCTTTAGTTGACCAAGAATTTCTTGGTACATGAAATAGACGAAGTTCAAATCAACTGGACAAATCGTTGTAGAACGATTTGTCCAGTAAGATTTGAACTTCGTCTGGCTATGGATCAGACCTGGACGACTGATTTTACACAATTTCTACATGAAATAGAATTTCCTAAAAAGGGGCAATAATTAATCTAATTCATTTAATGTAGCCGGACAGAGGAGCAAAGCGTCCCAGGAACCAGGATGGAGGGGCTACAGGAGGAGATGAGATCAGAGTGAAGCACCAAAAGACCCTCAGTAGAGAACTGCACAGACACAGAGAACAGCTGGAGACAGAGGAGGAATTTGAGGAGGACACTGGACACAGGAACAAGATCTTAGAAAAACTTCTGGACCAGGATGAAGATGATCCAGAGGTAAGCCAAAGTCTTCTCATTGAATCACTACATCTAAAAGAAATATTTTGCTTTTCCTCTTAAACTGTTAAATTGTGTTAAGCCAGAAATGTTTGACTCCCATCTGTTCACATCCTGGTCGCATTACTTCTGAAGGGACCTGTGAGTTAACTGTGCTGAGTAAAGCAAGAGCTTTGTGTAACAGGTGATTCCAACTGTTGCCATATGTCAGACACATCCTTCCCCTTGAACTTGTATTTTATAACCTGCTAAAGATGTACATTTTTATTCTATGTTCACTGACTTGTCCTTGGTGACATTGTTGGGTTGTTCGTTAATGCATTATAAAAGTGAGCAGATCTATCACCCTGCTTTATACCCCACCCACAGCCCTTTCAGTGTCAAGAGCCACTCCAAGCAAAGTGCAGTACTATTCTATAATGTCATTTCCTAACCTGCCATTATCTCTGCCACTCTCCTCAGGCTTTTAACCCAACGGGAGGTCAAACCCACTTTCTCTGCTCAGTAATGCACTCTTATTAAGGCTGTAGTCCGTTAGACTGGCTAGGATGTGACATTTCATGCCAATTCCTTTTTGTCTTTTATCATTTCACTATTTTTGCATGTAAAACTAAATACTGAAGAATCTGGATGATTCTCCATGATTTCAGAAATGGTGTTGAAGGCATTTTAGTTCAAGTGACCCACACCCATTAACAGAAATTACAAAATTTCTATCAAAAATAGTAATTTTTAATTTGTTACTGATTTGAGGAGCTATCGATGCAGAAAATAGGACAGTTGTTTTTTTCCAGAATGGTTTTAAAATGGTCTTAATAACAGAACTAGTATAAGACACATGGTCATATGGGCCTTACTTTCTGTTGAAAATTATAATGTATTATTCTACTTCATTTAAGTATCACTGTGGTATCAATATAAATTCCTCTTTAATTTATTCGTCTTTTACTCCTTAGTAAGTAGTAAGTTTATTGTTTTTAGTAGTGACACCACTATTTTGTAACTTTTCCAACTGTATCTTTATCTCTTTGTCTGGTTCAATCAAACAGGCCGAGCCAGTAGACGAGAGTTCAGTGAAGAAAATGATTCTGACCTTTGAGAAGAGGTCCTACAAAAACCAGGAGCTGAGGATTAAGTTTCCGGACAACCCAGAGAAGTATGGCCATTAACCATTCCCCCGAGCACTCTCAGTCCACCAGGGTCACACACACTAAAAGTTTCTGTCCATTTCTGCCGTATAATTAAAGGAACACTATGTGACCTTAAAATAAGAGCTTTTAGAACAACCATCGTGCATTGGCTTAAAAGTGGGACTATATATTCATTACAAAATACCAGTGATCACCTTCAATAACCTTCGGTTGACTGCTAAATATGTTAGCATGTGACAGTTCACTGTTCTTTTTCACTTGTTAAACCTTAAGGAGAACACTTGGCTTTTCCATATCAATGCTAAAGTAAGGCTGGGGACACACAAGTTAACACATTTAGCCCGATTTTAAGTCTGATTTGCCTCTCCACAAGTTTGAGATGGCATATTTTTTGTGAAAACAGCAGGTCTGTGGTGTCGCTGTCCTTTATATAAGAGTGAGATAAATAATTCCAGTTTATATTAAAATACACTAGTGTCTTTCTGCCGATGTGGCACATTTTTGAGACTTTTTTTCCTTGCTCAGGTTCATGGAGTCAGAGTTGGATCTGAATGACATTATCCAGGAGATGCATGTGATTGCCACTATGCCAGACTTGTACCATCTGCTTGTCGAGCTGAATGCTGTCCACTCACTGCTGGGCTTGCTCAGCCACGAAAACACTGATATCCTTTTTCTCTACTTGATCACAGGGATGGCAAGTTTTCTTTCCTTGATGGCTGAATTTTAATTCAAGCATGCTGTAAAAGATGTGGCTAATGAAACTGACTTACTAGTATCACTTGTTCTCAAAAGCAAGTATTAGCACTACTTTGCCTATAGGTCTGTTGTTTAAATTTAAGAATCAGACAATTTTAGAGTAAAATTGAAATAAATAGCACTAAATATTGTACATGTATTTTAGGTGTTTTTTGTAATTATGTCTGCACAATTTAGGAAAGTAAGCTTATGTTCAGCGTGCACATTGTAAGCAAGTCCTGGAGCACTAACATTTCAGAGAAGACTAAAATATAAACTGATAAACTAATGGAATAATAATCCCATGCATTTCAGAACATGTGTGTAGATGTTTAATCAAAAAATAAAACCAATTTTTGTATTAAAAAAGAGATATATGTATTATCATAAAGACATTCTATTATCTAAAAATAATTGCAGCCTTTTCGATTTCAGTTCGATTTCTATTAATTGTGCAGCCTTACATGTCGCCATTTAGCTCTCTAAAAAACAGAATCTCGTCACACGCTCGTACATTAGGTAAGTGTTTTAGTGAAACAAGTTTGCTCTTCCCATTTTCTATCTTTTGATGTGGAATGTGCCCAGCCTGTGTTACTCCTTGACCTTCTTCACATGTGGCCATAGCTGTGGTGGACCTGCTGCAGGAGCTGACAGATATCGACACCCTTCACGAGAGTGAGGAGGGGGCGGAGGTGCTCATTGATGCTCTAGTGAGTCCAGCATTTGCATTTCATTGATCTGGTAGCACTTAGGGAAACTCATTCTGGAATTCTAAAGTCTCATATTACACAGACCGAAGGTATTAAAGATGTCTCTAGCCAATCAACAAAGATGGCAACCTTTGTTTGACCTTTTCATAAAATTCACACATTTACAAAGTCCCTTATTTTATATTCTTCCTCATTGTCTAGTTGATCTCCCCGGTCTGCCATGGTGGCCTGTCTGATTCACTGATTTCTAATGCCCAGTTGTGTTTGCTGACATTTCGAGCAACACAGACAAAGGTCAAACTACAGTGATGTGGAGATATATACGTATAATGGAGAAAGGAACTGCTTTCTATTGGTCTCTTACTGCTGCAATATTGGTGTCAAATCATAAAGTTTGTGCTTGTCTAAGTTAGTACAAAGCGCTCTGGATTCTGGATGGTAAATGCTTCAGTATCCACTGATGCAGACAGGCATTGTGGGTAGTGTGTCTTTGTAGGCTCTATATTAGATTTAAGTATACTGACAAGGTTATATAAGAGTGATGCACCATTATTACTATAATAAAGTCTTATATTTGTAGCACACTTTACAAACTTGACAAGCGTTCTCAAAGTGCTACACTGTAATTATTCATTTATTCCCACCTTCGTTGTGGTAGCACTAATCTGCACCATTTTCTCTCCGACCACCTACGACTTACTCGCTTGAGTGGGCACAGGGCTGGTGAACCCTGACTTAAGAAGTACCGACCTATTCCTTCTTGGTTACTAGCATTTTCCAAAGTTGGAGAGACTTTAACTTGAATAGAGGTCATGTAGTAAATCCAAAACAAGGCTCGTGTGTTCAGTGGGACAAACAAACTGTGAGCGAGTGATAAATGCAGAGAAAGGGTAGTGCCTGGAGGTTGATGAAAAGTGGCTGCTCTTAGAGACCACTTGTACAGCGGGCCACGCACTCCAGTGCATTTTATCTGGTTAAGAGGAGCACTCACAACAAATACAACTGGGAAGGCAAGCTGCAGTCCCGTCCTTGGAGTTGTTTACTGCCTTAATCACCAAAACACAGACGATCAAACTATTAAACATGCATGTTGCTGTGCATCGTTGTGTTTAAGCAGAACTTGGGCTCAACAATATGTTATGGTTACTATCTACAAAATAGTAACCATAAAATATTGTTATAAATAGTAAATGAATTGGTGTCTAAATATAGTGACCTTCTGCAATTTTTATCTGACCCAATTCATTGTTTGTCTATAATTTAATCCTAATTACAGGAGGGGGAAAAAATCTCTTCTAAAATTAAGATTGGTGAAATCTGTTGCTCAGCTTAGAGCACAAAAGATTCTTGTGACTTCTTAAATGTTTTACTTTTCCCCCTTACGGAGCCGCTTCATGAATTTCCCTACAATTTCACCCAGTTTAAAGTGGGATTAAGCACTTAAACTCCACCCATCACCACATTTCAAATAGTGCTGATAAACTGGGAAGTACCTGGAGAAGAAAGTGAGGGGTAAGGAGGGGTGGGGGTAGAGGGAGGTGTAAAAACGGTGAGATTGGTCTAATATTTCAAACTCCACTCCTGCAGCCATGTTTTTGATAACACCTGAGTTATCAAAAAGGCTTTTTACTGGAAAGCTGCAAATTACATAGGATGTACAAAAATGACCATTGTCAACTGTCTGTAGTATTTTTTTTTGCATTAAAACACTATATACACAGTTTTGTTCCATTTTGACATGTCATTGTACCCAACATTAAATCCAGCAAATTGCCTGTAAATACATTGTTGTGAGCGGCGTTTTTTGGTGGCCACACTCACAGGCTGCAAGGCCCGGCTGAATCCATTTGTCTCTGCAGTGCGCTGTAATGCTTCCAGCTGTCAGTCCCTGTTGCCAGAAGGCCAGGTGGTCTCCTTGATAAGATGAATCAAATGATCCGGGACGCTCTCTCTGTGCCTCATAAATCTGTGCCGACGGTCCGACTGTTCTCTCATCTGTAATGGGACTTTTATCCCGACAGCCAGCTCCCAGCCACCTCTGATAGGTTAAGAGAGCCCAATCTCCACTTGACTGATAACACTTTGACTCGTCTTGTGCCAACATGGACATCTGCAAGAGAAACCACTTTCATTTGTTTTATACAGGCCTAATGGTAGGATCAGGATGAGTGGTTGAATAGTGTAGGTTAGGAGGGGAAAACAAAAGCAACGAGGAGGGAGAGCGAGAGTGAAATGGACTTGTGAGCATTTACAATAATGCTTTAGAAATTCACGGAGAGCTCCACAGAGGCAAGATGGTAAAGAAACAAATGCATAAACTTTGCCATTTTATTGACCTCAAATAACACAAACCATGACAACTATTTTTTGCTTTTGGGCATTTTATTAGGCCCGAGCCGGAGACAACGTCCCGGCGAGGGACTCATTAAAACCGCGTCCGAAACGGGGAAAATGGCAAAAATCAAGTGGTAAACACGCCCCGACATGCCAGTGAGTGGTGTCAAAAATTAGAACTCGCCAAGCTCTAATTGTCACCGAAGACCGCGAAAAAAAATAACCAAAGACGACTCGGTAGCGCCACCTCAAACTTTGATTTTCATTGGGCTATGGGAGCCCGATTCGGAAAAAAGTGAACCTAAAAATCTGAAACTTGCATCATAAAATAGAACATGTCGGGGACATGACAAAAATGATATTATGGCCCCGCCCTAAAATGTACAGGAAGTCGGCCATATTGGATCAAACCCGGGAACGACAAAAAGCGCACACCCTCACATTCAGGACATCTCCTCGCACAGTTTTCATCACAAAACACTTCAAATGTGGCCAAAACCCACTAAACCCATGTGAGATTAAAGATCATCAATTATATTTGAATATGACTTTGGGTGTGGTCATGGCGAATTTTCAAACAAAATCGCAATTTTTGGAATAATTCAATAAAAAAATTCTCTTCCCACACATTTTTTGTTGGGAAAACGCTAATACAGCGTTTATGCACATTTTGTCAGCTGAACACAATGATATGCAAATCATGGCTTTAACTCACAAAATGACTCTCTAGCGCCCTCTTCAAATTTCATTTTCAAAAATCGTAGTAGTAGCAGACAATCGATTTGTCCTGGACTTGTGAAAAAATTCAAAGGGGGCTTATTTGTGATGGGGCACAATGTGAGAAAGTCACATGACTGTAGCTTTTTATGGTTTAGGAGAAAAATAATGGGGTCGAAAATCAGTTTCCATTATTATTATTCTTCTTCTTCTTCTTCTTATTATTATTTTGGTCGCGACTTCAAATCCATTTTTGACCCCCTGAACGTTAACGAAAACTCAATTTTATTGGACCCAAAATTAAAGGGTTGGCGAAAAATTATTAATTTAATGTTTAAAAAAATTAATATTTCAAAATGACTCAACAGCGCCACCTCAAAAATCAAAAAAAACATTACGGCAATGACAGACCTTTTTCATCGTAGACAAATGAAATTTTGTAGAACCATAGAACATTTCAAGACAAGTAAAAAATTATATTATGACCCCACCCTAAACCCTACAGGAAGTCGGCCATTGTGGGCGGAACCCCATTTTTGGAAATTTTAACTCTCACGTTTGGATTTTTTACGCTGTGGATTTTCATTCAAGAAGCCTCCAATTTGGGCAAAATGAACTAGGCCCATGTGGGATTACAATCTCCTACCTTGGATTTTTCTAAGTCATAAATTGTGGTGTGGCCAGCCTACCAAAAAAAACACTACTATTTTTTTTCAAGTATTAAATGGTACGTAACTCAAACATGCATTGTCCTATTTCCCGGCATTAATATACATTTGTTTCAAAATCTTGATCTGAGTGCATACATATACAATTTATAGAGGTTAGACATTACATAGCTCCACAGCGCCCCCTTGAACTTTTGAATGGGACCAAAAAAATTACTTTGTCATAAACATTTGAAATTTGACAGGGACATGTGACTTGACATACTGAACAAAAAAGCCAATGAGAATATACCTCTATTTGCAACTATGTTACCGTGGTAACGTCATAAATGTGTCATTGAAATGAATGGGGTTCAGAGTACTGGACTTTGTTGTCGACTAAATAGATGCTCTGCACTAATCCAAATATGGTCTAAAATTCGAGGTTGGTGAAAAAATTGGTATTTTGATGTGAAAAAAAATTAATGTTGCAAAATGACTCAGTAGCGCCACCTCAAATTTCAAAATACATTACAGCAATGACAGACCTTTTTCATCGTAGACAAATGAAATTTGGAATAATCATAGAACATGTCAAGACAAGTAAAAAATTATATTATGACCCCACCCTAAACCCTACAGGAAGTCGGCCAATGTGGGCGGAATACAATTTTTTTGAAATTTTAACTCTCACTTTTGGATTTTTTACACCCTGGATTTTTATTCAACAAACCTATAAATTGGTCAAAATGAACGACACCCATGTGGGATTAAAGGCGACTCACTTGGATTTTTCTAAGTGATAAAATGTGGGTGTGGCCAACATGCAAACAAAAAATGCGTTTTTTGAAGTATTACATTGCACCTAACTCAAACATGCAGTGTCCTGTTAACCGGCATTAATATACATTTTGATCACAATGTTCATCTGAATGTCATGATGTACAGTTTACATAGATGAGACAATCCATTGCTCCACAGCGCCCCCTTGAAATTTGGAATGGGACCCAAAAAATTTTACTTTATCAAAAACATTTCAAATTTGGCATGGACATCCCTATCCCCATACTAACCAAAAAGGCCAAAGAAGACATACCTCTATTTCCAACCGTGCAGGTGTGAAAATGTCATAAATGCTCTCATTGGAATGAATGGAGTAGTATTACTCAGTCGCTGTTTTTGGTGGGAGGGGCGATGTAAGCGGGAACGAGAGGCGCGAACTCCGCGGTGGCGTGTACCCCGCGGTCGCAAGTGTGGCGAGGGCCTTTATCACTGCTTGCAGTTTTAATTATAATTTACTATTTAATTATTTTTAACTTCCTAATTGTTTTGGCTTAAACATTCATCTATTTTCTTGATCAGAAATAGTTCACTATACCACAAAAGATAGATAGTGCTCTGAAGGGGGTGTGATTTAATGCAGGGAGCAAAGGGAGGGGACACTTGGAGCGTCAAAAACATGGTGATCTACATATGTATGAGCAGTTAATACCTGATAGAAGTACAATGCCCCTCTAACTTATTGATAGAAGTAAAAGGAGCACTAATATATTCCACTGCAAATTTTCTGGGAAACATCACATGTTCCTTCAGTTAGTCATTTTTTCTGAGCATTTTTATGGTGCTTTTGTCTGCAGTTGGAGGGTCAGGTGGTGGCTTTGCTCGTGCAGAATATGGAGCGTCTGGATGAGTCTGTGAAGGAGGAGGCCGACGGTGTCTACAACACACTGGGTAAGATGGTCTAAAATTCACCAAAATGGCTTCTAACTACTTCATCTGAATACTCTATACTGGCATTCTACACACACAGCTTATTCATCAAAACAAGGCAGTGTCTGGAATACGAACATGAGGGAACAATGGCCGACAGAGCAGTCCAGAGTCGTTGAAGTACTGCCGAGTTACACTGATGAGTAGTTGGCAGGCAGCGTTCAAACATGCATCGCGTTTTGAACCGAGTCCCAGTCCACTGAGTGGGACAACAAAGCATAGCCACCAGTGAAAAACGGCCCTGTCACTGCTCAACAACCAACAGTGGATTGTCACTGGAAATCCTATTGGAAGTGGCCAAGGAAAATAAACTGAATCATTTAATACTAAGTCAAAATCGATTGTTTGTGTAGTCTTATATAGAGCTCTGCAATTAATTACATTTTGATTCACAAAATTGCATAGTCAGTTAATCAAATCATTGCAGTTTAAAGCAAAAGTGTCCCGTAACCATCTTCATCTCAAAGTGGAATCAGCTAATTTAAAGTTTAGTCTTTCTGGTAAACTACAATGCCCAGATGCAGTCTACAAATTTCACTTCCTTTTCAAAGAATGATATTACTATTTTACATAAAGGTGTTTTCGATTTAAAATGAAATAAAGTGTGAATGCAAAAGTGTTTTCAAGGGCATAGGTGAGCCATAAGTGATGTTCTCTGGTATTCCTTCCATCCTTTTGTGTTCACCGACTCCACTGAGCTGATTCTTCCTTTTTTATTATTAGCAGATTGAAGCTTGGCTTCAGGAGGGCTCTTTAGGTGTGTGCTTATATATCGAAAGAGTGGCGCATTCCTTATTCAGCCGTTTGAGTTTGAGAGCGTTATCGAGGGAGCTCTCCAAGCCTGAATAAGCCTTTTGTGCTGTTCTGCTGCTCCCTGCTCTGAGCTGCTGTCGGCCCGCTCCCGGTGAAGCGCCGATAAAGGCCTTCCCTCAACACTCGTCTACAGCTCCGCTCCCCCAATGCTTCCCTCAGCCTCACTCCAGATGTCACTCTTTTGTTTTACTCTTTCATTTTTTCAATAAGTTTTGCTTCAGTTCTTTTTTCAGTTTCCTAAGACTTTGGCAGGTGGTCTGTGTTGTTGAAAGTCCTGTCTGTTTTGACGAGAAGGCACCAGGAACTTAAAGTATAGCTGTTGGAGTATAAAGTGCTTGAGAATAAAGAATAAAGTAAAGGGCCCATATTACATTATTATTACACCATTTTTGTTGTAATGTTTCTCTCAAACTAAAAACACTCTGTTCCACCTTGTGATATCATGTGATAAGACAGAAAGTGCTCCACTGTGTTTTTAAACTCCACATACCTTCACTGGAATCATTTGGATATTTTAGCCTTTAGGCTTTGCCAATTGCCAATCTCTACCGAACAAAAGGTAAAAGGAAGCTGTTAATTGCCGCATTATGACATCACAAGGTGGAACAGAGCATTTTGAGCTTTGAAAATGTACACAGAGTAGAAATAAAGGCTTATTCAAATATGTGTGAATGAAACAAAACATAATCCCAGGTATGTTTTTGAAGAAGTTCGACAACAGAGGAAACGTGTTTTACACATCAGAATTCACATTGTACACATATGTGAGTCCCTCTATGTGTCTCAATATATTCAACTCAAGTACATTGCTGATCTTTAAATAATACTGTGTGACTGACAGGTGTAAGCACCTGTATTTCAAAATCTTAAAAATGCTTGTAAGTTGAGTCCACATCTGACTTCTTGTTGTTGTAAAAGTCATGTTGTTTTTCCCTTCAGCAATTATCGAAAACATGGCAGAGTTCAGACCAGGACTGTGCACGGAGGCAGCTCAGCAGGGACTCATGCAGTGGCTGCTCAAAAGAATCAAGGTGAGACTCCGAGCTGCACGTTTTGTACAAGAGCTTCTGTAGAGGAGGTCTGATGGTCACGAGGGCATTTGAAAGCAACAGCCTTTAAAGTACTTTTTACTTCTTAATTTATATCTATGTTTTTCTATTTAATATGGCCATATACAGTGTGAAGGTGAAAAAAGGCATATTATGTTTTTTTCTGAAAGCATGCTGTATGCAGAAACATGTAAACAGTAATTTTACCAAAATATATTTGAACACCTTACCTTGTAGACAAACAACAATTTGGTCTATTTATAGCACACATGTGTGGTAATTGGAACTTGGTCTGTTTTACACTTTCTCCAGGCCAAGATGCCGTTTGACGCTAACAAGCTGTACTGCAGTGAAATCTTGGCCATTCTGCTACAAAACAATGATGGTAAGTGTGCTTTGGGTTTCCCACTGAGGGGCTAATAAAACATGGATAGCCTATTCTTCTTACCTCCATTTTGTCCCTGTGCACATTAAGAATCCATCGCCTTTGGTATATTCTTTGGCTTTTACTCTATTCCCATTACCTATTGCTTATTTTGGACATCTTTTCTGCTGTTTCCCTGTCTTTTTCTCAGGTGGATGCCTAAATAAAGCTTGTAAATTCTAGCAAAGCCACAGGGCTGTCAGGTCCTTGGACAAGCTCTCATTAATGCTGCAAGCCAATTGATATTCAGTGAAGGCATGTAGCCTAACCCCTCATTTGACTGGTTCTTTTTACTGCCTTTGTCCACCCACATATACTGTCCTTGATCTATTAATAATAATTAATTATTTAATTAAATTTAGTAATTATTAAAATAACTCATATGAAATATATTCATATCATAATAAACAGGACACAGATAGTTCAAGAGATTTTCCTGGCGGTTGAATCATGGCTTTAGTTTTTAAATATGTAGCCAATCTTACTCGACAATATTCATTGTTCCCCAGTCTGTAGTCAGGAAGAATGTGTCGGATAAAAGGGTTGCTATTATTTTGATTGGACCAACCAAGCAACCATTTCATGCTTAGTACTGGCTGTACTTCAAGGTTTACTGCCTTTGTAATACTTGCTATTATTTCTCAAAAAATTATGTTGTCAATCTTACTACCCGTCTGGGAAAGCCAACACCCCATAACACATTACATAGTATGATCACAATGCATTTGAAAGTTCCCCGTGGGTTGAAAAACATCTTTGTCTAATGTATTTCCTTCTGCTTTTATGGGATACTTGAAGAAATGTTTGTGTCCTCATCTCCCCTCATCTTCTGTTTCTCCCTTATGACCAATGCATTTGTCACTGTTTAAACTCTTACTTTGTGTTTTTCTACATTTCTCCCATCATGTATCCTGCTAATGCCCCCTCTGCAGTCTCCGCTGTTCTGTAAATGGCTGAAATGTAGGCAGCCGTCTCCTCTGAATCTCCCTGTTGTCCTGTTATTCAGCTTTTATAGCTCACACTCCCGCTCTGCTTCTTCTCTTGTCTCAAACCAGACACCAGAGAGCTGCTGGGGGAGATGGACGGCATCGATGTGCTGCTGCAGCAACTGTCCGTAAGTCCTTGTGTGGTTTAGATGATCAGGCTATATTTAGTTCTATTCCAGTGTTACTGTCGAAGTATGCAGACACTATTTAAAGAGGGGGTATTAATTGCTAACACATAACATATTTAGATCACCATGTTACTTTTTATTGTTTTGAAAATCCTATACTCACCAAAAACAACGTATTAAAATGTTTAATTAGTTGGTTTAGTTTTTAATGCTCCAAATCCCCATTCCCCTTGCTCCTCGTGCTAAATCACACCTCCTTCAGAGTTTTATGGCAGCACAGTCAGGGTAATGAAACTAATGCACATCACATCAGGTTTGTGAAGGTGTAGGTTATTGTTTTGGATCAAATCTTCATGAAAAATGGCCTTGTATGGAACGAAAGGAGGGTTTGAATAGTGCCTGGGAGAGATCGCAAGATTACACGAACATGCATGGATAACATATAAAATCTCTTCAACCATGTTTTTGATGAGAAATATAGAAAGTGCTCTTTAAAGACATGTTTGTCTAATCATTACTCTTTCCCTGGAAATCATCATTATAGCAACAGATTAAGTTGCACATGATAATTATGTTGTCATGTATTAATCATGTTTTAATTTTTCAACTATTGAAATTATTCCATTTGCAACAGGTTGAAATTATGGGGTGGAATAAAATTAGTATTTTAGGAAATTATGATGGACTTTAGTTAACAAAACTCATCACATTACAAAAAAGCACACAAGAATTGTATTCTATGTACTGCCCTACCATAACCAACAGCAACAGCTTCTTTTTTGCAAACGAATGAATAAAAATAAAAGGCAGCTCATGTCAACCTATATTGCTAATATTTGTGCTCTGTAATGTTGCATTATGCATGTCTGCTATAGAAGTGTCTAACAAAAAGCACTGAATAACCTAAGTTTGTATGTTGACAATAACACTGAATATATTTGTTCAGGTATTCAAGCGTCACAACCCGTCCACTGCGGAGGAGCAGGAGATGATGGAAAACCTGTTTGATGCTCTATGCTCATGTCTTATGTTGCCTAATAACAGAGACCGTTTTCTCAAAGGGGAGGGGCTTCAGCTCATGAATCTTATGCTCAGGTGAGGCCAATACTTAAACTTTGTATAAAGCAATGTGAGGCACACTTATTTTCATCTGTATAGAATTTGTTATTTTTTTAAAAGCAAGACCTTCAATTTGAAAATTCACAAAAAAGCCCAAGAGGTCAAACTAAACTATCTGGTCTCTTGCATACAAACTCCAAACTTAATGAAGACCTATTGTGCTTGTATCTACTATATTGGTATAATCGATGACACCCATGGATCAGTATGTTATAATTTGTGCAACATTTATCTAAGACGACTTAATAAAAGAAGCAAATCCACTGCCTTAGAAAACTGGTGAGAACTGACAATGCCGTAAATGATGGATAGCTGCAGATCACGCTAACAGGCAGCAGATCTTTTTTTGAAAGAAGTAAGTAGAGAGCAGTGGGTATATGCCGGTGGTGGTGAAAACTGGGATTGGTCGGCAATATGGGCTCTTGAAAACAAGCGAAATCACTCCAAACACAACTTCAGGTGAGTATATGGTGAGGGGAAACAACTATAACATTGGTTTAACACAAGTGTTTGCGTAACTGGCACTGTTGTTCGTAAACATATTTCATGCCCTGCTCCATGACATTGACCACCTGAATGTGCACTATGTCAGATGTCTGGTTTGCCTTCACAAAACACACAGTGCATTGCTTCTTGTGGCCTTTTCAGCCATCCATCATCTTTAATACATCCATCCAGACAGGCACACTCAGCAGCTGAAATATGTGTCCCTCCTCCCACATAAACACTGTCATCTGTCATTGGTGGGAACAGAGGAAGTGACACGGCACAGACGGCTACATTTCCTGAACCTAGACAAGGGGAAGAGGAAGAAGGAAGAACAGTTGGCGTCTCTCATCATGCCATCGTTTAATGACAATACACAGATGAAGATCAGATTTGCACAACACATGGTCAGATTTGGTTGATAATAATGAGCCAGCTTGCAGACTGATACAAAATATCTGTGCCTTTTTGGATATTGTAGACTAATTGTAACAGTTGGTGTCATTAATAGTCATTTGTCACTTGTTTAGAAAAGAGAAAGTGCAAGAACACATTTTAATGGGATCTATAATAAGTGCCCCTTCTTTCCCCAAATGGACTATATTCAATTATTTGTGATACCACAGCTGCCTCTGTGTTTACTTTTCTAAACTTCGTCTTTCTTGACTAAAGTCAATCATTTGAAACATACGTCTACAGTCAATTTCATATATTTTATATTGTACCTATGCCAATGCAGCAAATTGACCTTTTATTGTTTTGAAAATGCTGTAATAGACAAAAACACGGCTATTAACATGTTTTATAAATTTCACTTTTGCCTTTGATGTTCCCCTTTGCTCCCTGTGTTAAGTCACTCTCCCTTCAGGTCGCTATCACAACAAAATTGGTGTGCATGTTGCTAACAAAACTGCACATCGTATCAGGTTTGTCAAGTATGTGTGCATAGTTTTATATCATATTCTTTTATGTGTAGAATTATAGAATTGTGCATGGATGACATCTAAAAACTCTGATCATCAGTTTTTAATGAGGGAACAACATTATAACATAGTTAAAAGCTAAAAAAAAAGAAAAGATTTAGCATAATATCCCCTCTCTGTTTGTATTATGTGTTATGTTTTTCTTAATTTGTAAATATTTTCTACCCAAAAGCTTCTTTAAAGCATATTTTACCTTTTAAACTAGTTAAATTGCATTTTTTTTTTTATTCCAAAGTGCAATAATCTAATTTATTTATATGACACATTTTATAAACTAAAATGTTTCCAAAGTGCTGCAGGGAAAACCATTCAAAACAAACAAATAAACAATTGCTTTACCAGCGCTCATAAAATTATGATAATTAATCCTTAAAACAATAAATAGCCGCTAAATATTTTTAAAAGTAAGAAATGGTGGGTCTTTCTAAGACAAAACAAAAAACAAAAACAAAAAAGTTTGTCTGGTTGACTAATGAAAAATATGAATCACAGACTTGTTGAATAATTGCTAGTTGCAGCCCTATAGTTTGGTTTAATTAAAAAAAAAAAAAAAAGAAGTTTTGTTACATTTGTTTTTCTTAATCCTCAGAGAAAAGAAAATGTCCCGGACCAGTGCTCTGAAAGTCCTAGACCACGGTATGATAGGACCAGAGGGTGGTGATAACTGCCATAAGTTTGTGGACATCCTGGGCCTGAGAACCATCTTCCCCCTTTTCATGAAAACGCCCAAAAAGATGAAGAAAACTGGGACGACAGAGAAGGAGCATGAAGGTCAGCCATAATTTTGATATCAGATTGCTCAGAGGGCCAGTCTAATTAATGTGATTATTATAACTGTTACCGAGGGGTCACTCCCGGCTCTCCCACCTTCTTTCACGCTGTAGAGTCAAGCTCTCCTCTCTCAGACATGCTCTAATCTGCTTGTATCACGGTTTGCTGCCTCCGTGTCCTGTCAGTTTATACTATCAGTCTCATCTTGATTGATTTTGCAGGCTCAGTTCCAGAACCTCTTTTTTTGACTGGAGCACATTTTATAATGTTTGTTTTAGAAAAGCTCAAAAATATTGCCTTTATATAGTCACAGCTGCCCTGGGACAGAATGACCGAGATATACTCGCCTTTTTGTGCCAATAGCATCTTGATCTTTCACCAGTGACTCACTTACACTACAGCGGGATTCAAAATGTCAATCTTCCTTTTGTACCTGTGCCACTGTTACCCATCAACAACATTGCACTCAGTGTCAGTGATGCATTTTTTAAGTAAATGTAGGTTAAGCATGTCTTAGAATAATACAAAATGAGCTAAAGTTGGGTATCCATGTTTTCTTTTTCAAAACAACATGATTCTAACAATGAAACATGGAGAAATAGCCCCAGTACAAGGCTGTAGTTGGCTGATACCACAGATACGGACAGCTCTGGGTGAGTGTCCAAATCCTGTCTTGTTCTATGTCCTGGTTTAACTGTTGGGACAGCTTATCTGGAAGTGCCTTCCTGCTGCTGCTGGAAGAGGTCAAAGGTTAATTTGTCCTGTCCCTGGGAGAGGCACAGCACAATGGAGGACAATTTGTTCTCCACAGCATGCATGAGGAGTCCACTGGAACCGGACAGCCTTTAATTAACTCAGACATACAGAGAGAGTGGAGAGTCCCTGTTTGGAGTAATGCTATTGGACGTAAGGAAGGCGGATGTTAGTGGAGTTTCGAAAATTCTGATACTGAGAAGTCGGTGACAAATTTTTACATGATGAATTGGCCTGGAATTATTCAATATCATATGTTGATTGCCTTACAGACGCATATGATTCAATTATGATCTTATGAAATATGACTATTTGTGAACAAGCAAATCATTTGAATAAGCAACAAAGTGCTTTCTAATAAGATGCAGAAAGCACATAGCTGACTTACTTACTGACCTCAAGAGCTGATTACATACAATATTCTTTGGTCAAATACATGGGGTACAGGATCTTTAAACCCAATTTTATCCTTGTTCTTTTTCTAAAGCAATGTTTTACACCAAAATCATATAATGGATAGTGTTATAGAATTTTTTTTTTTTTTTTTTTTTTAATGGAATCACGCATATTCTAATAAGCATCCTCAGTCACACTGCAAAGTCTGTTGAATTTGTAAATTTCACAGTTACTGTTCCATTAATCACTTATAATCAGTTAATCCCTGTTATTTGTTGACCCAAAAGAAATCCCATTAGACAACAAGCTACCCAGGTCTTTCATATGCTATTCATTGTATGAAAATTGTTGAATTCTCAAACATCCACAATTTAAAATGTCTTTCTTCTCTATTCAGTCAGTCTGTACAGGATTTTCCATTATCATGCATTGATTGGTCTCAGTGCTATTGGCGGATTGAGACGTGTGTCATAATACATTGAGCGGACCCTCCCACTCCGTTAGCCCTCTAATTGAAAACTCAGCCAATCAAGTGCTCCTCTACAATAACACAATAGCACTGTAGATTAATTAACTATCAGGCGCTTCAAACATAAGTAATTAGGCTTCACAGACTCCTCCATCCTCCTCTTCCTCTGTCCTCCTCCTCATACATTTTGTCTTTGTGTTTTCTAAATCCTTTCTGTAACTGATGCAGCACAAATAGACCGGAATTGCCGAAGCACATTAGCATTCAAAACTCCATCTAACTAATAGACATTTGCAGTAGGCATAAGTAAGGGGGTCTAATATACCTAGCATATTATCATCTGATAGATATTCTGCTGTTCACCTTGCTACTTCATTGCTTTATGCACTTGTCCAAATTGATACAAAATTAGAATATGATATTTGTTATTGTTTTAGATTTGTGTCTCTAAAGATTCTCTCGGTACATTCCAGTTGTTCGGTCCATTGAAATACAAGATAATTTGTGGTATCTTTATTTGTTCTTCACAGTTCATATTGAGAAACCAGGTTTCAACAGTCTCTTTTCTGTATGTTCATTTTGTAGTATCGATTAAAAAAAATGTATCTAGGCAATCCAAGTAGAGGTAACAAAGGTAAAGGTGATATTGACCTTATTCCAAAAGTTGCCATGAACGCTGCCAATATCATTGTGGTTGTGTGATTTTGTTTAGGGCTGTTGATCTCAACAGCAAATACGTTGTATACAGACTAAAATGCTATTGGCAAGCCACATGGAGAAAGTGTGCATTGTTGACTTGTTGGTGCACATGATCATTGAACATTTTACACAGATCAACTTACTTTATATATTTTAGATCCAACATTTTTCTAGTTCATTAAAATTTATTGGATTTTTTCCTAAATCAAAGTACCAACTACAATTGGTGTGGCACAACAAACTATTTAAAGATCAAAAAAATGGCTGATAGAATAAAAACAGAATCTTGCAGTTTAATCTTCCAAACAAACATAAAAGATCACTTTGTCACTAGTTTTGCCAAAATAAACATTGAGATATTAATTTTGATCAATATTGCCCAGACTTAAATCTAAGTCATCTCACGACATTGGTCTCTGCTCTTACCAAATGGTGCGTGATTGATGGAAACACCGTGTTTGCAGTTGGTGGTTATATTTAGGAAGTTAATGATGCAGGAGGGAGCAGAAGTCAACATTTGATTTACAAGGCAAGGCAGTAGTCACGTGTCCTGCCTCCTTGTTAAGTTCACAGTGTTTGTTTGTTTATCCAGCAAGGAGACTGGGAACAGAGGATGCACAGGGATCAAACATGGAGACTTTCCTATTAGTTTATTTTGGCGCTACACTAACAGCTCTGGGTGTAGTGCTTGGCCTTATCAAGGATGAATGCTAAACCTTGAAATTCTGCTCAGAGTCTTGTAATGCTGCTGGAACTTTGTGTTTTTGCCTGAAGGGGAAAATTAGACTTGCAAAAGCGAATTGGAAGCTGAAGTAGTCTGAGAAAATACCGCATTGGTCTCTAGTGGTATGAAACCCTTTTAAGGCTGATCTTGCATGGTAGTGGTGCCATATGCTCTCATATTACACCACAATAATCATTTAAGAGTAGTTCGCAGTTTTAATTTACTTACTTTTTGGTCTAGGTCAAAAATGCACCTGTGTACTTTATCTAGTGAAAGCAGGAAGAGATTCAGTATACTATTCTTACTCAGGTACCCAAGTACATACGTCTCCAATGGTTTACGAAGATGTGTCTGGTCACCGTTGATCTCTCCCAAGTTCAGATAGACGTGATTGACAGATGTATTAACCAATCAGGGACACACATGGTCACTCTGCTCTTATTATGAGAAAAAAGAAAGGAAAAATATATCACAGGGAACCGAAAAACATTGCAAATTTCTACAGAATCAATGAGAAAAGCACTACACTCTGTTGATCTGAGGTTGGAAAAGTGTAACTTTATTCAAAATGATGGGTAACCAATGACTTTCTTTGTTTTACATGTGTCACTGAAAAAAAAAAAAAAAATCTGATTGCATGGTTATGACTCATATTTGATCCTAGCTCGAGGCGTGATGGAGGGGAGTGGGAGTGGGAAACTGATACCACTCATATATAAAAAAAAAAACAAAGATATCATTCTGGACTTGCCAGGCAACTAAACTTCTAAATAAAGACTGCAAAAGTAGAATTAACCTGGCAAGCTTTCATTAAACTATTTTGTTAATGGATACAGTTGAGATTAGTTTTCACTCCAGATCTATAATTTCTGATGCAAGATCTCATTATACTATGCGCTTTGATTTACTTTTTCATTTTACGTTTTTCATTACTTTGTCCCCACCTCTCTCTGATAAGATTTAATAGACAGTTACAAAGCATGACCACAGAGCGTGAAATGAGTGAAGCATTTGAGAAGAGTACTTATCTGAAATTAATGATGAAATGTTATGTCCGTATCTGAGCAGGAAGCACAAAATCAAACCATGTTCTTGTATTTGATCAAAGGCCGTCCCATAGGTCAAGCTCTGCGGCAGTAATGGAAACTGTATTGTCCTGCACAATCTTGTTATTGAATACTAAATAAGCACTTGATGCATACCCCTAATGTAAATCTGTCACACTGAACCATCACTGCTACTATATTACAAGTTCCAATAACATAAAATACCGACATTCATGAACATTATTTAAATTTGGCAAATGTAAATTCATTTTTTTAACATTTTTTTTTAATAATTTATATGTTACACTTACATAGTCTGTATACCACTGCATCTCGGTACCAAAGTTGACTCCAGTTGTTGCCCAATTCTATATATCATTAACAGTAATAAAGTGGGGTGTGCTTTGCACTCCTATGGAATATAAAATGCGCCTATATCTTTACAAGGATGAAACATTATGCCCAGATCTGAGCTGAGGGCAAGAAACATGTAATAACATTTGATCAAAACCAGTAACCCCGGTGGCACAACGTGAGATCAGTAACATTTTACAACACTCAAGTTTGATTGCAATCTACATTGTCAGAGTCATGCTGCATAATCCTATTATTGGTGCGTTTTTGGAGGCAGAGATTTGCTGTAAGATCCCTGTGTAAAGAAGCATCTAATTAACATGGCGTTCACGTTTGGCATCTCCCTTTGCCAGGGATTGATCATGTTCTTTTCTCTGTAAACACAAGGCTCTAATGAAATATGCTGCAGGCCTTCTGATGTATGGAGAGGATTTTATCGACAAATTTTAATATTGCGGTGGTTGTAAATGCACAAGAAGGCCAAGTTATAAAACAAGTTGATCATTTCATAGCATTTAATTGAGTGCTTCATTTCAGAAATGATTAGCTGATCTAACATATATAACTTAGAAGATACAGAAATGGCTATTTGAAACTGAACTGCCATATAGACTGAAGTTTTTAACGTTCGAGGGAAATTAACAAAATGATAACCCTTTTTAATGTCTATGAAATAGGGCAGGGCAAAATTTATTATTTTTTTTCTCCTTTTTAAAAACATAGAATAATTCAACTCATCTACAACATTAATGCATACATATAATTCAGTGACATTTCGCTGTCTTTCACATTCCTAGATGTCTTTGCAGCTGATTGCTCACAGAGGGCCTATCTGTCACTCTCTCCACTACCTACTGTTCCCCTGCTTTCTTCAGCTGTCAATATCTCAGGCCAGTCATTTGCATGTTAACTGGTTTCTATGGATCCCCTTGAGGCAGAGACGAGGCAAACGGTCGATCATAGAGGGTGATTGAAGGCTAACATTTGTACACAGTTAGCTGAATGCTAAAGGCTGATGCAGATGAGAGCGGCTGAGAGAGTGGTCGTGCTGGAAGCTGAACCTTGTTAAAATGTGACGTACAGAAATTGGACATTTGCCTTGGAGTCAGTTCATGTTTTGTGTTCGAGATGCTGAGCTCAGTGCTTTCTCTTTGATAAAAGTAAAAGCAATATAACTGCAATATCCAGTGAATGATAAATTATGTCATTTTTTTAAATGCATATATCCATTACTTAATGCTTAGTATTACTTTAGCTTAGTAGTTTTTGCTCTTGGTGCTTGTTTTCTGACTTGACATAACACACAGTTCTGATTTGAGGTCCATATCCAAGGTCCCAGTTCCAACCTCTGCTGTGAGGGAGATTGAACCCAACCAAGTCCTCTCTCAAGAATAAGATTGATATTTATTAATGATAAATGTGACATTGAAATAATACATGACACTCACATATCATAGGTCAAGGCTTCTGAAGACCAGCCTTGCATTACACTGGATTTATGGTGGTAGTCATAGTCAAGATTTGAGCAGTGAAATCTAGAGTGAGATTACAGTAAAATCAATACATATATAGTATCTTTTCTTTTATTAAGTTCTGAAGGTCATACGTGTTTCCAAGGAATGCAACAACATTTGGCGCTGTCTCTTCATTTTGTGCTGATAAACGCTCTATAGTCCAGCGTCACAAATGTGGCCAGAGCAGATACTGTTCCATTTTCAGCTCCGTGGACAGAACAGTCCCTGCAGATCAATAGACCCCGACAGACCGGTGAGGTGGTGACATCAATTACTGCCCGATGAGGATGATAAAGTAGCTTCCTCTTGGAAATGGCAGTTAGCCTAGTGTCAAAGTGTATGGGAAATACTGTGGTTCACAAGGAATTTTGGAATTGTCCAACAGGAAAATAGGGAAATATTATAAATGGTCCTTATGTGACATGTGGTGCATTGTCTGAGATTGGAAAGGACGCCGGTGCTGAATACTGAAACTTGCATTGGGTAAAGGGCCTTGTCTGCCTGAATTTTCTAAGGGAGGCCCTTTGTTGATTAAAGCATCCCAATATTTTCAGACTTTTCTTCTTGCCTGCTTTGACGGCTCAGGGTCCCTCACGTCTTGTCTTGTCGTACATGTTTGCACTCAGAATGATACCCTTTATTCTGTTGTGTTGGTGTATATTTGCAGAGTGTGTGGAGGTTTAGCAGGTGCTTTAGCTTCGATTCCTTTTGCTCTCGAGTGCTGAGGAAGGACTCTGTGGGTCGTATGGGATCACACAAAAGCAGCTGACAGCAAACACGACCCCTTTTAAAAAGCAGAAATGGGATTGATTCCTCTATGCCTGTTGCCTAGCAACTGCAAAGCCTTGTTGAGAGAGAATATTGACCTGTTGTTGATAAAGCCCAATTACATTTTCCCTGACTGTGTCTATCCTGAGATTTTACAATGTCATATTGTGCTTCCTGTGTGTGCAGTCCATTGTCTCCTTGGAATCACAGAAAAATAAATATTGGACTTTACAGTGGCCTTGTGCTATTGAGAGGGGACTATGAAGTTCATTCGGGCAGAAAAGGTTTAACAAGGTTACCTCAGTCAAAGCAACGAGCCTTGTTCTACACAAGACAATACGAGAGAGACTATTCAGTTGTAGCAGATATTTTTCTGCCCAAATTAAAATACAGTTTGGCTTTGACTAACTTGTTTTTGTTATTAAGTGTACCACTGCTGTGAGATAATTTTTACGCTAACCATAAGGTCTATCAGGTCTAGCTATAAAACAGTACTAATGATGGTTTGCTTCTTTTATTTACAGTGTTTCCCCTGCCATTATATTGGCAGGGCAGCCTGCCCCGCCAACAGTGCCCCCAGTCCTGTCAATCAAATCATGAGGCGCTAATCACTTATCGTGTCAAGAATCCGTTCCGTTCCGCTGCTCCATAAGAAACTACTGTATTAATATAATTCCAGTCCGTATTTTCTCTCACACTTTTCCTGTTCAATGCAATCCATTCTGCAAAGTGACCTGGTTCGCCTTTTGCGCTGTGTCATAGTCTGTTCTGCTCTGGCCACAGACTGCGCTGTAAACTTGACAGGGGCAGGTGCAGAAAGTGCTCAGGAGTAAATTAAGCTAGAGTTTGTAGATGATAATAAAATGTATATTAATGCTTAGTGGCACATTGTAAGTAAACAAAACGCAAGCCAAACCTACTAGTTTAAATAAGTCTATTGGCATCATTTGTTTGACAGATGAATTGATTTGCTCTGTCTGTGCATGGGTTATAAAGCAGTGAGAGGATGAAAAGTGAGGTTTGCTCCGGTGACTTTTATTCAGAAGCACACCACAAATAACTGTATTAGGTCATAACGTCTGAATTCATTAAGATAATTTAATGAAAACAGCCACATTTCTGAAAGTATGCTTATAACGTGTTTTGGGCAAACCCTTCTGCCAAACCAGTAAACCTAGGAGCAACGCTGAATTACTATGATTTATTTTAACATTATTACTATTTATTTATTTATTTATTTATTTTCACAAATTTAAAACTTTTCTACTGTCATTTTTGACCTAGTAGTTTTTTGTTTTGCAAAAGGATAACAGGGATAGATCACTGGAAGGAGATGGCTAGCTCTGGTTTCTAATGTTGATAATTAATGTTTCTCCTAACTAATTCCACTGGTGCTGCGACAGCCAATCTCCTCATAACTACAGAAATGTAACCACAGCCAACATATATTTATCTACACATTTAGCTGCAGCACTTAAAAGTGTAATTGATTTCTAAATTTCATTAGTATCTCTCTGGTTTGTTGTGTGCACTGACTGTAAAAGGATCTGCAGCCTGTGTGCTGTAATTACAAATGTTCCAGTGCAAATCGATCTGTTCTTTCACAGAGCGTTGGAGTTGTATGAACAATTCCACTCGTGTCCAAAGCCTAATGTTTTTGGATCTGGAATTGTACCTTGATTTTTGTTTGTTTGTCCACAGAGCATGTGTGCTCCATCATTGCCTCCATGCTGCGGAACCTCAAGTCTCAACAGAGAAGCAGACTGCTTACCAAGTTCACTGAGAATGACTGTGAGAAGGTTTGTATCTGTTTCTATATGCTTTATTGTTTAAGTTCGTACTGTTATATTTTTATTTAATGGCCACTGAAGATATTAAACTTACTTACTTAAAATGAAAACTTACTTAAATTAAAAACTGAACTTACGTAAAATGAACCTGTTTATGAATGATATAACGGGCTGCTAGTGAAAATGTTGTACTTAAAGCTGTATGTGCACATTGAAAATAAATAATGAAACCTAAATGTATAAAACGATTAAGCTTTGAATTCAGTACCTACCCTCACAATTTCTGGATAACTTTGGTATAATAAAGGTTAAAAAAAAAATGGCTCCCGAACCCTTTCCCTTTAATTTATCACAGCTAAACCATACTTAAACTATGTGCATCAATTTTTTTATCACAGGGGTCTGTGTACTAAAGTAAACCTGAATCATTAAGTGGGACAGTGTCTGAAAAATGTGCAAAAACGTTTTTGCTTGACTGTATGTATGAGCACTAGCTACTGGCCAAGGTGGCTCTAACCTTATTCACTTTCTTGTATATACATAGCAGGTTCATTGTGTGGGGTCACACCTGACCCTTCTCAGCTCCATAAAGAGAATTCTCAGACCTAATAATGCACTTGTGGTCTCTCTGATTTACCCACTACTGTGGCACATACCTGAATTGCTCTCATATTTGCTTAAGGCGATCTGATAGCCTTTGCTTAATGTGTAGGCTGCAGTTCATATTAATGCTTCTTACATCCTTTATCTGGTCTTTTTAGGCTACAGGTATTCTCCTAAATTTCTACAGAATAGAAGAGGCACTATTCCATTTTGGGTTATATAGATGCTGGTTTTAAAAGACAAATAAATAATGACTATATTGTATGTCCATATTAATGTGCCATAACACATTTTAGTCAGCTGCTTGAGCTCTGTATTTTCCACTCTGTCTCTTACTCTGACTCACTCCTCTCCAGGTTGATCGGCTAATGGAGCTGTACTTTAAATACCTGGAGGCTGTTCAACAGGCCGACAAGAGAATCGAAGGAGAGAAGCATGTAAGATTTTCCCCATACTATGCCCTCACCTTCCTCTTTCACTGTTTGTCTTCTGCTATCACATATCACTGTCAGAATATACACCTCTAGCTCTAATTGGTCATATGGAGATGACAGAAGACATTCAGAACCAAACAAAAGCAGCTCCAGACATTTTCTTCACATTTGACTTGAAAGAGACAATAGTTTGACGTGACATTTCTTAATGATATCTGAGGTGACATATTTACCAATGATGTTTCACTTGTCAGTTGATGGACACTTTCAGTCATTTTGATAAGTTTGACATGTTCAATCGGTGCACAATATTCTTAAGCAGAGATCGACTTATATGGGTTTTTTCATGGCCAATACTGTCTTTAGAATTTGCTTTTGATAGTTGTCCCCAAATTATGTAATTTACAATTTCACCTGCAGTTATTTTTTGCCACAAACCTTTAAGAATTGGTATAGTTGCATTTTGTGCAGTCATCTCTTCACACTAAAGTGTTTGAAGAAAGTTGTTTGTATGTTGTTTAGGCATCCAGTTGGCCAAAACTAAATATCAGCCTGTGCTGGAGATCTAAGACCAATAGCCAATACAAATATTGGCCCATTACATCAGCTGACCAATATCTCTAGTCTTAAGAGCACAGTAGGTTTAAATTTTTAGATTTTGGCTTTTAAAAAAATATTTTAACTATAGCCAGTACTACTCATCCCATTCATAATTCATAGAATGTTTATTTCCTGATAGAGAATATAATTAATGGTGGACTGTCATTTATAACAACATCAACATCCAACATTAAAAACCTTTAGGAAATACTTCATACTTGGCTTGATGATGACAATATAAATACAACAATACAACTATTCACCTTTTGAATATGATTGAATTAAAATACTTTCTTATAGTTTGTTCTATTATACACGTAGTTCATAAGGCCTTGATATAGCCCTTATCTTTTCAACCTCATTCCCACACCAGCATAGAATTTAATAATAAACTGATCAACCAATAGCGATAACCCTTTTATTCTGCCCCACTGCTTTTGTTATCTGCAAATAAAATTATCCAAACTGCTCTATGCTTGTTCTTGATAATCCGCAGTAGAAAGGCCCGAGATATGGTCCGAATGCTCGGGCAGATAAGGCATTCACACATCCAAAGCTGTGAGCAGGAAGTGACCAGAAACAACATGGCAGCTTCTCTGATAAGAATATGACAGTGGAGATATGCGGCAGGATCCTATTGAGCTGTCGTCGGGTGTCACAGACTGGAGAGCCACAGTCACGGAGGGCTCTGATAGGCTGATAGCAGATAAGTGGACAGGGCCAGAATAATGGCTTCAACACAGAGAGGAAAGTGGTCTGGCCTCACGAGCGAACACGTGACAAATACTCATAGATGGAGCATTTAGCAATTGGAAGGGTTAGGAGTCAGAATGCATAATGATAATAATGCATTGGTGTATACTGTGCATTTTGTACATTTCACATTGCATCATTTGTTTATGCCACTCTGAGTAGGCAGGAATTTGTACTGTTATAGGACACAACAATATGCAATGGCAGTGCTATAGAAACATACACCTTAGTAGCAAAGACTACAATTTGTCGAATGTAGCTCCTGTTTCTAGTGCTGCTCACCTCATAATTTTACAATGACAATTTTCTTTCATTCACATTGTCTAGTAGATTACCATTTCTCTAGTAGATGAACATCTTAAGATCAAATTCCAGTAAAATATTTTTTTTGCTTCTACAATTGCTATGATTATTATTTTTTACTTATTACAGCTATATATTGACCTGAAAATTCTCTCAATTATAGATTAACTAAATAATGTTGACATCTCTGCTGATATTGTCAAAAGTTTGTCCATCCATACTTTTCTTAAATGAACACACATACATTGCCTATTTAATACTTGCGTTTTTTGGGGTTTTTTTTTACAATGAATTCCATTACTCATTTGTGATCCTTGTCATGCCTTGGCATCACAATCACAACACACACCAGTAAGACTGTATACAGTATATTGTAGTATCTGTGTGACATCAAATTGACCTCAGATTGTCCTTCATGTCATACACTGAGCTCTATTGTACAGCTCCAGTAGAATGTGTCTTTTACAATGTGACTAACCGAGGCGATTGAGAGGAGGAAATGTGAGTGGAGACAGATAGTCAAACCATGAGTGAAGATGAATTTCCTGACAGACAGCGAGGCGGGATCGGCAGAAAAAGGCCAGACAGTTTGACATTTCTCTCTCTCTTCTCCTCACCGTGTCTGTGCGCCGTGCCGTCTCTTCCACAGAGATGGCAGAGGTATGACTTTGTGATAAGTAACTGATAAAGAAGCGTAACACTCGCTTTTTAAAGTCACAGTTCAGAGGCCTTCTGTCAAGCAGGTGCATATTCTCAGAGGCCCTAGTGATAGTATGCATATGTGAGCACAAATTATTCTCTATGGAAAATTAACCATACGATGTATTATGCAAAAGTGAACATTTTGGCTAGTATTTGTTATGAGAATTAAGTTGTAAAATCTTTAACTATATCATTGTCTGAATAAGCAGATATACCATATAAGTTCTATACTCTTAAATCTGATATTTTGTGTTACCATTATCGCGGTTGACGTCTGTTCTCCGCCAAGTTGCTGCATATGTCATATTTTGTATGGGAGCAGGTGAGCTGTATCTTACTCAGGAGCTCAGCATGTGTTTATGAGCACACTCGGTTTATCTGCATTTAGCTTCCCCTAGTTGAGCCTGTTTGTAAAAGCGCTGAGCTAAATGTTTATGGTGCAGCCGTCTTTGCCTTGATTCCTCCAGAGAACAGGGAAGAAAACGCAAGCTCCGACTATCCTGTGGTGGTGTTTTGAAGCTGCCTACTCCTCTCTCTGTTCACATTTGCCAAGGGTAATGGAGGGTACTGTAGTGAACATTCGTCTACAATGTTGAACTATACCATCATTGAATAAAATGCATTTGTAAACGGATCCCTTTTGTGCAATTTGTGCAAACTCTTTATAAACATATATTCCGTTGATAACTTTATAACTTACTTAAAAACTGGGCTACCAACAAACCAGAAGTATCTACAACGGAAATGCTTTTTTGACTAAATCAATCAACTTTTGGGACTCATACAGTTAAGTCCTGTTGCAAAGTTGCAAAGTCCTGCAGCTGAAATGCCAACAAATTGGAGCTTTCTGTTGTTCATAAATTTCCTTCCTCACATCCTTCCTGTGTTCTCACTCTCCCGCTGTGTTCCAAGCCTTCCCGGTGCTCTAGTTTATGGCTAACAGCTAACAGCTCTGGAGATTGATGAAGCTTAGCAGAAGGCGTCCGAGACCGACCTCAATACGGTAAAATGCTTGAGTGCACTTTCTAAAGCAGCATCTGTGTGTACTTCTCAGATTGTGCTGTATTTGAAGTATAGCAGAAATGAGCCGCTTAGGCTCTGCTGACACCAGACATTTCTAACCCCAAAATGTCTGTGTTAAGTTGAAATTGGCTTTGCACCTGCATGTGATATATTTAGTTGTCTAAACACCCAAAGCTCTCAGCACCTTTTTGTGAGGTTACTGTTCAATCTTTTAAAAGTTTGTAATTCTTAAGAACTAATTTGTTATATTACCTTTCTGTGAGGAATTTCTCTTTGAGTATTTTTAAATGTTTCATTATTTTTATGTAATGTACTGTACGGTTAGGTGCATTAGGCATCCACTTATACTCGCGCTAGGTTAATTAATCACTAACTCACAGAATAAATGTGGATGGTTTTGTGGAACAGTTTTGCCAACAGTTTAAACAGTTTAAATGTCAACCACTTAACCACTATTACTACTGTTGCCCTATTATTAGAAGTATTTTTTTAATTTGATCCAATTTCTAATGACCTTATCTACTATGTTAAATTAAATAAGCACAGCTACATCTACAATACTGTACAGTTTGGAATTGTATTATCACAATGAAGCTTACCATGCACACTATATTTGCATTTCATCTAATCTCCATTATCAATTCAGTTAAACTAGATTTTTTTTTTTTTTCAAATTGTATTGTTTCTACAAACTGGGGATAGTGGGGTAGTGTTCCACATCAGTGATTTGATGCTGTCACCCTACTGTTAGAGTAGACCAGAGCATACCTAAAGCCTATGTGTTTTCAGTCTGTGATTAACAGAAGATAAATTCTGCATTTCATTGCTCCAAGTTTCCTGTTTCTCTTAAACTTTGCCTCATTGCCATCCTCCTTATCTCTGTTTTTAATGAGAACCCCTCTTCTTCCATTGTTTACTTAATCTTCTTAAGTGTTGCACAAACTCATAGTCGCATAAAAACAAACTGCTGACAAGAATTTCTTCACTCACACTAAATGAAAAACTACATTGTCGACAAATAATTCCATATGCGTTGAGTCTGCCTTTCATATTTTGATGAGATTTACATTGAAAACCGTTTAAAACGCAGCTAATGTTTTTTTTGTCTGCTCCCCCTTATTACTGTCTATCCTTATTCGGATTTGATTATTTTATAAATGACTCTCCTGTATTGCAGCCTGGTTACAGAAAAGCCAGAGAGTGAAAATCACTGCTTATTACTTTGTCTGTGGTGTAGCAGGGCTGCCGGGCTCCCCCGAGGTTGCAGTAATTGACTTGTCCAATCCCTCCTTTCAACACGTTATTCTTTCTTCTTTCCCTTTGCCATTCGCCGGAGGGACCATGCCTGGCGTGCTGAACGTATCGGCTTTGGTGTCAGAAAACTTAGGAGTGGACAAAACTCGAGCGTCATCATAAATACTGGCATGCCTCTCCCGCTGACTTTGGCTTTAATATCCCCGGCGTCACTTGCACACAGAACATTATGAATATTTAATAGACTTGTCATTGTTCAGACGCCACAGTGGCTGCAGCGCAGGTTGTAGAGTTGGGCCGTATGTGGGAGTGAGCTAGTTATGCTCTACAATTTTGGGCCAATGTTCAGATGAAGGGAAATATGTTGGTAATTATTCTATTGTTGAATTGGCTCTCAAAATGCAGATGTTTTGACCTGGTTTATGATTACTTTAATTACTGTACCAAAACTGGCACAAAGTTTAACATCTTCCCAGTCAGCATAAACCACTTGAAGTCCAATTATAATTTTACTCTAGCTTAAATATGTAGTGGCATTATCCAATTACATATAAGGCCTGACTCTAAGTTGAAAGTAGATCATAGGATTCATAGGTCAAGTTTGTGAAGCCTGTCTCTATACCAAGTTCAACATATCAGATTTTCTTTTCCTTTTGATTATTTCTATCAATAACAGTGAAATGCCCATAGTTGAGTTATATTAACCCATGGCCTTTATCTGAAAATATGGCTACAATTTCAAGAATGTTGTAGACCTGTTGTTGCTTCATAAATATGAGCATGAGCAACATGATTTTGTGAATTTAAAACTAAATGTCCTATCTTTTGAGTGGTCAAAAGTCCTCAAAAATGTTGTCTATACCAGGAAGCTGAAACCTGTGAATAGGCTGCAAACCTTTGAATCTCTTGATTTGTTGTGACCAACGTAGTCTAGCTTAAAGCACTCATATTCATTGCTACATTGTTACACTGACTTTAAGACTGTCCCAGCCTATCCTGGCACTTTCCTAAATGTACCCTCTGTGTCTGTATCTGGAGCTCTAAAGGCTTTAGAAACAGAGCTGATAAGGCACTTAATACTGCTGCCAACTTCAAACTGGCAGAGGAGTGTCCCATTCTCTCTCCCGTCTGCTCCTTTCTTTATGCAGCAAATAAACTAAATGGCCTCTGACTCTGGGCTAGAAAATCCTATTTACTCCCAACATCAAATAAGAGACATTTTATACACTGGGCATAAATATAGACTTTGGCTGTGTAAGCTTAGGGCAGCAACTTTCAAAATTTATGATAGAAGTGGAACTGAACTAGGCACAATGGCAGCTGTAGGAGTACCTGTTGTATTAGCAGTAGTAGAGAATGAGACTATTGCCCCCAATCCAGCTAGAAGTAGTGTGTATAGTTTTGCTATATTTGGATTCATATTATTCCATATCACACCTCAATACTATTTTTGTTTTTCATAGTACATTAAAATAAAACAAGCAAGTGGGTTCATATAAAGGTAATAAGTTCCTCTCCCTTTGCTCCCTGCACTAAGTTACTCCCCCCTTGTTTTGTATCCTGCTCTTGTATATTTATGAAAAAATGCGTGCAAGAACATGGGCAGGAGTGCTGTAGAGAGCTTCTTGGTTACGCAGGCGTGTGGGTGAGTCTTGCACGAGAGGCATGAGCTTGTACTGCTAAGAAAGGTTTGGATACTGCCTGGGAGAGATGCATGGATGACATATAAAACCACTTCAGCCATGTATTTGATTGAACAATATTATAACATGATAGAAAGCTCCAAATAGTTGAGTTTACACAATAGCCCCTCTATGTTGCTAATTAAATCTTAAAATCATAAAATATGTTGACAACTCAATTATGCCATTCTTAACCCCAGGTCTCAAAGGTGGAGTTCCACTTCAGACGTAACAACATTGTAATTACACCGCTCTGGCAGCTACTTCAGTTAATTTTCAAAAGACAACTTGAAGAGAGAGAGAAAACCTAATAAGACTTTTCTCGAGCGAATTAATCCTTTTGTACAAGCCATGTTTTTGTCATCTAGAGACTCCAAATCCCTGATTAATCTCCCGGCTGCTGTTCCTACAACTGTACAAAACAGAACAGAACATTTAATTAGTAAGATTGTAAAAGAACAGAAGTGCTACCTTGATTCACTTGTGTAACCTTTTAGGGACATAAAAACACAACTTTCAGTGCTTTTAGCTTTTAGTCCATGTTAGCCAAAGCTCAAGAACAAGAAATGTCAAAAAACTTGTATTGTACTTAATTTTGTCAATTTCTTTGCAAGATATTTTTGTCAGCACCGTATAAAAGCCTCTGGTAACGCAATGACTCCTTAAACTACTATACTTACTAGTAGTTAGAGCTTGACCCTTTGCACAAAAAAAACCTTCAGCTAAAGGCTCTGTACTTGATTTTTTTCCCCCATGTATCTGGGCAAAATTTGATTTATCTTAGTACAGATGTATTGTATAAGCAGTTCTTGAGGTCAAAATAAGTTTGCTGTGTGCTGTCTGTATCTGATTAGAAGGCATTTAATTGTCTGACAATGAGGAAGTGCTAGTAGTTGTTAGCTTTACCATCATGGCAAAATTTGAAAAGGTGCAGTGAATAATTAGGATGTTCAGAATGCATGAGGTAAGTGAGGAATAATTGCTAACCACTAACCATTGTAGACCATTTAAAATAAACTAGTCCTGTTTTTCTTTTTTTAAGATTGTAAAAATTGCTACAAAAAAGGATTTTCTTCTGTTGGGACAAAAGGCAAAAATCATAACAGAAGATCTTAAACAATACTGTAAATCAAAAAACATTCTCTGTGCTTTGAAAGGAAATTGGTGCAGCCCTTGTTTTGGTTTTCTGGCTTTTTAACCCCAAGGCTGTAGATATTTCTGTCATCCTCACAGCTGGCGTCCTGTTTATGCCTATTTTAAAGAATGTTTTTTGTGCATATTGTAAAACTTGGCCACAAGCCTGTAGACTCCCAACATCCAAAGCCCTTCTGGAAACTGGGATAATCTGTTTTTCCTACAGGAGGCAGAGTGGTTTACATTCACATCGCTTTGTTCCGTTTTCTTCTGCATCTTTAATGAGCACATGTTGACAGCGGCAGGGCCAGACTTAGGGAGTGTTTTATAGTACGATAAGTTTCTGTTTTGCAGCAACACACTATTCCAGGCCAGAATTCCACCCCGAGGCCAGTAACAAGACAAACGACCTACATTCACAGGATTTATTAAACCTTACATGGCAAAAGAAAATTCTATTCTGTCAACTGGGAAAAAGTTTTAGAGTGAAGATGTTTTGCTGTTCATCCAAGTGGCTTCTTAAGTTCTGATCAGATTGCTGGTGGACACTGCCTTATATTATTATTATAGATGCAATCTGACTAACCAAAGAAGCTACAAGTTGGCAGAATTAAATTTTCTTTTGCTATGGATCATACCTGGATGACTGAGGGATTAAACAGAATAAACATGTTACATTTTCAATGCTTTGTATCTTAACCGCACTTCAACTCGTGCATGGATAGAATTGTGGGTTACTGTCAGTTTGTTTTGTAACTAAAAAATTAGGAATGCAGTATTTTGAAATAATGCTAACCCTATGCCAGAATACAATGTTGTTTTTCCTGTTGTTAAAGAAGACATATTGTGCTTGTGTCTCCTATATAGTTATAATCTATAACACCTGTGGATCATTATGTTTTAATTTGGACATTTTAAATCCCAAATTACTTATTCTAAAATTACTTAATAAAAGGAACAAGTTTGTTGAGTTCTATGTTAGAAACTACGGTGCCCAGTGGGAGCTGACGTCACCGTCACTGGGTTGCAAAGTTGTCCATTTCTCCTATGGATAGCAGCACATTACACTAGTGAGACGCTAGCCTCACGCTTTTTGCCAAAATGGCTACGTGATGTTTCTAAATTCTACGTGTAACACTGATTAAGAAAATAAAAGTAAGTACAGAGCAGTGGGTGTGGCAGTGAAACTGAGAGTTTTCAATGGGAGCTGGAATACAGGAGTATAAAGATTACTTTACATGCACAAATCACTCCAAATACAACTTTGAGCGGGGGAATGAGAAGAGGAAGTAACTATGGCAGGATTAGAAGCTCTTAAAAGTTGATTTTACATAATATGTCCTCTTTAATGCTTTACTTTTGATCAAGAACATTGATGCATCAGTAACATTATGGATACTACTGCTCTTTTGAAGCTGTGATTTCAATTTTCAAATATATTTAAATCCTTGTTTATATATTGCCTTAATTTCAACTATCTTCTACTTCTGAGAGTTCACACTTGCTCTGATTGGTTAAATGCACCTGTCACCCACTCATAGCATGATGGAAGTTGACGAAAAGAAGTGGGTGAACCGAATAGCACAAAATTAGAATATAGCAATAACACTGCAATTTTTATTGTCCCATCTAGTGCTGTAAGCCTTCAGTTGTTAAATTGATTAAGCCGTCAGTGGCTTTTTAGTCAGCCAATATTTTAATTAGTTGACAGATTATTTTATTGGAATTAGAATTTACAAGGACCAAAGCAGAAAGGAGAGGGATGAATGAGTTGGCTGCAGATTTGAGAATGAATTGGGTATTTATTCAGTCTTTTTTATAAACAAATGTACAATTTATTAGTACTTTTCTTGCCTTGTGAGTGCACTTTGGTTCAAATATTTGGTCAGACATGTATGTCTTTTGTTAACCAAAAATGTATTGAGTCGAATACAACCCTAGCCATATCATCCAGTCCTGAATTATGGTCTACACTACGTGCTAACAATGAACTTTGAAAAAAAAAAAAGAAATCTGCCATTGTGTAGTTTGGCATTTTGACTACCGTATTTTCCGGACTACAAGCCGCTACTTTTTTCTACTTTTTAACTGCTGCGGCTTATGGTGCATTGCGGCTTATACATTTTTTTTTTTTTTCCATTTCGCCAAAAACATTTTGCACAGCAACAGTAGACCAATAAAACTGATGAGTAGTTCGCAGAGGTCCAATGAAATTGTATGATCAATTTAGCGCACTCTCACAACTATTGTAAATCATTTGTACTAACCCTCATCAATATATATGTTTTGCGGCTGCAGGTGTATTTCTCAGTTCCTCTGTCCCCGCCTCTTCGTCCTGGCGCCGCTCCGCTGTAATGTCTCGTAATGTCTCGTAATGTTCTTTTTCCTGCAGTCACTGATCCACAAACTAAAGCAGACTCCATCCACATGGTTACAGCCCTTTGTGCTCCTTGTTAAAACTTATTCTGCTGTCATCCTTAGGTTATTTTCCTCCTTCTTTATGTTGTTTCACATGTAAAGTCTCTCGTGGACGCACGTCTTGGCCGCGCTGCGTTTCTGCGGTGCATTTTCAAGTGTCAGAGACGGCACAGAACTAATCACGTCTGTTGATGAGTTTTATGTAATAAATACACTAAAGTCACTCTCTCAACCTGGTCTGCAGCGTTCACAAAGACACAGGGAAAACTAAACATCCAAAGGCACTCGGCGGCTTAAAATCCAGTGCGGCTTGTACAATTTTTTTTTTCTAAAATTAAAGCATGCGGCTTTTAATCAGGTGCGCTCTGTAGTCTGGAAAATGCAGTACATGCATCTACATCTGTGCTGCTGCATTTTAGTTTTAACACTGTGTACTGTAGTCTCCATTATGTTGGCCTTTGATGGAAGCTTGTTAATGGCCTGAACTTAGCGTCTATAATTGGTTGCTACAATGTAATTGATCTTTTAAGGACAAGGCCTTTTGAAAGTTTTAATTTTCTCTCCGATTAGATCATCACAGCGCAAATGCCATGTGTAGTAGCCTTTACCTCAGTGCTCTGAGCTATTTGTTTTCATTATCAACACTTTGAAATGCTGCCCTTTTTGTTGATTTACTGTCTCAAGCTGTAGGGTATAGAGCTTATAGTTCTATAAGCCAGATTCAGCATATATCATGTATTATTCAAATGAAGATCAGCCTTCTACCTACACTATTCGGTGCAGTTCAGCCCCACACACACACACACACACACACACACACACACACACACGCACACACACACGCACACACACACACACACACACACACACACACACACACACACACACACACACATGCAATATGCTGTAGCCATTTTAATATATTTTTGCTAATACTTGAGATTTTGAAAAATTCATAAATCCACAGGTGCTACTCTTCAGATAAAGATACATGGAACAGAGATATCAGGCAAATGGCAAGCTACTTTGTCATGCTAAATGAGAAAACCATTTGCATAGTCATTTTTCGTTTCAGCCATACATTATTTTGATTTCAGGCTGATAACTTTTCAACTAAATCATTGTTACGTATTGAATAATGTGTAACCAAATCTGCATAGAAATGAAGAAACATTCCATTGGCCTAGGCAAAGGGAACATCTTGTACCACCCTCACTGATTGCATTTACTCTGTAACCTGAATAGAATGTGGTTTGATGAGGTATCTTGCTTCAAAACTTCAAAAAAGAAACGAGAGTGATTACATTTAGTGACTCTGTTCATGAAAGCAGACTGTTCCTCTAACACTGTGAATCGATCCTCAGCTGCCCAACGCATGTGTAAGTCAACTGATGCATCTAACTTGACATATAACTGTACATGGGCCTATTTATTACCAAATAAGCAGTATTTTGTGATTGCTATAGATACTCAAATGATACTAATCAAAACATTTTGGATATGGGCAGAAAACACATATTGAATAACTTCTCTTGTCAGCGATTACATCCACGCAGTAACTGTTATTTCTTTTCTTTGATTTTTGATTGTTAGAATTGGGCTGAACGATTTGTGGAAAATATATAATTGGAGTTTTTTTGAGCATAGATTTGTAGTTTATGTTTTAACAATGATTCTGTTCAAAGTTTACATTTTAAATGCTTCCTGAAGAATGCCAAAAAGACTGAAATATGAACTAGCAAGAGAATACAAAAATCACATTTCAGAACATGTTTGTACTGGGTTAACAGTTGGTTTGCAAAATAAGCCAGGGGATTTTGTTGTTTTGGGGAAAATTGCTAATTGGGGCCATCAAAATTGCAGTTTATAATTACGATTATAATTAATTGCAATGCTTGTTGAAATTGTTGAAATTGGTGAGATATTGCAAGAAATATATGCAAATACACTTGAATATTGCCATTCAACAACAAATTCATCCATACAATGTTTACCTGCTTCCACCGTAATCTCTCCATTATTAGTCAGTTATATAGAATGCAAAAACATCATATGAAACCTGTATATTGCTAATAATGCCCTTTTAATATACTATTGAAAACCATTACAACTACACTTGGCAGTCTTTTTCACAATGCACCTTAGCTCTGTACCTCTGCACCACTCCAATGGATTCCAGTCGAGTTTGCGTCTCCCCCCAGCTCTGCTCACTGATCACTAATGATGATTAATGTGGACTGGGCTCCTATTGGCAACGCTGCGTTATTGGCATACTGACAAGCCTGTTAAGATGGATAACTACACCGGGCCTAGCGTGTACGTGCCGGCCCCGGAGCAGCAGCAGCGAGGGGACCCCACACTTTAGCAGAGCATTCAATTGATCTGCGTGTCTGCTGAATGGGAAAAATAGATTTGAGGGAAAGCTGAAAAACAACACTTAAATGAAACTTAAGCACCTGCGTTTGTGTGTTGGTTGAATCACTTTGGGGTTGTGGAGGATAAATTGTGATTTATTGGGCGTAGTCATGCAGAACAGCGTGTTTCTATTGTTCCAGCCTGCTTTTTTTATTAATTCATTTTTATTTATTTGTTCTCGCAGGAGATGGTGCGGCGAGGGGAGATCCTGGACGACAGCATGGAGGACGAGTTCTACCTCAGAAGGCTGGATGCTGGGTTGTTTGTTTTACAGCTCATCTGCTATATTATGGTGGAGATCAGCAACTCGGGAATTGCACAAGTACTTACAATTATTTTTTTGAGTTTCAGTTGCATGTAGAAATGATGAAATGTAAGTTAAACAGCTCAATCTATAAAAAAGTACTGTCACATGCAAGTAATGCAAGTGCACTCAAAAGTTGTGACTGATTTATGTGGTTAAATGCTCTAAAATCATAAGCGCGTTCATAAAAGTAATAATGTGTTTTTGTATGCTTTGTATGTTTGGCTTGTGTAGTAATACTAAAATTCCCTCTCTTTTCTTTAGTTGCAACAAAGAGTCCAGCAGATTCTGAACGTCAGAGGAGGCTCTGTCAAAGTGATACGACACATTATGAGAGGTGAGCACTTTATATGTTAGCATTACTTTGGTCTAACGAGCTATTCTACTAGTGTTCTCCCGTTACTTAACTTTCAAACAATTTTTTTTTTTTTAAATAAACATACTTTCTTTAATATAATAATAATAATAATAATAATAATAATAATAATAATAATAAATAATAATACTAATAATAATAATAATAATAATAATAATAATAAATAATTATTATATTATTATTATTATAATATAATAATAACATTTGGGGTTCTATAAATGATGTTTGATACTAGTTTTAGTATTAATTTGTGTCTAGGCATCAATACTTTGATAACGCTTCTTGTGGGAAAAAAAAAAAAGAAAGGACAAGGACTCAAATACATTCAGTTCAGTGTTGCAGTTTAAGTTAAGTCATACATATTTACAGTCAAAGCAACAGACCAAACCAAATTTTGAGTTTTTTTTTTCAAGTGTATTTGTCCAGTAGTCCTTTGGCTAAAGCAGTGTGTTGCTGTGGACTCTGACTTTGTTGTGGTGTGAGACTCTCACAGCTCAGTGATCACTGCTGGGCCGTGAGCTCTCTAAAGCTGCTTAGTTACAGCTGATAGACTGCTTTTTACTGGCCTGTTCATTCAGAGGCAGTGATTCTCCTCTCAGTACTGCCTACTTCTTATTGGCTTAGTAAAACTGAATAAGTCAAATCATATTTATTTATTATAAAACACTATATTACATTCACAAACTCTCATTTCCACTTGCTTTCTATTCTGGCAGTGATTGGGGTGTACTGGTGTAATCACTGTGTTTGGCTGTGCTGGTTGAATAGGAAGCATTTGCTATATGTATTGCAGAGTGGTTATGTTGGAATAATACAAATATTTTTAGCCATAAAACTATGACACTGAGAAAATTCTGCTCTACATAGAGTTCAGACCATCAGCAATTTTCAAGTCAACTTTGTCAGCAATCTTTGTGTGGGTATGTTTTTCTCTGAAGTCTCCCTGCCACTGTATACTGTATTCTATTTGTTTTCCTTTATGCCTTCCACCCGTGTTGTATTGTACCACCCTTGCACCTCCTTGTGTACGTTTGCATTCTGAGGCAGTGCTTAGGCCCTGGCTCTGTGTGGCAGGTAGCAGTACAGATAGAGCCATCAGTCATGCTCTATACAGTGTGTCAGTACAGGGTTCTCCTGCAGTCACCACTGTCCTCTTCTGTCTGGGCACGGTTGACTCACAGTGAAGCTTTTGTCTCCTCTATCTTCACATTTGCATACATTCAATGGTCACCATTTGGATGTGGTTTTCTTTAATGAATGATGGCAGTTTGAATAGATGCATACTGTTGTGACTCTTTACAATCTACAACTTACGATACACTTAAGTTTTGTACCTGAGGTTTTTATAGCGTGAGAAACAAGGTTGTGTCAAGGGCGATCAAACATGTTCTAGTGCAAAGGGAACAGGCAAGTAGCTTTTTTTTATATGATGGTATAAAAATTGTCCAAATGATGCTATCAATCTGCTGCCATATTTAAACTCAAATGTCAGTGGCCATTTGTTGTATTACACTGAGACGACCAATGGCATTCTTTATTTTCATTTTTTGACTTGACACTGTAATATTTCTGCAAGGTTTAGTCATTATCCAACTATAAAACTATAACCTATAAAATATAAAATCAACTATAAAACAAAAATAATAATATTAGAATAAAATGAAATAGAAGACTATGTGTATTTGTGTGTACGCTGGGGCTCCTAATTAATTCTCAGTCTCGGAAACATGGCGCGTATCAAAACTTGTTGTTTAAAGAACTAAATTATTTTGATGCTCGTAGAATATAAACTTTCTTAAAACACCACAGTTTTGATACCAACTGAGCACTTGTTGTTATGGTACCCAGCCCTCGCTATGGCACAGCTCTGGTGGTGCTCCACAGCTGTCTGTCTGCTGCCTGTGCATGCATTTGGCCTTGCATTCACCTCTACTGGTTGGTCCTTGTTTGAATTTGCCCAGTTAATGTGAAACTGTAGTCAAAGGTTAATTGCATACAGAATGCCATTGACCCAGTGTCCTGCTCCTAATGGTATTAGCATTTGAATAAGTAAGGTGCTCTTGAGGATGTGAATACTGATTTTAGTATTTATTTTTTATTCATTACAAATTATGTATGTATGTTTGTCTTGTAGAGAATATTAACAGATAACAGACATGCATTCCCTTGTTCTCCACTATGAGCATGTTGTATTTGAATAGGTCAGTGACATTGTGACCTCATACAATATACATGTTTTTTTATGATTTTAAACACATTTGTGTGTATAGCTAACATTAGGGGTCTTATTAAATATATTGAGGTACTTTATTTTGGTAATCCTTCACATCACGCACTTTTAATGTAATTTTTATATGGTTATGTTCTGCATTGTATTTCATTTTAACTTAAAAACCTTTTGGGCCAAACATTTTTATTTGAGGTTATCATATTACAGTTGTAGGGTGAGTTACAGAGTAGTAATGGTTAAGGTAGTTTATACTCAGTAAAATAATGCGTTACCACTTTTTGCCATTGTTTAGTAAATAAAAAACTTCATAGCCAAAGTGTCATAAAGTTTGTTTTCTGAAAATTGAAAATCTGTTGGCATTTTAATTTGGAAACCGTCACACACTAGATTGCCACCACTGATGTTTGCTGTGAAAATAGCTACTGCCTGGCTTTGTTCCACCAAGTGAGCATACACTGTTTTTAATTGGCACATCTCAACTTGACATCTACTTAGCACCAAATTTCTGCACAATTATGATGTTCTTTTTGTAACTTTATCTCATAGTGCTTCTAGTGCGCCGACGTGGACAAAATGGCCTAAGATTTGTCAGTTTGAGGCATCTTGAAGTTAATCACTAATGGTAGAACATTGCGTTGTTGAAGATGTCATGAAGTGAAAGAGTTCTGTTAAATGGACTGATTTCGGTGAAAATCCATTGTCTCAGTAATTATCTATAAAACTTGAGGAGATGGTCCATAAATGTAGGCACTCAAATTAAGTGCTCAGCCTCGGCCATCGCTTTGACAGTTTTCAATTAGTGCACATGCAAGTTTTGGCTCTATTTACTTCATTTTTTGGCTTCAGTTAAAGGACAGCTGCTTCTGCTTCAGCACTGATTCCTGTTTACTTTTTAAACATATTTAACCAAATTGTTTCATACACAGATGACATAAAAAAACAATTATATTAGAGTTGTAAAGAGTTCTAGCAGTCCTCAGGTAAAGTTTTTTTTTTTTTTTTTTTTTTACCACCTTGTCCTGGTTTTGATGCTCATACATATAAGGTCTCCCAGCAAAGCAGTTTAATAAGCAGTAATACATGTTTAACCAAGATGTTCCAAAACTCCAGCATATGCAGTAAAGAGATGGAGAAACTCACTGAAAGTTTATGTAGTTCATACAGAGTCATAAGTAGACAACTGGATCCTGACAATCTGTAAATGGGCTTTCTTTAAAATGTTCATTGCCAACCCTTGACACAATGTCATTCCACCTGCAGCACTGGTCCTGTCTGCTCCTGTCTCCTCCTGTCTCCAGACCTGTCCCTGACCTCAGTAATGCTCCTCTCACTACTGTCCTGTAGGGTCCTGTGTGGTTGCCGTGGTGACAGCAGGCTGCCACCGGACAGCTTTACACAGAGTTAAGAGTCAGTGATGTCTGACCCGAGTGAACCGTGTGCACCGCCTCTCCATTTATAGAGTGGGAGCAGGCAGAGGGCTGTCAGAGAGAGGCCAGGGCTTTTCATGTCCCTGTATGTGTCTGCAGACCTGCCGCACTGCTCAACATCCTGTCACTTCTGCCTCTGTAGCATCCTCACTGTACCACACATGAGGGCCCTGCATAGAATCTTTTATATAAAGCTCCAGACAGGCCTTGGATTCTACAGTCCTCTTCAGACCAAGTACCTGTTTACATGTCTGCATCTTTCCTTGTTTAACTCGTATATATATATATATTTTTTTTTTATTGACCACCTTTGGGAACTGAAAGTGTATTTGGGAGATTTATATGTTCTTGAGCTGGAATTATGAATTGGATTGGTTGGATAGTACCTGTGGTAATTATTCATTATAATTTTACATCAGTCAAGTGGCAGTGTGTGAAGATACAAGAGTTGTAAAATACCCGAAGTGGTGCAGAGTTCTAAAACAATAACTCTATCTGTCTCCTATCTTCTATAAACTGTCACTAAGTCCACTCTCTAACACACAAGTAAGGCACTTTTCTGACACTTTAAACATTGATTTAAGAAAATAAAGGTGTTGAGATTTATTTTTATTTGTCAGATCATAACCTGTGTGTGATTTATAAAGGTTTTGTCACTTGTTTACATTATGGTTGCTAGTTAACAGTTATGGATTACCTCTCATCATGTCATATCGCTGCTCATGTCCAACCAGGAAGTAAAATTATAAACGTCACCAACATGACCAAACTAGAAAAGACTATAGGTAAAATTATAAAGAAAATTCAAATTTAATGGTGTTTTATTGAAATGAGCGGTCACATACACTTTAATATTATTGTTAAAGCTACCATGTGACTTTTCTGGTGCCATATGCTTTATCTTCATGGAGATGCCTGAAATGTTCCACAATATGGCATTAAACGTATTTATTTCTGGGGAGACAAGCGGGGGGAAACTAGGCCAAGTTAAAATCTTTGAAGAGGCAACTCTGCACACAGTAATAATATGCATTTCTCAAGGTATTTTTGAGGAATAAAACACTTAATTGAATAAAAATGTTATTGTGGAATATTTCAGGAAAGGCAATAACATCCCCATGGAAACAAGCAGGTGGCAGATTCCCCACCAGGAAACTTGGATAGTGCACCTTTAATACATACATTTTTTTTAATTTTTTTTTGTCTACCTTTTTACACCAGATGCCCATCCTTTTGTGCTACTATTTTATTTTCATTTTTCACAATATGATGTATCCTGTATTATAGCCTGTACTTCTACATGGTCTTGTATTGCTCCTGACCGTCTTGTATGATTATGAACATCCCTGCTTTGTGTGTAATCCTGCTCGAGAGGCCCTCCCTTGCGAGGCTGTTACACCTTCTCCTGCTCTACATTAGACTCACAAATGGAGCAGCGTCTCTCAGAAGGCCTTGTGTGGGAGGAACCAGAGAAAATGAAGGAAACGACACAATCAAGTGTCCTCTCTGCTCTGCAGTGCGCTCTACCTGCACTGTGTTTGTAGACACAGGACATACTGTACCAGACTGTGGAGCCACTGCTCTTCTGAGACTTACAGGGTTGTATTAAGCTTTGTACAATCAACAACACATATTGAACAGAGCCACTTTTTCCTCTTCTACAAGACATAGCAATAAAAACACTGACTGGGATTTGGTGTTCCACTTAATGCCTTCTTTATTAACTTAGTGTATGAAATATATAGCAGGAAGTTAACTTGTTGTCCTTAAAGATACGCATGACTCAGGAGAACTATCAAATAACATCATGAATATTTATGTAGGTATGTGTTTTACAAAGATTTAAATTGGTTGATTGGCTGAGTCTGAGAATAGGCTCTGTGCACAGCAGCACATCACACTGGGGAGCTCACTGCGTCTCAAAGCTAATGCTAACTTTTATTCTAACGGAAAACATAAAACAAATGCCTATTAAAATTTCAAGTCAAAACTAGTAGATTGTTTTGTATGTAGATTACTTCAGTTTGTGGCGTTATTTATTATGCCCCCAAATTAGCATTAGCATTGAGATAAAAAGTCTCTGTTCTGTAATGATGATTTCACCTCATTTTAGTCTTAAGCATGTTGTCAGTGACATCCACCCGCAATTCTCTGCCACTTCCTGAGGTATTTATTATGCACCAATCCAAGTGGAAGTAGTGACGCTAACAGTGAGCTAGCTGTTCGCAATTGTGCACAGAGCCAATTGTGGATTTAGCAGTCTCCTTTTGTAGAGCCTCGCTGTCCTCTCTGGCATTTTTATACAAGCAGTCTAGTGAAAAGTCTATCTCTTGGTGTTTTTCAGAGTATGCAGAGAGTATCGGCGATGGAAAGACTGAGGAGTTCAAAGAAGCTGAGAGGAAGAGGATCATGGACCTCCTGGACTCTTTCTAATATTATTTTAGTACTTTTTTTTACCGGCACCATGCAGCAACTTTTGAATTTGGACAGTCGCTCTTTCATGTTTTGTCTGCAATGCTTTTCCTTGACAGACATTCCTCTAGACCACATGCTTGTTAATGGACTAGCATGATGGAATTGTTCATTTAGTTTTATTAATATTTTTGTTTAGTTTGTTATATCTGTCCTTTTTTTTTGTACAACTTTTGTACAACATTATAAAGAATTTGATGTTCTAAGGTAAATCAAATTTATGAATAAAAAATACAAAACCAAGCAGCACATACACAGACATGGCAAGATAATTTTGCCTTTCGGTTGGGAATAAAAATAAATTATGATTATGAATCATGTTCAGTTAATTAACACATAGAGTTTGAGATGCAAAAGGGCATTTATCTTCATTTCAGGAGAATCACAATGAATAATTGTACCCTGAGTGCTAACAGTTTCTGACACGCTATGAAGCTTAATAGAAGTACATTTAGTTCATTAACTCCATAAAGTACTTTGTTTAACAACCCATTAAAAAGTGTTTTGGTGAGATGGTTTTATTAAGAAAAAGTCTTTGAAGAGCAAATATCATCTTTTTATATTATTATATAAAACACTGCACAATAAACCCTTGTTAGATAAAATAAAAATGTCCAGTCCCAGTTAAAAACTCTTACACCAGGACACAGAACTACTTGTGTACAATTAAAAGTTAGACGGCACAGACATTTACCACATTACAAGACAGGCCCAGTGTTTTCTCCTTTCTACATGCTAACTTGCCTTTGAACTTTCAAAAGTACAGGCAAAGTTAATAATTTATATGATTAATAGCTTTCAAGTTATTCTTTCAACATCCAAAATAGCTTTCCTGCACAAACTAATCCTTCCACCTAGAATTTGTCAAGAGCTATTATCTTTGTGGACTACTAAGAATCTCATTATCTGCTGTTAAAACCAGTCTTAATGGCCGTAGATTGAACAGAGCCACATTGTTGTCCTGACCTGAGATAACTCATTAGCTTCTGCTGCAGTTTGGAGAATAGATTCTGAATACATTCTAAGGCGCTGATGCTTGTAAATGGGCGCTGTCGAATTCGAAAATATAACACAATGCTAAGAGACTGTGCCGGTAGATTTGCTTTTGTAATCTCCGACATATTGTGTAAACATTGTTGCCCTCTCTTCACCTGTTTGTTTTGAATTTGCGTGTAAGATATTTTCCAATAAAAACATTTGCTAATAAAGTCGTGTGCTCGTGTTGGGCGTGTTTGATTAATGCCGCGGTTTATGGGGATTGCCTAGGCTTGTTGGTAAGCACTGGTGCATATGAGTGTCATTACCAGTGGATTCTCTTGGTTACTGTTGCACAGATGGAGACTTGTTGATGATTGGAGTGAACCTGCTCACGGCTGGAGCCACACACACACTATAAACCCACTGCTGCTGGCTCTGTGCTGAGGCTCGCACTGTGGAGGAGGGATACACAAACAAGTCTGCACTAAAATAATATGGCAGTCTGGCACCTCTATATTAAGGACCTATTTTGGACAAAAACAACAGGCTCTATGCTGTATCAAGATGTTTAAATGCAATTTTCTGATCTATGTTACAATGTTGTTTCCTCGTCAAAAACTATACCTGGACTTGTGTTTTGTTTCATTTACACATAGTAAAAGAAAAATGTAAAATCTGTAAACTGGACAAAAAGGTGTAGGAGTGACGTTTCGCTGCACATCCAAGCTGCCTCTTCAGTTCTGGTCAAACAATAGGGTTAGCCAGGATGTTAGTGGGGTGAAAGCACCCAGAGGCTTGAATGACTATGCCAAGTATGACTCAGGCACAGTGCTTACTTAGTGTAGCTCAATAAACCTAGCCTACAAAAAGTAACGGTAAACAATGGTTGTTGTTTTTTTGGGTTTTTTTTGTTTCAGTGTAGTCAGCTCCCCCCTTCAGATTGATATAAGGCAGTCTCCACCAGTAATCTGACAAGAACCCGAAGAAGCGGTTTGGATGAGCAATGAAACGTCTTCACTCCTACAACGTTTTTCTCCAGTTGACAGATTTGATATTTTTCTTTAACTATGGATCATACCTGGATGATTGAGAGATTACACATACTTAATTTAAACATGTTTAACACAGAAATGCTACATGTTTAGGCTGAGTTCTTCTCTCAAACTGAAAACACTCCACCTTGTGATGTCATATGGTAATACAAGAAGTGTTCCACTGTATTTTTAAACCCCATACACCTTCACTAGAATCATTTTGATGATTTCAGCCCTGGAATTGCAAATCTCTGCTGAACTAAAGGTAAAAGGTAGCTCTAAACTTGAAAACTACCACTAGATACAAAGTGGAACGGAGTATTTTGAGCCTTGGAGATGCAGACAGTTCAAGAATGCAGGATTACTCAAACATGTGAATGAAATGAAACGGTTCCAGGTATGTTTTTGAGGAGGTAACAACATTCTGACATGGCTAAAAGCTCACAAGTGTCAAGTATTTTTAAAAACTGTATTGTGGAAAAATATAGTCTTAGATGTAAACAAATTTCCCTATGGGGACAATAAAATGAACCTTAGCCTTCGTAAAACTACAACATGATACGAGATTAGTAGATGCATAGCACAGCAGTATAGCCATGTAACATCTATGCATTACAAAAACAATATGAACAAGAATATTTTACATAACTATGTATTGCTTTAATTTCTTCATGAGTTTGTTGATGTCTCACCCTTCATTACTTGGTGTTTGGTTTACTTCCTGATGTAATGCATTTCTTTCTTTATTCTTTATTTGTCAGGGACCATATACAAATTCATTAATCTTACAAGGAAAAGATGATTTGTATCAGATTTAGCTACTGCTATTTTCCATCTGCAGTCCCCTTCAGTCATAAGCTACACATGCACATGTCATGTTTTAATTGAAGGTGTAGCATCGTGTGTACCACATGATGTCATCAGCAATAGTTTAAAATATGTCAAATTTGAATAAATCTGAATTGACTGTATACTGAATTTAGTTTTAAACCAGTACATTGATGATATGGAAATGGGTAGAATGACCACAATTCACCAACTCGATTATAGCATTGCTGTGTCTAACCAAAACCCCTCAACATGTTTTATCCACTTTTGGTTTCATCAAATACATGTTCTGACATGTTATCTGCCACATTAAAGCAACATGCAAAATTGTCTTTTTAGAGCTTTTAACCATGTTTATAGTTGTTTCCCCTCACCATTTACTCATCTGAAGTTGTATTTGGAGTGATTCATGCATGTTTGTGTTGAACTGCTTAGTTTCAAGACGCCGTTTTGCCGATCAGCTCCTGCTTTCACCACCACCGGTAAACACCTGCTGCTCTGTACATTGTTCTCTTCTTTGACGTAGAAGTCAGTGGATTCTGTGCTGTGATTTTTCTTTTATGAAATAATTTTAGATGAATATTGCGATATAAAATGTCCAAATTATAACATAATGATCCATGGTGTAAGTGACTATAACTATATAGCAGACTTAAGCACAATATGTCTTCTTTAATATAATTACTCTTGTACAACTAATTCACACTGTAAATGTTAATGCAACCTCAAAGTCCTCTGCACTATCAATCCCTTTTTTCACATTCCCCTCAGCGTCCCCTGCACCTCTGAATCTCATCTCTGTAATATTAATACGCCTTAAGTAGCGTGCTGTATTCTTGAGCATGATCTTAGCAGGAGCCCACAGAGAAGTGCACCGACAGCTGTCACATCTGCCTGCTCCCCTCCTAACTGCAGCATCACTTAGTAACAAGATGGGCAGAACGGTGGGGCGCTCTGCATATTGTATTGGCACACAAACTCGGCCCTGTGCATCTCTTATCAGTGATTATGACTGCCGCGTGTTAACAGCTCCTACAGCAATTTCACAGACCAGGGGAGGCCCAATAATTGTATTTTCCGAGTGGCTGGGTGCAAACAGTGAGCGCTGCTGTGATGTAGGCGTATCTCTTTTTGTTGGGACAGAGGAGAAGGTTTACTGACACTGAGAACACAGGGAGTGGAAGGTTGAAGATATTATTGCAGGGATAGAGCTCAAGGGCAGAAACTTCATAACTATGACCATCATGCTTCAGTCTCAGCTGGACTGAAATACAAAAAGTAGTACCTCTCATTATCATTAAAGTGCATTTGAGTCTTTTTTTTTTTTTCTTTTCAAAATTATTATCTGATTTGGTGGGTATCTGAAGTAAATATTCATCAGTCAAGTGGCATTTTGTGAAGAAAAAAAGAAAGAAAACAAAGAAATACAGGGCGTAGCAGTGAGTTGCATAACAGAATACCTCATAAATCCATTCCAAAATGCAGGTACCACATTGATTTTGCAAAAATAGGTGTTGACATTTATTTTTATTTTGCAAATCATAACTACTGTGCATTTTTTTTTTTTTTTTTTTTTTTTTTTTTTTTTTTTTTAATAGTTTTGGCCCCTGTTAACATTATGGTGGCCCAGTTACCTCTATGTATGTCATGTCTTTACTAAAACAACAAAACTAGTAAAGACTATAGACAAAATTCTAAACAAAATAAATATAATGATGTTAACAATGTTTGAGTGAAATGTGTAGTCTGTCATATGCACTTCAAGGTCAATGCTCATTCATCTTTAATCATTCATTAATGGACATGTGTTTTGAGTTATTTTAGTGATGCTATTCGTCTTGTAACAAATGGAAACGCAAGTAAATACTGAACTGTAAGCTGCTATTGTTTATCAACATCCCATTAGCTTTGCAAAGCCAAATGAGCCAAAATTGATTACAGAATTTTAGGATTTTACAATGGAGGAAGAAAGCATCACAGAAGGTTGAAAAAGATTTGTAAAATAGCCAACTCATCCAATACAAATCATTACAGTTGCTTCATTGCACACTGGTTGTTTCTAATTCATCCGTATCTAACCACACAGATTTTTGCTGTAGACATACACTGCCTGGCCAAGAAAAGTTGTCACCAAAAAAAAAAAAGATCACACATTCTAATATTTTGTTAGACCGCCTTTCTGCAATGTCACAAGATTTATTTCCATCCAGTGTTGTATTAATTTTTCACCAAGCTCTTGCATTGATGATGATCGAGTCTGACTGCTGCACAAAGCCTTCTCCAGCACATCCCAAAGATTCTCAATGGGGTTAAGGTCTGGACTCTGTGGTGGCCAATCCATGTGTGAAAATTATGTCTCCTGCTCCCTGAACCACTCTTCTCAACAATTTGAGCCCGATTAATCCTGGCATTGTCATCTTGGAATATGCCCGTGCCATCAGGGAAGACAAAATCTATTGATAGAAAAACCCGGTCATTCAGTATATTCAGGTAGCCAGCTGACCTCATTCTTTGAGCACAGACTGTTGCTGAATCTATACCTGACTAGTACCTATAGGCTCGATCTTTTTTTTTGGCCAGGCAGTGTATATGATAAAGTAAAACGTTTTGCACAAATTCAACCCAAACCACTCACAACAAAACATAAGGCATCCCAGTGCAAATAGTAAAGCTTATATGAAAAAAATAGCTATATAACGTGGTCGGTACAGTGCCCTCAAGCAGCAGGTAAACTTCAGCAACAGGTGTTATCTCTGGGTATTGTGGTGGGCCACTCTTGCTGCTTGTAAAATCTATCAAATATAAGAATTATGAGACTGATACGATTTCAATGTCTGACTGTTTGCTGTTGTCTGGACTATAAGTTTTTATTTCTCATCATAAAACTGGAGCAGCTGTGTGCGTTTCACAGTCACCAGAGCCTTTCCCTGTCCATGGTGCTGAAATGTAAACGGCTTTGCGTCATCACGTATTCAGCACCACGGACAGCGCCAGAAACCACGCGGCTATTTCTGACAATTGTTGACTACATAAGCAAGAAATAAAATAACTTTTTACGAAATTCTAAAAGGGAAAGGAGTGTAGGTGTTTGTTTTCAGGTAGTCATTTGCATTTTTTTGAAAATATGAACAAAAACACGTCTAATTATGAACTATTGGATTGTTGTTTCCGTAAAGATACAATACAAATCATACAAATGCAGACTTACATAGGCTATTACTGCTAGGAAGTGAATAATTAAAACAAAAAGTATCTGTTTTGTTTTTTTGTTTTGTATCCTCCTTATATTTGCCTGATGTTATCGATATAAAATTACAAAAAAAAAAAAAAAAGAAAAAGAAAAAAAAGAAAAATGTCTTCCCGCCATTAACATTCCCCGCTGCACGCCTCACAACTCCTCGTGTGGGAGGGGTGTCCTTCCGCCGTATGTAGAGCCGTGGTTCGGAAGCAGCGGGTTAGTGTGAGTCAGTGCGCTGCTGCTGCTGCTGCTGCTGCTCAACACGGAGGCTGCGGACACTTTGGCGTCTCTGCGCAGGTCACCAACTCCTTTACAACAAGTCTTCTGGATCTACAACTGCGACGAGGACACCCGAAACCCTCCCGAAACCTCCCGCGGACGTGCCCTCCACCTGATGTGAAAGAGCAAAAGAGCGGGAAAGCGGCGCAGATCAAACCGAAGCGAAATGGGAGCGTTCCGCGTGCTGCTGGGGAGTTTACATTACGTGGGACTGTGCGTGCAACTTAGTGTGTGCACGAGGCAAGCTGGACACGGCGAGATCGAGAACCACATCTCCGGGAACGGTGAGTGACCGAGCTCCTTTACTTCTCCGGGTTTGGTCCCATTAAAGCGCGCTGAATGCTGTGGAAGATGGCATCTATCCCCCGGGTGCTTTGAACAAAGAGCGGGGGCTCTCGGGCAGGTGCCACTGGGCTTCCGTTTGTGTCCGTGGGTCTGTCTTTTCGTCACAGAGCAGTTTAAGTGTGCCCTGAATTGATCACCTGCGCCTTTAGTCCGCGCACGTTCGTCTCTCTTGCACCACCAGCACATCTGCGGTTTGTCGGGCTGTAAAGATTGTGCCTTGAGTGGGTGTGTTGCCGAGGGTTCGTGATTAAGGTGTCCTTTTACCACCTTCAGGTGAATAAGTACCACTATGAGTTATGTAAATCAATACATCATTTGTAACGATACGATTGTGTCCTGCGGGCCGAACATAATCATCGTTTCAGCGTGTAAAGGCATACAGCAGTGTGATCTGGTGTTAGGAGACCCTTAGGACACTGCCAGAGTTGATGATCACTATCTCTAAAGTGCTTTGCCTAAGGAGGATAACAACATGTTTTATTCATTACTTTTTATGTAATCATCAACATGGACTGGGCTACAGTTCCAATAAAAATCTATCCATATGGTATTATGCATGAACTATGCATTTATGGAAGGAACATGACATAAAGGGCCTGCCCCGTAACCCTATTGCTCAAATACGAACATCACAGAAAATTAATGCAATTTATTGTTTCAAACAACTAGACCAATACTAGAAAAAATGCTTGGACAGGGGACTCCAACTTGTTTAGAGGGTTTGTCGAATTCTTCTTTAAATGCAAATCATTGTGTATCATGTATGCCTCTCAGTCCAGTATGATTTAAATGACCAAAAGCTTGCGCTTTGTTACGTCACCTCAGCTCCTCACAGCTGTCACGAGGCTCTGTGTTCTCCTGGAGGCTGTGGCCTGGTCCAACAATGTGTCCACAGGTGTGGCATCGCCATGGCAGCACTAGTATGGCAGCACCAGCATGGCAGTACCAGTATGGCAGCACCAGTATGGCAGCACCATGGCAGCACCAGTATGGCAGCATGGCAGTACCAGTATGGCAGCATGGCAGCACCAGTATGGCAGCATGGCAGTACCAGTATGGCAGCATGGCAGTACCAGTATGGCAGCATGGCAGTACCAGCATGGCAGTACCAGTATGGCAGCACAGGTATGGTAGCTGGACCGGTGTGTGGGCTGTGGGAGAAGCAGTTGAATTATTACTAGGAGAGTTTCAATACCCTCAAACACCCATTTAAGACATTCGACAAGCTTAGTTTAGAGAGTTAACAAATCAAATAGCTTTGCTTCTTCAAAACTTATCTAACCTTTCAGCCGTTGCGGTGAAGACACAGAAACATTGACAAGAATTATTTTACCATAAATTACATATAAACCAATACTAAATATGTAATGATCTTTTTTCACTATCTGATTTAAACCATGCAGTATAACAAATTAATTATACAATATAATAAGACATTTCAGGCAGAACAATGACAGTGACAATATACAGTTGCAATAAATTTCTGTATTGTTAAAGAATTCTACACACATTATATATTTATTACAAGTATATACACTCATTCCTTCTTACCAGAAGAGTATGCAATATGGAACATGGATATGTCAGTACAAGTTTAACTCTACTTCATCAAATACACTAATATATCTCCTCCACATGCACTTTTTGTGTGTTAATATCAAAATACACAGCCTTTTTGCATATGTCTATAATCTCACAGATTCATTGACCAAACCAGGGAGTACAACTAAAGCGCAGGGGAGGAAAATTGCAAGCTGTGCCCAAATAAATGAAAATATATTCTATTGTGGCTTCTAACCAAGTAAATGATTACACTATGGTAATCTGAGGACATTTTTTCAAACAGGATCTTGACCAAACACACCATCTGGCTTGACTAATAAAAATGAGTTTGAATCCCCTCCAGACACTCACCCATACCAAAGAATGAGCACATGGCACAAGCTAATGACTGGCACTCTGAGACTAGTCAGACACAAATAGAGCGTAATGTAGGGCTGGGCGATATGAAAAAAGGTATTGTATTTCTTACTCATTTTGGTTGGTCAGTTTAAATAATAATAATTCATGAACAGACTTTTTTTTTTAATGAACTTCACCATAAATAACAAACAAATGCTTCCTACTCCAGTGCCATTTAAGACCGAACAAAATTTGGAAAGATGGTTAACTACATTAGTAAAGAATGTGAGATTTAATTAATAATAAAAAAGTATTATCGAGAAGGATTCAAGCTTTGTAACTACTTAATAAATACCCTAAATACCCTTAATTAAGTACCTATTAAGCTTAAGTGGTCCTAAGTTATTTCTCACTATTCTCATACATTTTGAGCATCCAAATTATTCACCTTGATGAGTTTATAAGCACTTTTCACAACACTCAGGCAGAGACCAGTGTAGAGTTTTGCTGTGATGGTAAAGCTACCAACTAGTCTGCTAACCATAGAGTAGCTGCCACTCTCAGATAAGAAATAATCACAGGCGTGGTTTCGGCTCCACTGACTCTGGCTCTAATTGATTTTACATTGAAAAACCCCTCTCTGTGTAACTGCTACAGTAATCCTTGTCATTTTGGTCTTAAAATGTTCATATTAAGCCATTCTACTTGATCCTGGTGTTTTTTTTCACAATTTTGTCCGTGAATCAAGATATAAACATTAATGACAAACAAATCAAACACCTTTTTTTCTGAGGTCACTCTTGCTAGTGTTAGCAGGTTTGATTGACAGCGTTGCTGAGCACCCGCTCCCTGCTCAATCGGCGGTCTTCAAAGCCTTGCTCTGGACTGGCTTTTTGGTTGCTATGATACTCACGGTTGGAATTCCAAATATGGAACATGGCTCCAGACACGAGGACCTGGAGCAGGTGTCTGGGGTGAGGGAAGTCTGGGAGTCCCTGCTTAGACTGCTGCCCCCACGACCCGGCACCGGATAAGAGGAAGAAAATGGATGGATGGAAAAATTGGCACCCGTCTCTCCGTAACTGATTCTGTCAGAAGAAGACATATTAAAATATTTTTATTGACTCCCTTTGCATGATTCTGGTATTTTATTTTGCTATTTTGCTATTTTGTTCATAAATCAAGATATGAACATTAATAATAGACAAATCATGCATCTTCTGTCCCTGGATCCTCCACATATGTAACTCTGTTCCAAATTTGCCCCTATAGCTGCTAGCCTCGATGAGCTTCATTTGTCGGGAGCCAAACACAATGGATGACCTCACACTCCCTTAGTCCAAATCTTTATGCAGTCTATGGTTTAAACTAATTTTGTTTTACATTGGGGTGCACAATATAGAAAGAGAAAGATCACAGTTTTTTGGAGCCTGATCACATCTGCTTCTTCTGAAAGTTCACACTTCACTGTGATTGGTTAAATCCTGCTGTCACTCAGAACATGACAGATGATGACTAAAAGGATAAGTGGGAAAAGTGTGTTTGTTTGAGCATAGTGCTACAATAAATAGAAAAATAGTGAATCTTGATATGACCAAAATAGCAGATGTTCACAGGGATGAGATCACAGTTAGATTTTTATCAACATATTGTCCAGCCCTATAGTTACAAAAGTATACAACTTTATTGTATCATCTGCTACTAAGTTCTTGATAGTATTAATTATTTAGACTGATACTACAAAACCTGTTGCTAGCTAACACTGGTTCCAATATTACTACCTACTACTTTTATTTGTTTTAGCAGGTTAAATCTGGCGTGTACCATGGACATTAATATCTTTATATCATTTTCCCTATTCATGCACCATTACAGAAAACTGGTCTGTAATAGGTGAGGAAAAGTAAGCCATGTCAACGTCCTTTTCCCAAACCTCTGTGATATTGGTTCATAGTGGCGCTGTAAGAATTCCCAGGGGTCATCATTTCTCCTTAGTCTTCTGTGTTGGCCCTACACCAGCTGGAGCAAAGCAGAGCCAGGAGCTTTGTGCGTGTGTGTGTGGGGATGGGGAAGACTATTCTCTGTTACAACAATGTTCTGTTCCACATTTGCACGTATAAGCGCCCTTTCGCTCATTGATACTTTTCAATTAACTTCTCATTAGAGCTTGCTTATCCAGCGAGCCAATTGTTCCAGCCAATCAATCGCCTTAATTAATCAGGGAAGGCTAAATGAGCCATTGGGCCTATACAGTACTAAGGCCTTTTTGGGTTGGGGTATATTTTTTTTCAGTACATATCATTGGAGGAGTAGCTGGCATTTCCAAGCCATTTATGAATGAGTGTAATTTTTAACTGCCTACATTTTCGTTGTTAAGAAAAACAGAACTAATTCATTTTAAACAGTTTCCAGTGGTCCAAATTTCCTCACTTATCTTGCCTTCCGAGCATCCAAAATACAAGCTAGCTTTCAAGCTAACAACAACTAGCATGCTGAAGAGCTTCCTGATTATCACACAATAAAACCCTTTATAATTATGTAAAAAGAGCATGCAGCAGACATATTTTGACCTCACCAGTACACATGCGACGATGTTGAAATTTGGTGTCACGATTATCATGGCCAAAATAATTCAGATTAAACAATTCTATCCAACAATTATTAAAGTTGCTGTCAGTATAAAAATGTTATGGATATGAATGATTTTAATTTTAATAGTACGAATAATGTAATAATATAAATATGTTAAGCAGCTGTTATAAGTGCTGCTTAACATATTTGTCAAAATAACAATAACAATTATGTCAAAATAAGTTAAAAGAAGATGATATTTAAAATGTTACTGCCACAATTGACTCTCCTCCTTTAATGTGTCTTCGAAAGCCAACCTAGTGCAAAACCACTGAAATAAGAGGATTAAATATCACAGAGTAACTATAAAAGCCTTTACTGTAGCTGACTGCATTTATAGCACCGCACGATCTTTTCTTTTGTGTAGTATTTCTTCCTCCAGCTCTTCTCAGTTGCAGATATTGTGTGGTGAAGCTTTGCCTGGACTCACTTATGTACCTTTACCAGACTGTGACCCCTATCGCCTTCTGAGCCAGCCTCATCGGACTCCCATTATCCCAGATTGGATTTGAACCATTCATCCAATTCCACAGGTGAAACCCTTACTATTCATTGTCCACACAAAAGCATTGCGGTAGGGTTTAAAAGGCTGAGGGATGGCTGCTCGGGGGACTGGAGCTCTGATTGTGTATTCAGTCTGCGCCGATACAATCACCACCCGGCCTCTTTATGGTTTGTTTTCTTGGCCGTTTCAATTGGGACATAGTGCTGGTGTCAGACTCTCAATCTACCACCATTATTGCAATTATTAGCATAAAAAGGCACATTGTACTTGACCAAAATCACTTGCTGGTATACAATGAATGTCAAGATGTAATAAAGATATAAAACATAGTCATTTGTTTGACCAAAGTCTAATTTACAATCACAGTTTACCTTACTTTCACTACTTGTGTGTCTGTCTGTCTGTCTGTCTGAGTCTGGCTTGATGTAGGTGAATTTTAAGTGACAATTGCGCTTATTTGAAACATTAAAGGCCCTGTACTCAGTTTGAAATTAGTTTTGCCTCAACCCCACATAAAGAAAAACAGCTGCTAAGGTCAAAATTAATGAGTCTAATTATAATCCATTTTTGTCGCAGATTTGGAAGTTGTTGTGGTGCGCTGTTAGGAGGGTAGTCATACTGATGAAAACTTGAGATGTTAGTGAGGAGGGGCTCATGAGTTTGTCCTGCTGTTAACAGTTTAAAATTTAAAATTTATCTTTTTTTGATAAATTTAAATGGGCAGACCGAATGATGTGGTCCTCCTGTGATTTGAAGTGCTTTAATTTCCGCTTTATAATAACTGCACCTTAATTAACTGTTATAAAGCATCAAGAAAGACTTTGAGGTATTTTTATGGTGTATTCATTGGTAACACATGACATAGATCATCATTTTACCTTTTGTTATTTTGAAAATGATATATTAACACCATAAGTTTAATTTTTTGTTTTTAACGTTCCCCCCGAGTCCCCGCTCCATTTGCTCCGCGTGTTAAGTCACTCCACCTTCTGAGCGCTGTCACAACACAAAATCAGCACGCATCTCACTACTGAAATTACTGCTCTTTGCATGAGGTTTGTCAGGTTGTTGTGTACAGTTTTGTATCCTGCTTTTGTATATTTGTGGAAAATTGTCATGTGGGAGCATGGATGACGTAGGCTTATAGGCAGAGCATTGCACAGAATCTTACAGCTAACCGCAAGGAAGGTTCAAGTAGGGCCTGGGAGAGATCGCTAAAATACTCAAACATGCATGGATGACATCTAAAACCTCTTCAGGCATGTCTTTGATGAGGTAGAAAGCTCAATTGCAAAATACTCCCCTCCCTATTTAAAGATAATGGATTAGATATTACTTAATGCTTTATTAAGGCTGTAAATAGTGTAGTTACTATAAAGCATGACCACATTTCCATATTATCCAGCTTTAGATTTGAACCATGACTCTCCCACAACATTCAAGGTCCTGGAAGTACCATATTATGAGCACACCGAAGCACCCAGGCCCTGACAACACTTTATTGTTGAACTATTAAAAACTTAATAGGGTTCCATACAGTCTCCCTGGCAGGTTTTCCGGAGCAGCTTGAGGAGTTTACGGCGATCTGACTGTATGTCCTTGTACTTCATCCCCGCCTCCTCCTCTTCCTCACTCCTCAGCTCCTTCTGACGCTGTGGGGTTCCATCTATCATGACAGCAGCGCCCCACACTGTAAAACCAAATTTAGCTGTGGTCTCGTGGGAAAAAGTCTTGCTCTGATTGTTCAAAGCGTGTTGTCATCCTAAAAAGCAAACATGGGCATACAGACAGGTCCTTTAAATAGAATATTCTTTTTTATGATAATTACGTAAGACTTGAGTGTGCGCGATGTCTGAAGTGTTTTTAAGATGTGTTTAAGAATGAAGAATTTCACAAATAATTAACTGAAGTGCCTTTCTGGAGAACATTTATGTTTACCTTTCATTTACAAGGATCCATTTCTGCCAGCATATTAACTCCAATCCAATAACATTATTACATTTTTGACACTTTGATTACATTTTGCTATTCCTTTTTAAAGCTACTATCCATAGGTTTCGTTAACTTTTTTTTTTACCAGTAGATGGCAGATGTGAAACCTATTTTCTCCTCCCTTTACCTGGCCAGACTCACCTGTGCACATTTGTCCTGAGTGTAAAAACAGTTGTGCCTTTTGGAACAATGTGGCTTATTTGAAATGCTGCTAAGAGGTGCAGAAAGACATATGCCTTTACAAAAAATAAACTTTTAAAAATATTCAAAATTGAACATGTTTGCATTGTTGCTGTTTGTGCATGCTGTTCTTCTTCTAAAAAATTGCATTGTGGCCTAGACAACTCAAAATATGTTGTCCACATATGAGGACACCAGGTCCTAGGAGGTTAAAGATGAACTATGGAACTTTTTTCGTAGGCGGTTCGCCACCTGCTTGTCTACATGGGGATGTTGATTCTTTCTTGAAAGTTCCACAATCTGGCATTGAGGTAAGTAGTTCCACTTGGCCAATTTACAGGTCAGGTCTGTGGAGAATGTATATGGAATAAATACCAGATAGATATGTTAAAAACCATATTGTGGAATGTTACAAGAAAGTAACTCCTGTTGTGTCTCCATAGACACAACAGGCTGCGGACTCTTCACTGGAAAAGTTATATAGTGACATTTTTGTGCCCCACCCCCTTATAATATTCAACACGCATTTACTTTAGCCCGTATGAAATATAATATGATTCTATTCACTTTTGACTTCTGTCCTCTTCTCAATTGAATCCTCTGAAGAAGGCGTAAAATAGACTCACCCCAGTGTCAGGCGTTGTGGACATGCGCATGAAGAAGCTGACAGTTTTAGAGCTTGTTTTCACTGGGCTTCAGGTACTGCCCATGTATTTAGGTCCTGACCTTATATATACTGCACAGTGAGACAAGTGCTGGGGGGCAGTCTGGCACCAGCCTCTCACCGCTGACAAATGATTACTGTAGCGCTCCCTCGGCACACTCACCCCGCCTGGTTATCTCAGAAACATCGATATATTCCATGTCTGCTGGCTTTGTTTGCAAGTGCTTCACAAGCCCAGTGTAAGCAATAAAATAGAGTTAGGAGATGTTGATTCATGGCTGTCACGTATTGAGGGGATGGAAGGGTGGAGTGAAAATACAGGAGTCTCGTAAATGGTATAGGATTTTGAGACAACACCAAAGTTTGAAATTGAATGTTTCAGTAAATGAATCTATTGTATTTTGCATACCTTCTTTTTGAAACAGGTTGGATAGGTTGATTCATCGGTTTCCTGAACAGCAAAGAAGTTGGTCAGGTACATTGTCATCTACATCCAATTGTGATGGGGGAAAAGATGAAACATGGAATAAGTCATTAAAAGATTAGCCCTACCACACCAACAAAACAAAACAAAAAAATATGGCAGCACAGCATATAGTGAATTGTTTGTCATTACCTTAAAGTATAAACAACTGTTGTAGGAGGACTAGAAATCGACCGATATGTGTTTTTTCATGGCCAATGCCCAGAAATAAAAGGGAATACAACAACTGAAGAACCGATGGCTGATAAGCTGTGCCAATATTTTTGGGCCGATTTTGATTATTTTTACTACAGACCCATAAAGAGCAGTGTATCACATTTAGTGCAGTTGTGTCTTTGTATTAAAGTGTCAGCCTGTGTTGGAGATTTAAGGCCAATATCCTAAAAAGTCCAAATATCGACCCGATGTATCGCCAAACAATATATCTGTCTCTAATGAAGACAGTATTGGTTTTAATTACATGAGTGTGGCATTAGACAGAGTAAAAGTGAATCATGATATGAAGATATGATTAAAGTAGCATATTGTTAGGGGTTACCCTATTGCCCAGCTCAAATAAAGTCCAAATTGCTCAGTCAGAAGGAATAGGCTAACTTCTATACTAACCATTATGTAATTTATGGCTTCAATTAGTTTGTATCTTTCTCAGTCTGTTTTAAGAAATCCTGCACTTCTCATTAATGCTCTCATCAGAATAATTAGCCTCCCACCCTCCAGATGTTGCTGCTATCTGTAAAGCAAAGCTGATAGCCTGAGTAAACCTAAGAGATTCTGGCAGCTCTTCAGCAGCTCCACTCCTCTCCTGACAATGCGAATTCATCCCATTAGCATCCTCCATCTTCCTCTGCTCTCTCCGTCTGCCACCTCTAACTATTGTGAGTAATAAAGTCTGAATGCTAGGCTACCCGCGTCACCCGCCTCCATTGGAAACGCGCGGTGCAGAACTCGGCACAAACAAGCTTGGGGGTCAGTCCACAGTCAAGGACTCCCTCTCAGTCTCTGCCCATAAATGCCTTCCGCTGCACATCCTCAGCTTTTTGGCAAAGCGCGTCCTTTCTCCCAGTTTGTGTGTGGGTATTCATCACATTGTGGGGACTAAAAATGTGTATACACTCATATTACGGAGACCTGCTTAACTTATAGGGGATAAAAATCAGGTCCCCATGATGTAAATCCTTTATTATTTGATCAACAACACAGTAGAGCTGCTCAATTATGGCAAAAATTATAATCATGATTTCTGGCTCATAATTGAAATTGCCATTACTTCTATACTGTCACAACCTCAAGAGAAAGTATAGCCCTAATATAATTCTTTGCTAATGCTTTCTGACATTATTGTTTTCACAGCTCTATAGACTAGACAAGTGACTTTGCTCCAGGTTTTGCAAGAGTGCACACATTCCAAACAGTTTAATTAATTGTCTTATCGATTGCAACATTTCTGTAATTCAAAAAAGCAACAATTGAAATTACAATTATAAACTTGACTGATTGTTTAGCCCCAATATATGGTTTAAAGTGCATGCAGATAAAATAGGTTGAGATTAGTATTGTAGAAAAAATCGTTGTAACCCAAGAATTGAAGAGATGAAGGCATGACGCTGGAGTTCTAACTCAAGTTTATTTACAGCACTCAGCACCTGGAGACATTGTGATAGTGTTCATTCTGGTCTAGTGCAGTCCAGTCTGACTGTGCTTCAGTTGTAGGGAGTATTATAGCTCTTCTGACTTAGACCAAAACAGGAAATGAGTGAGTGTCCTCGGTAGATACGGCAGAGCAGTGCAATTTCTCAAACGGATTTAGGTTAAGGTTAGTGACTATGGTTAAGGTTAGGATCAGTCACCAGGAAATGAATGTAAATCAATTCAATGTCCCAAGAAGCATGGAAACCCAATATGCGTAAAAGTGTAAAAAGTGTCTGTATGGACTTTTTGAAGGGGAATGATTGCGGACAGCTTTGAGGTCCATGATCCAAAGCCCAACTTGCTCTGGGGTTCTTCACAACATAACTGAAACTCACAACCAGAACTGTGTGAAGCAGTGTGTGTGTGCGTGCGCGTGCGTGTGTGTTTGAGGAATGATAAAGGCCGCTTTGAGACAGATGATCCAAACCTGCTCACTATTTTCTCTCCTGAAAGTGCTCTTGAATCTTCTTCTTCTTTAATATATTCCTCCAGTGACTTTAAAAGGATTCTGGCTTCAACACACCTTTCATCCACACACTGCAATATGTAATAAATATATGTCTAAAATGTGGTATTTTATTACCACTCTAAAGGATTTTGTTAGAACATTGCTTGACCTTTTGTCTGACAATGTTTTTTGTTTGCAACACAAGTGAGGATAAAGAAAGATGACTGGTAGTAGAAATAATAAAAGCGGAATGTGTGGGGACTACTACTACTACTACTAGTGCAATCACAATATTAACCTTTCGATACTAAGGAATAGACTCGATACCTATTTCAATACCACAATGATAATAAAAAACACAGTTTATTTAGAATGTAATTTGCAACATTAAATAATGCGTTACCATGTGGTGTTATATCTGTGTAATCCCTCAGTCATCCAGGTAGATATATTAGTCTATGCGATGTTATACTTGTGAGCACAAGGTTAATTTCTGTTCTGGGAATATGACTTTTTTTAGTATTGATACTTACTCAAATCAGTATCTAGTTTTAATACGAGTTTTAGTATTGATTAATATCTGATTTTTGATGCTTTTGACAACCCTAACAACTACTTCTACTACTATTACTACTACTTCTACTACTAGTACTACTGCTCTGATCAGTGATAGATTCTGAAAGAGGCACAGTTAAACCTGAGTTAAACCTGAATCTTAAAGCAATTATTTTGTTTTTCATGTTTGTCAAGGGAGCCAAATATTTAGGGTACTGTTCCCACCTAAGAAAATTAGATTATATATTCATCATCTATTAACATTATTCCTTTTGGATGTTAAAGGCAGTCTGAAAATAAAGACCACGTGTGCTGGTGTGTTCCCAAAAATGGCTTGTCTAAATAATTCCCTTTATGACATTCAGCTTAACCACGCTGGTGAAGAAGCTCTTGGCTGTGAAGACTTGTTTGAATGAGTGTTGCTTATCTTCCATTAGACACATTACTGCCAACGTTTCCATCAAAGAGCAAACACATAGACTGGCTTGGGTTTGGAGACTCTCCGGGCCTCTGGTGGGGAGGCACTTGGCAGGACTCATGGTTGGCAGACGCACTGAGAGAGCAGCGCGAGACGAGACGAGGAGTGGGCTGAAGAAAACTCAGGCAGAGGATAAAGGCTGTAGGATCAGTCATTCACTGTGGAAGAGATCCTCCTCTGCACAGGAACTGACTGTACTAGACTCAAGTAGAATGTCCCCAATGGAATCACCACAATGTTTTTTTATACTATATAGTAGTTGTATTGTTTTTGAGGATAGCATTTCTGTACTTATTACTTAGTTGACAGTTGACATCTGTTTTATCCGTAGACTGTATGAAGAAGTGGACTAACGGAGTGTGACGTCACCCACCAGTCAAATGAAGCTCAGTTATAGAGGTGAATTTCGAGCCGAGTTTCATACTTAAAAATCCGACCACGAGTATCATAGCAACAAAAGAGCCAATCTGGAGCGAGGCTGTTGAAGGTAACACCCCTTGCCGAACCACCACTGGTTTATCACTGAGCGGGCGCTTGGCAACGCTGTTACTCAAACCTGCTAATAACTAACGCTAGTGGGAGCGACTTTGGGGAAACAAGGCCCCTGATTTGTCTGCTATTAATGTTCATATCTTGATTTACAGACGCAATAGAGAAATAAAAAATACCAAGATCATGTTAGGCTCATCATTTAAGACTAAAATGACGAGCCTAACAGCAATAGCTAAAGAAAGAGCGGCAATGGTTTTTCAACAGAAAGTGAATTGGAGCCAGACTCAATGAAGCCAGAAGCACGCCCATGCTCACTTTCTATTTGGAATGTGAAGACTAGCAGGTTAGCTCTGTCCATTTACATATACAGAGTATGGTTTTATCCCATATTTGTCTATCTCTTTGCTTAAAGGGCCTATATTTAAAAAAAAATAAAATAGTTTAACCATGTTATTATATTGTTTCATCATCAAAAACATACCTGGATTTATGTTTTTCTTCATTGCCGTATTTTTCTCCTGTTTTAACATGTTACACACTGGTTCCTTTTTCACTGCATTAGGATATTTTAGTCTGGTGCCATCTGATAACTTTTTTACGCTCACAATTTTTTATTTACCCTAATGTAGAGAGTGAGAATGAAATAATATACTGGTGTTTGTGAGAGTCCTTGTTGGTGGTCAAACAATTTTATATCACATTTATGGAGGGTAATTGAATGAATAGTACAATGTAAAGTGACTAAAAGCGCTATACAAGAATCATCTCCATTTAAAGAGTTATTCATGTTTGGACAGCCATGATACTCCTGATCAGATTTATACATTTGTCTCGATGTTGCACCGCTCTCACAGCCTCCACTGTGGTCCGCTCGTAGATTTCCTGGATCCTTTCATTACCTTTTTTCTTATCACCAATTTCATGAGTCCTATCTTTCTTTGCTTCAGAGCACATACCCTATTAAAGCCAGTTCTATGTATGAAATTGTTAGGGTGACTATTAAAACACCAGCTACTGTGTGTTTGGATTCTGACGGCAAAAAGGACTTGAGATTGATGATCTGTTTTTTTTAAATGACTGATACCAAACGTTTAGAATCCATAGAAATGGATGCCTGATGAGGTCTGCTGATTTTGGGCTGATATGTAGGGATAAGTTTAATTACTTTATTTTATTATAAAACTGGAATTTACTACAACACTTTTCTGGATAAGAGAGCAGTAGTTAAATTTTATGCAGTACCCTTTTGTTCAAATAAAGCTTTATGCATCTCCTTTAGACAGCTGGTTGGCCAAAACAAGCTGGAGATTTAAGGATGATTGCTAATATAAAAAGTGCAAATATCTGTGCAGCGTCAGTCACACTGTCATGATACTAAAATTTCAAACTCAATTTCTATACTAAGGAATTCACTCAATACTCAGTTCTGATTATGATACTTCAATTAAGGTAAAAAACAGACTTTTTTTTTAATAAATAAAATGTAAAAATGTTTATATCCAATATAATAGTACTTTCTTTATCTAGCATGATATCTCATATTTGTTCTGATAAAGCTCAAAATCTTACTAAAACTGTTCAGGAAAGCAAAACTTTTACTTTGTTAATGTGATTTTTTGCAATATTGATACTTGCCCAAATGAGTATCTAGTTTTGATATTAGTTGTAGTATTGATTTTTGATACTTTTGACAACCCTGCAACCAATACATCTGTCTATCTGATTCTTTTTGCATTATGGCATGTTTCTCTTGGCATTTTCTAGTTTATTTATACAGTGTCCTGCTGGCTTCTGTAGGAGTTGTTTTACACATCTCTACACTAGGCCTGTATGCTGTGTATAATGAGCCAACTCAAGGCCTTTGCACTTAGCTTTATGGTTATGCAAATAATGTGCACATATCTTTGACCTCCAGAGCCACAGCACCAGCCTTGTGTTTCTCTGGCTGTGAATGAAAGACAGAATTCTGTGGGGAAGAATGGCACAGTTTTGGAAATTATAATAAATTACTGTGTTTTTGATTCGACAGCTGTTGTGCAGTAAACTTAATGACTCATACATTTTGATGAATGCATGAAATAGAGCTGAATTCATTTAAAGTATTAATCAGTTATCAACCTTGGATTCTTAGTTGTTTGCATAAAAATGTATGATCAAGACAGCCTGTGTCTTGATGGTGAAATGTAATAATAGGATAGCATATCAAGATTCTACTTGTTGCCATAGTAGCAATGGTTGTCACTGTTGTCTAACTTACAGCAAGACAGCCCTGAATTGGATTTCTGGACCTTACATAACCTAAAACATAATCTTCTTACCTGGCCAGCCAAAACAACACTCTTTGACAAAGCTTTACAAAGACAAGTGGGTTGTCTCCCTGATCAGATAGGTGTGATTGATAGGCGGGTTAACCAATTAGCAAAAAACATGGACAAACTCTTATTTATCTCAGGGAAAAGAAATTATATATCCTGTTCTGAATGTTACCAGAATTTTACAAGGTCTTTTTAGGAGTCTTCTGCATTTGAGAACATGTGCTACATATTAGCGACTGTGGTTGGACCGTCCTAAGTTATGTCAATGGTTTGTCACACTGGTCTGATTTCAAACCCTACTGGAGTTGAACTGAATGTAGAAGGTACTAACATTAAAGAACGGTTCAAAAAGAACATATTCCCCTTTGTCTTTTTCCCAACAAGCTATATGCAGACCTTTAGCAACTAACACCAGCTATACCATTGCAAATGAACTAAAAGTGTCTAAAATGGAAAACAAGCAGTCTGTGCCCTTCCCCTGCTGCTCTAACTCACAATGTTATTCCCGTGACATCTTGTGTGTAGTTAATTTACAATCACTTGCTCCACTCATGTTCATGCAATGTTCTGGTTCGTCACCATAGCAACGGGTTTGTGGTAGCTCATATAAGGCAGTGTTCTATATGCACAGTATGTTAGCATGCTTTGAAATGGGTCCTTTGTGTATTCCACAGCCAGCGTCCTGTGACTCAGTGCATACGGTGGGAGCACACTTTGAAGATGTCTTTAATGGCTTTTGCAAGTAAAAACGTGACTGTAGCTGGAAGCAAACATTTATATTTTGATGATTTTTTGAAGCTGCGTTTCAAGGATCGCATGGCAAGCTTGAATTATTTATACTACTGCCATGGAAATCTAGTGTGTGGTTGCAGGGAGTCAGTCACACTGGAATATTTAAAATTCAGGTGGTGATAAATTTTCTCTGCAGTTCTGTAAATAATTCAAGAGTCGAATGGTTGTTTTTCTACTTTTTCCCTCACTTTATTTTCAGTTTATAGTCTGAGAGAGTTTTATCCTGGAGGTAGCAAATTTTGATCATATCTAATACTCGGCCATCATCCACATTTTGGGCAAAAACACAAACAGACTTCAAACTTGGAGTTTTTCATGGATGAGAATAATGGAGTACAAATAGTTCAATCCTATGGTGTATCTGTTTTTATTAAGGAGCAGTATACTCTTATGGCTGTTAAGGTTTTCCAAGTGTACCTTCTGGATCAGTGTTGCTGCTGCAAGTCATTTTAATAATTTTAAATGTGGTGGTAGCCTTGAAATTATAAATATTATTTTGTTCAAGGTACAAAGATGTGCCTAGTAAAAGTAGATTAGAAATGGTTTATGACTTGATGAGTGATAATGATGGTAACTATATTGTATGGAAACTATTAAGTTTCAAGTTTTGTTTTTTTAACCTATAATCATATTATGATTAGTCTATACATGTTTTAAGATTTTTAATACAGTGTATTTACCATTCATCTCTGCTAGCTCTATGATAATCGCTGTAAGCAGGAATTTGAGCATTTCTGCTTAGACAGCTACATTAAAGAACAAATAGGCTTTATTTGTACTGTTATTGGCCTTTAAACATGCTCTTGAGTATCAGCTTTGGCATTTTATGATTTAGAACATAAAATAATAATATAAAATAGACATAATTTTACAACTTCATTACTCACCGTACTCTGATCTGGTACAGCGCACCAGCTACTGTCTGGATATGTTAATGTAAGCACACAGTTGTAATGAGCACGAAACCAGTCTGACGGTAATTTATGGACTTAAAAACTGCTAGTCACTACCTGTGACATCACAGTCCAGGGAAATTTGTGTTTTGTGACTGCTCAAAGGCAAAGGACTTTTTACAGAGGATTTCTGACACCAGTGTGAATGACACAAAATACTACTCTAGGTATGTTTATGATGAGGGAACAATATTCTAACATGGTTAAAAGCTCAAAAAGACCAGTTTTGCATAATATGTGTCCTTAAAAGAAGGGTAAATCGGAACATCTGTTTAAATGAAGGAATAACCTCAATCTTTGTGTTTTAGGCTTGTAGCCCTCCAGCATCTTGGACCAAAGCACAAAAAAAAGCCATTTTCGCTCTCCACCCTCCTGAGACACACATGAACTGTTGTGCCTCTGGCCGTCTGCAGACAGGGCTCTCCATTACAGCACTGCCCAGGCCTAATTACAGCTCCGCGGAGGGCCTTTTCACTGCACACTGGGCACGCTGTATTTTCTGCCTCCAACTATCCACATCCCTCCTCTGTGGCTCAACAATTACCTAAACCTGAGCCAAATTAACTTCTATGGCTGTCCGTGAGCACTGCTACGGTAATGCACGTCCTCTGTCAGACACACTTTGCTTGAATCCAATCACACTTTTCTCCCGTTTGCCAGTGATCCACGCGCTCTGTCTAGCATGTCCAGCTAATAGGCTGGTGGTCGTGTCTGAGCCTGATGCTATTTACAAAGCCCTGCTCAGTTGGACAGCCAGATACCTGTGGGCTCTATAGACTGGAGCATTCAAATGCACGGGGGGAGCTTGGATGGCATACACATAAATGGCTTGTTGTCAGCATGCTGCTGTAAGCTGTCTAGGCCTAATGACAGTAGTGTCCAGCAGACAATCTCTGTTTGTTGTATCCAGATGCATTCTGGTTTAGTCAGTACCACCTTTTTGAAAAAATGCTTTTGTGTTAGTCCAGTTTAAGTGCTTTCGTAGGCACCAATTTACTACAGTAGTGTATTTGTAAAAAAAAAAAAAAGCTGTAATCAGCAAGGCACGAGGTAACTAATAAAATGAGGCTTATCTTTTAGAGATGTTGTTGGCTACCTGATTTTTGGGTCTTAAAACCATGAAAAACAGCACTGGTTTGAACTGTTTGTAGTGGTCAAGTAAATCATATCCCCCACTTTCCTCACGCATTCCTAAAAAAAAATTGGAATAATGGAAATAATAATGGAAAATGGAATGGAATAATGGAAAGTCGCAGCACATTTGATAATCTCCTGCCCTTAACATGCACAGGTATGTTGGAAATTGTTAGAAAATCTTGGGACTATGGGCTTGTTTGTGCCACTCCCAAGCCTATGATGAGGGAAAGCTAGCTATAATGTCCCATCTTATGTCAGAACTAGTTAATTGGCATAGCTTTCACTGCTCATAAAATTTGCCATGCTAATGCCTAAGCACCTGACTAATTCCACTGTGGGGACACTATGGCAAATGAGACACTAAACTGGCAGCAGTTGATGTACTTGCAAAAGTTCATAAAGTCTCTTATTGGATTTACAATGGCTTGTACAATTACCTCGCAAACACAGCAATATGTTTGGCAATTAGCAGCAAGTGATTTGCCCACTTTTTCACCTGGATTCTCCCTCTGAGGGAACATTATGTCTGCTCTTATCGGCTTCATATAAATGTGTGGGGCTGTGTGCAGCCTCGGAGGAAGCCCACAGGTACTGTTCATTAAAAAATACTAATCCCGATTAGACTTTGTCAAGAAGAACTTCGAAGAACTTTGTGTTCCATAATTGGTTGAACTCTATCATTTTAGTTTTTAGTTTCATAATATCTGGTTGATTCTGTTTGAAGAATTTGTACAAATGTGTTGATTGTGGTTGTAAAGTAATAATCCACAGCAGCAGAGGGACCAATGATCACACAAACATTCAGAGCACATTTATCAATCTATGGGAAAAGGAAACTATATCCTGTATTCAGGATCTTGCATCATTTCACATTAAAAGAAACTAAACCATTTATTTTACATCTTTTGAAATATGCCTACATCAAGAAACATCAAGAAATACATATTTGTTTGGTAGAGCTTGGAGGATTTCTCATAATCTAATGAACAGATTGCAGTTCAATTGGGCAAATCACACATTTGAACTGCTGGCAGGTGACCAAAAACACAATGCTGTTTAAAATTCTCTTATGTACTATTCATAATATTTTATTTTGAAAATGTGTTTTGTGAAAGTAAGATGGTTGATTTTTTTGTTGAGAATTATTACCACAGTAAAATGGCTTACACATATTAAAAATACTTCCAAGTTTGATAAAGTGTTATTACAGGACTTTCAGTTTATGTTTGTTTTATCTGAATAATATACCCCGCATAGCATGGGTATTTCCCTTTGGTGCAGTAAGAACAGACAGTTTGGCCATGGCTCAATACTGAAGCAGCCATCAGCATGTTGCACTATCAGAGATGCGCTGGTATACGGCTACTGGGGGGATTCTGCAAGCATGAAACTACACAGCCTCAGCTCAGCTCCAGATGAGGGATTAAAGAGCAGAACACAGTGCCTCTGGACTCAATGCTTGCTTGGCCAATGAAATATGCTGCTTCCTGATGTCTGCTTTGGCTTATTTGTTGTACAGATTTACTGGAGTGACCATGTGTACCAGTAGAGGTGAGAAATATATTGAAAAATTGAATTGCCATTGTTGTTTTTGGAGACATGCAAAAATTTGAATAATAACTATATACTCTATTATTTAAACTATTCAGAATAACAAATATAAACAAAAATAAAATGAGACAGTGTATCTCAAACTGTGGTATGCTCCTTGTGGTGGTATGTAAGATCCTCTAATATTTATTTAGAATAAATCCACTTTTTGGATTTTTGGGTTATTTCCTTGTTATAGGTGCTGTAGTAATGATGTAGTCCACATTTACACCTAATTTAGCACTAATTTAGTCCTGTAGTAGTACTCTTTTAGAACAGGTTTAGATCTGGTGGTACTTGTAAAGCTCAATGATTTCTTTGGTTCTACTTGGTGTGAAAAGTTTGAGAGGTACTCGTTTAGTGTAATTTAGGTAAAGGGTAGTATTAAGTGATTTTTCTTTCCTGTTGAGGCTAATTCTGTGGTCCATTCATGTGTTGTGTGATCCTTGAACCTTCATCAAGATATTTACAGGCACGCTTTACCATACGCCCGATGCTTTGTTCCAATGTTGTCGGATAATCCTCCAAAAATCTGAGAAATCATCAATATTGCCCACCCCTACCTTTGAGATTTTGCCCCATGTCTTTACTTTTACGTTTGGTTAGCTACACCTCTTGAGAAGTCATAGTTACAATGACAGCAAATATACAAAATAAAATTGTGAGGCCAATACTATGAACTAAACTGCACAACTTTTTACTATAAATGTCAAAATATCACCTTGTTTATGTGGATCCAATCTTGTGTCTTGTCTCGTCATGTGGGAATTGTGTGTCATCCCACTTCTATACGGCCGACACTGGAGAGGACAAAAATGTTTCTTGTAGTTGACAGTTGTGTTATTGGTTATAGCACAAATAGTCTTTGTTGTTAGGGGTGAGTAGAAAGTGTACATTCACTCTGCCAAATAACAACTTTAGATAGACATTTAAAGGGGGGTGTTACACTTCTATGGGGTATTAATTGCTAACATATTTGGATCACCATATTAGTTTTTATTGTTTTTAAGATGCTATATTTGCTGGGGAAAAAAAAAAGTTAAAAATGTTTAATAAGTTTTCAGTTTTGTTTCTTCCCTCCCTTTGCTCTCTGTGCTAAGTCACTCCCTCACTCCCCGTTCAGAGTGCTATCACAACACAATCCACTTATATTTCGCTAATGAAACTACTTCACATTGCATCAGGTTTGTGAAGTTGTAGTGTACTCTTTTAGATTACACTTTTGTACATTTATGGAAAATTGTCTTATGAGCTTGCACTGCTAACCTGCTAACTGCCCAAGAGAGATCTCAAAATTACTCAAAGCTCCTCAGGTATATTTTTGATGAGGGAACAATGTTATTTAATGGTACAAAGCTCCAAAAAATTGGTTTTGCATAATAGCTTTAAGTAAACCTTCGTGGCTTACCCCAATGTCTTTGATATGGGGAACAAAATAACGCAACACGCCCTCATAAACAATACTGACAGAAGGTTTTATTAAGGTTTAGAGCTCATATTATCATCCTATAGAAACAGGGAATAAAACTTGTTTCATAATATGTCAAAGTGAAGAGGTTTAAATGAGGCCAGTCTCAGCTCCTGCTGGATCAGTGTCAGACAAGACGGTGACTCAGACCAGCTGGAGTGAACCCACCTGAGCCACCTGAGCATTTTTAAATAAACTGGTGCGTCAGAATATTACGTTTATGCGTTATGTGTACAGTATACCAGGGGAGAGTTTCTTAATACCTCTCTTAAAGGAGGTATTTTGCTCATGATAGAGTAGCTTTTGTATTTGTATCAGTTAGTTTAAAGTTTTCATTACAAGATGCTTTGATTTACCTGGACGTGTAGCTACAGCAGATCGCAAGTGGCTATATTTAGTTTACAATAATTGGAAATAATGCCACACAGAAAAAAGGTGTAGGAGTATAAGGATTAGCACTCTCCTCTTCAGAACAAAAATATCTGGCAGAATTCAATACCAAAGAAATGTATAACAGGACTTGAAAAATTATAATAATGGGTTTTTTCCTGTTGTAACCAAATGTATTTCAAATTAAAACCTGACAATATCTTTTGTTTCATTTTTTTCCTTTCAGCAAACTTTTCACATTATGTTCACTTTCACATTCTTTTATAATAATTGTCTGAAATGTCTGAATGATAGAAGTTCAGGGTACAAGCAAAAGTAAATGATAGCAGAATGTCTGCTTCTCACATACTTTTGCACTATAGGCAATTGTGTAGGTACTGTAATTTAAAGCACTCAAACCTCCATAACAATCAAAATCACCACAGAGGGTTTAAATTTAGTTCATTATTGAACCATTTATGTTTTGTTGTGCCTGAAATGGAAATATCCAAGTATTCTGATACTGATACTCATGTTTCATGGGTTGAAAACAAATTATCTATTACAAGTTAACTATAGTTAGCCTATATGCATTGAGAGGAGCTAAAAACAGAATGCCTCCATTCTAAAAGCACCACTCCAGTGCATTTGCAATGGGGGAGTTAGCATTGGCCTCAAAACATAGCAAACTATAAAAAAAAAACACATCTTTTTTGTATGGCTGTAAGGCTATAGACCTTTAGTTGATGAATCAGTTGATGGTGTCTTAAATTTGTATTTGTTGGCTATTTTATTTAAGGATGGAGTTGAAGGATTTATATGGGATTGAAAAGGGCAGGTACATTGTGTGAGGCAGCTGAATGAGTACACTGAGAGCAAAGTTTTGAAGTACATAAATTATGTAAATAAAAAATGCTTGAACACACATAAAATTGTAGTTGTTTGAGTGCAGTATGGATCTGATACATGGTCAGGTCATATAGTTTAGAAAACGTTTGGCATACCCCCTTTTAGTTAACTAATTGGGTCAACGATTTCTTTAGGTGACTACAGCCCCACTGTTTTGGAGGCTGATGTTAGACCGTTAACATTTCACAACTACAATAAATTAAGGTATTACTGGCACGGTATTCTAATCTCACATTTTCACCATATCTGCCGGCTCTGCTCACTGCAAAATAGAAAGTTCACTTCTCAGCAAGGGTCCTAATTTAACACCAATTTTACAAAGCTGTTTTTCAAATATAACTTAACTTAAACACCCTCACATCTCCATTCTTATTCATGCCCTTATCCTTTCCCAGTCTCTCTTTATCAACACTATCGTCTCTATAGTTAGCAGATGTCATTCTCTGTCCCATCTTGAGCCTCTCTAAGCTCTGGCGTGTCCTTGTCCTCCCGAGCCCTACGATATGTCACCCTCATTAGCTCCACCAAATTGTAGTTCCACAAAGACAAACATGGCCGTCTCTCGCAAATGAAACGTGCACGAATGGAGCTTAGCGACGCCAGGGCTGCTTCAAATAGATTACAAGTGCGTATTCCCAGTGTCACCCCTGATTAGCAGCTAGCACCACAACACTGCGCGCTTCTGTTTTTAGAGAGAGTAACGCGTGTGACAGCTCATCGTCTCTGCGGAGGTTTGATGTCTTCTGTCTGAATTAGATCTGACACTTTGCAGGCCTTGTTATTTCTGTTTTAATCTACAGTGTCAAAAGTTGTAATTTCTTTATTGTTTTTGCCACTTTTCTTTATTCTTGTATCACCTATTGCGTCTGTTGTGAGTTGCTATGCATGTTGAAGTAAGAGAGAATGGTGACAGGAGAAGTGTGGGTTGGAATGTTTTTTCTGTATATATATATATATATATGTGGTGATGACCAAAATTTGAATCATCTTTTACTTTAGATTCACATTTTATTCAAGTTATTATTGTGTGTAAAATAGTTGCTGCAGATATTAAAGGACACATGCCAGTTGATCGTGGAGAGTTAATACATTCACACAATGAGACCATGTTAAAGTTGCACTGCGTAACTTTTCTGTTAAAGAGTCCACCACCTGCTTATCATAATGGAGAGGTTAATGCTTTGCCCAGAATGTTCAACAGTATGACATTAAACTTAAATGTCTCCATGGAGACAAGTTACAGGTCATATCTATGGAGGGACTACTCATCTCAAAGCAACAAATCATGTTTTGTCAATTTATTTTTTGACAATAAAATCACATGCAATGAAATACACTGCAATACACTGTACATGGTACATTCTTGGCAAGTGGTTGAAAAGTTACACAGTGCACATTTAATACATAAAAAAACAAGCAGGCTGACATTTTCTGAAATGCTAAGTAGTTGTTTTTTTCATGGTTGCATGAGTTGCTCTCATTTTGCAAATACATCTGTGATATATACAGCTTTTTCGAAAAGGTTACATGGATAAATAAATGAGAATTAGTTACAGGAGGCTACGGGCAGAGAAAGTAGGCCTGTTACTTCCCTTTGAGCTTGTTTTACCTCCCTAAAGAAAAGAACTGCACCAAATAGCAATTCCATTGATGTGATTTCTACATTATAAAAAACAGGGTTTTTTAGTGTTTCATTTTCGTATTGCTTATTGTGTGGATATGGTTCTTGTTCTTAGCTTGTTTTAGGTTGGCAAGCAACTGAAGGTACATTGCTGCCACATGCAGACAAGGTTAAGAGTTTAGAGTTGCATTATAAATTCACTTTGTCTTTTGTCTTGGTGTGGATGTAATAAATGAGACCATAGCAGAGCACTAACAAGCCCCCACTGCTCCGGACACGCTCGCACAGGGCTGTTTAGCTCAGTGAAAAACACATTTCCTCTCAGTTCAGTCACACTTCTCAACAGCGCTTTCATCTGTCTGCCTCCAGTGCAACACATACCTTTTTGTGTGTTTTGGTTTGTTCCGCTAGCCTAAATCCACACTCCTTTACCTTCAAATACATAGCTATGAAATTCTGCAAATGAATTCACCCAGAGGGTTTTGGAAGGTGTTCTAGTTGAGTAAAAATAAATAAATAAATACAAATTGACAGCACATTTGTGCATGCACCATTAAAAATGCATCATGGCGTTTCAAAGATACCAATGAAATTTGAGCTCACTTCTCTTTAGAGGGTAATTTATTACAGTACTGATTGACTGATTCAATCATGCATTAATTAATGATCTTGAGATATAACAGTCTTTTGCTTTTAACCAAGTTATAAAGTTATTTCCTCATCTAAAACAGTCTCTCTCCTACTAGAGCTTAAAAGCCGGTCTTTTAGGTAGGTATTAAGGCTACCAAACGGCCACCAAAGTCTGTGATTTCCTGACCGCCATTTTTCATCATGTTAGTGCGTAATCTTAACCAGACACAGGGGATAAACTACAGCAACACATTCATGGAAAAACTACTTCTAAATAAGCATATGCTATGCACTATTGTACATGTTGACAGTTTGTTTAAAACTGCATATTACCCTACACAAGCAACCAGAGCAGAAAGAACATGAAACTAGTTAACGCCATATGTTTAGTGTTGGTGACCAAATGAACGATATTTGAAATCTTTGCTCTAAAAAATAACTTTTTTGAAATGAGCTTTATCATTTTTAATAACCTTTAAGGGAATGACTGAAAGTGCAATTATACTGCTTTTACAGAGTACTCTAATGTAAACTAGTGAGGGGCATGTCAGTAGAGGTGCATTACAATTGCTAGTGTTGGAAGTAAGCACTATTGTCCGAGGCTGAACATGTCCATAGTAGACTACAGTTTGTGTAGTGCATCATATAGCACTATTACTATTTTGAGAAAGGGGTACCACTGAGAACATTGAGTAAACCATTCATCTTTGATTTTTTTTGCAAAATAGCCCAATTATATAAAAAATGGCAGATCCCTGGCTTAGATCAAGTTAAATGTATATTTGTATAACCTCTCTGGCTTTCACTCACATCACTGTCATTGTGTTTCTGCATTCTTACACAAGTCTTCCTCAGACCCTCACACTAGAGGACTGTTGCCTTTTTGTGGCTCTAATTTGTTTCTTTTTAAATGTCATTTCTGTGTGCGGTGGCATTTCCTGTTTACGCTGGCGCCGTGTGGACATGCAGAGAAGGGAGGTGGCATTTAGCAAGGCACTGCATAATGAGGTCAGTCCATATTGCACTTTCAAGACTAAATTAGCTCCATTTAGATGCTGGTAATGAGTGGAGCCAAGGCACTCCTCACAATGTGGCTTCATTAGCGCTGACAGCTTTCAAAATATAGACCACTAATGAAAATAGCAAAGAAGAGAAAATAAGTTTGGTATTCTATGTCTAAATGTGTGACATGACTAAATCTGTGTGTTAGTGCATTTGTTTAAGTGGAAATGAGTGTGTTGGTGGGTTTTATCTCCACGTTGACAACCTGGCGCAGTTGTCTATGTAGCTCCACCGCACAACCAACTGTATTTGTTTACATTCATTTTCTACAGGGACGTAATGAGCAGGAAGGGATAAAGGGATTTGAGTGAACCAACAGGAGGGATTTACACAAAAGACAAGCAAATGTTGACAAAACTGGCAACTTTTTTGGTCTCAGCGTTTGATTGACTGCTTATTTCTGTGGTTGTGCTGCTTAAATTTGGAATTTGTTGTCTAATATTTAAAGTAGTTTCTTAGAGCAGCATGCATTACTTCATGGAGGGTTTTAGTGATATGATTTACCAGCTGGAGTCCAATAATTCAAAAGGTGTATGCTTTAAACCAGTCATAAAATAAACAAAATTAAACATAACTCAAAATAATATATTCTGATTTCAAGTCATCATTTTAACTACTGGATAATAGTTTATAACAGATAGAGCCTTGCTCTATCTGTTATAACCCCCCTCCCCAAATCAGGCAATGGTAGCTCTTCATCTAGAATAGTTACACCTCTCTTTCCACTTTTATGTTACACCACCAGCAGCACTATAAGCTAACATCAGCCATTCCCATTCTCCCATTAAAAACACATGTCTGCTCCTATCGCGAAGGTTGTTCCTACTCCTTTGTCTCTCTCTTTGCTTACATGTGTTCTGTGATGATCTGAGCAGTGGCCTGTCCCGTAATCTCCCCCATTCTCACTGTCATCCCAGAGAGGAGACCCACTGGGGGCTTCCTGCTATAACAGTGCACCCTCTCATTCCATATCACACGTGTACGTCTTTGGGAAGAGCCGTGTATCCTTGTGCCCACTTTATGTACTAGCGCGCCACGGCTGCATCGTTTATCTGCGCTGTCAGCTCACCCCCACGAGAAGCTCTCACCTGTGGGGGGGGGGGGGGGGGGGGGGGCAAAGAAGGGGGGAGGTGGTAACAAAAATAACAGTGGTTGTGGTGTCAGACTAAAAGGCACAGTTCTTGCTGCATTTATAACAGCAAAAAGCCATGTAGACACTTTTATAGTAGTGTCCATAGTATGCTGCTCAAATATGATATGGTAGATGCTAATTGTGTCACCATGTAATTGCTAGCGTAGGTTGTCAGTGTGTTGTGGAATGTGTTTTTTGAATCTTCCAGACTGGAAGTTTCCACAGTTTTGGTTGTATAATGGGTTGCAGACAGAAAATAGGTTATAAAGGCTATAAAGCCCTTTTCAAGACAGTAAGTGAAAGAGAGTATTGTTGACATGTAGAACACAGAATCAACCTAGTGATGCTACTTTATACTAGTCTGTGTTTAGCAGTCAAAAGCAAAAGTGGGCGGGGTGGAATAAGTGGGTAGATAGATTCAGGATTATTTTTACCATTGCTAAAACTAAAAAAGTCTTAGCTAAAATCAGTTTGGTATATGGTATGAAAAGTTATCTTTTGACACATTTATTTTATCATAAGAATAATATAATGATAACACCTTATAGCAATACTAATATATATATATATATATATATATATATATATATATATATATATATATATATATATATATATATATATATATATATATATATATATATATATATATATATATATATATATATATATATAGAATATTTCTGAAAAGTAGTCTGTTCACTTCAGTTGTTTTAATTGTTCAATGTGGTCATATTAGTTATGGTTCGTACAACACAGCACTGAAAATAATTTAACCTGTTTTTTTCAGCAAAGTTGTCTTGCCACAGTACAGATATATTATATAAGTAGCTCTTGAGCTCAAAAAAGTCTATTGTGTTGTGTCTGCATCAAAAAACATTTTAATGTCCAATAATCAGACAAAACTCTGCACTGGTCTCTGAGAGTTGTGCATGAGTTGTGTAGACTCATCGCAGTGAGTAATTTGAACCTCTGCAAACTGTTAAAAAACTACAATCTACAGTAAAAATCAGGTACAGCGCCCATAAATGTTGCACATTAGCTGACCATTCTTTATAATGCAATTCCTCAGAACTTTATATCAAATAAAATTTAAATATGCCACTTAATTATACTTTCTCCCATTTCAATCCATTTTACAGTCTTGCATTATTCCTCTTCTCCCTGTTCTGTTGTGAGTGACAGGAGCCGGGATACGCCCCCCTTTAGTCAAGTGTGGAGCATGTGTGGACGTTATCGCTGAGAGCTGCAGAGGATCCTCGGGTGCATTAGAGAGGGGAGAGATTAGATTCTGAGGCCTGATATTTCCTGTCTGCTCCTCTCCCCTGGCTCCAGAGAATAGACCGGTGGAAGAAGAGAGATGCTCCCTGCTGTGAATTCTGCACACAGCATCCTTTATCCTGACTCCCTCATATCCTCTGCGCAAAACAGGAAAGCAGCAACAAAAAGGTGTTTCTAATAATATACCCTGGCCTGTATGTTCTTTAGCATTTAGTTCTTTAGGAAAAAATAGTGCCTGAGTAAGTAATAAACTAATTCCAGGTAGTTCATAAAGCAGGAATTATTACAGAAGTAACTTACCATAGTGTGATAGAGGAGTGAATTAATTAACTTGAGTGGGGATATGGCAATATATACATTTTTTGTATTAGCTTGTCATGATTTTAATTTTGATGACAACTCTTTTTCAGAGCTATCTGCTTCTGAGAGTTCCCATCTCACTGTGATTGGTTAAACTTACCTGCCACTCAATCAGAACAAGACAAAGGCTCACTGATAGAAGATGTACACAATAATAATAATAATAATAATGCCTTACACTTGTAATGCGCTTTACAGGCTTGTCAAAGCCCTACACTATAGTCAATATTCATTCACTTCGCCACTTGGCGATGGTAAGCTACTATTGTAGCCACAGCTGGCCTGGAGCAGACTGACGGAAGCGAGGCTGCTAATCTGCGCCATCGGCCCCTCTGACCACCACCTATGTGTGTGTGGGTGAAGTGTCTTGCCTAAGGACACAATGACAGAAATTGGTCTGAGTGGGACTTGATCCTCGGACGTTCGGGTTGAGAGACCAAACTTCTAACCACCGAGCCACTGTCGCCCCAAATATACAAGTTGTATTTGTGTTTGAGCATTACTGAAAACTACTGAATTGCTATCTGAATGAATGTAGAATCTCTCCACAATGGCAGATCGTCTTTCAATTCAATAACAATTTTGTATTATCATAACGCCCACCAATCCAATGATAAAAAATGTGAGCCGTTTCCATAGCAATGAGCAATTTAAACCTAACTATTATATAATTTGAATGAGAAAACATCCTCCAAATGTTACATATAACAGGAAGCTAAAACCCATGAATATAACAAACCAGTGCCTTATATATAGTCATTTCATTAGTCTTGGACACATCTTACTGCGCTTCGTGGTTTGAATTCTGCTCTTGTGTCTTTACTTCGTGTAGCTGTGTCGATTGGACCCAGTATAGATTCACCCTAGAGATGGCGGTATCGAGCGATGCGTCTTTCTTCTTCTCGTTCATCGACACGGTTGTTTGGGTTTAATTGTGCTGTAGAGGAAGAGGGATGGATCCATTGGAAGAGCCTGCAGAAACGTTATGGACTAGAAACATGATTGTGTGGATCATGGTGCAGTCATATACATCCTTCATTAGTATGCGCATACATTTGAGTGTTGTGTGTTCGCAGCTGGAAGTCACAGTTACCGTCAGTTTGCCATATAGTGGCTTTCAAGTTCCTTTGTGGCAATTCTCAAGAGCTTAATTAAGCATAGCTCTAACAAAATGTTGTTTTAGATCTTCTAGCCTGTTTTTCTTATTATTTTGTATTGGAATTACTTGTAGCTATACAAGCTACAAGGCATTTATTATTATAATTATTATTAGGCCTGAGCGCCCAGGGTGGCGTAGGGCCTATTGGGATTGTTCAGCAGTACGAAGCACTGCCACATTGTGTGCACTCGCCCATGGCCAAATATAGTGGCACTCATGGTATCGAGTAGTGCCCATGGCATAATTGTTCACCCCAAAAACAAGGTGCTCACTTGACATGCACGATATCAAGTATGCACACAAAAACAAACGTGAAGCGCTCGCCCCTTACCAAACACTCATGGCACTCAATAGTGATACTCATGGCATCCAGTAGTACCCAAGTAATTGTAACTGTTAACCCTAGTAAACTCCAAACACAAGGGCATGGGGGCGAACAAAGATGTCAGTGACAAGTGCAATGTGTTTCCTCACATTTAACTTGTTACTAAACCTGGTCTTTTCTCCATGGAGATAGATGAGCTTTATGATATATGATGTAATATTCCAGGCAATTATAAGTCGTGTATACATTTGACTCTGTGTGATATTCTTTTTTTTTTTTTTTTTTTGATCCACAAAGCAAAATCTACATATTCTTACCTGTCCTCTAGAAACTTGTCATGTCCCGTGAATGCAAACTCCATGGGAACCATCAGGTAGCAAACTCTCTACCAGAAAAGTTGCACATCACTTTTATTGAAGCGCTGAACATATGTTTTTTTGTTTTCTTGCAAATTCATAGTGTTGTGTTGTATTTCTCCTTGTCCTACTGCCATATTCCTTTGGTGTATTTGTTGTTCCACAAACTAGCACAATTAACCTGCATGTTGGACATCATTCCCTGTACAACTGGATCAATAATACGAAATGAGTGTAATGTCATCAGTCCAGGCTATTTCCTTTCACCTCATTTCCAAATACAGCTTCTGTCTTTCACACAACGGCCTCCCCTGAAGCCAGGCCAGAGCCAGAGCCAGTGCCAGAGCAGGTGTGAGTCACTGAGCCACCTGCCATACATGGAAATACTGGACCAAACTTTATCATCTGACTCAGGCCCTATAATGTCATACATACTGTTCATGTCATGGACTTGGAAAGGGTGTTGAAGAGTGATAACACATTCTGTAAAATGATATACAGTTACCATTGGAAGTCAGTGGGGATATAATTAAATGACAATGGAAATGTAATGTATGTTGCATAGTCTCTGATCCTAATTACACATTAATTAAACAGCTGGCTGGGTAATACCACTAATAAATCATAATGCTAATAGATAGTTAATAGAGAGTTAATATCAATGACATAAATATGTTTATTGTCCCATAACATGATTTATTATTTAACCATATACCACAGAAAAAAATAGTGATCCCGATTAAATTTTAACATATTTTTAGTTGGGTTCAGATATGACAGCATAATTATGAAAAAGCATTTAAACTTGAATAATGGTATTTTTGTATTATTATTTTTTTTTTTTTTTTTGCTACTCTCTGTATTATGAAAAAAAATGAAATTGCAAATTTTCTGATAAGCATACAACTATATTTGTAATTCATGCAGTAGAATTCTGTTCAGAGTGCACATTTTAAACATGTCCATGAGTATTCACATTTGCCTAGACCTGTCGCAATACATTTTGAAGCATAATACATTGTTACAGAGATGTGCTGCGATGAATGATATTGTAACTACTTGATGCCACTGATACAATAACAATAATGCATGATAACCCCAGTACAGTAAATAGTTTTTATATAGAAAGTATAATTAAAAGATATGAGCTACAACAAATGACATTTAAACTATGCTAAACTAATACCTGAATCCTTGCATTTCTGAACATGTTTGTAGAGGTCTAAAGTACATAGTTAGCAGGTTTTTATACATAATAAGACAAGATATTTAGTTATTAGCAGAAGAATTTGTCACTGAAATGATTGGAGTTTTTGTCATTTGCTAACCATGAATATTAAAACTGCAATTTCAAGTCAAACACACAGATTTCTGCAGCCCTATAAATTACATCATCCATCAGTAGAAAATAAACATAGTCAGTGACTTGGTATATAACTTGTTTAAACCTGTTCACCTCACTCTTTGCCATCACAGTCACTATTGCACTCCGCGGTGTAATGTGTTTAGTATGCTTTCCGCCACACCGCAGTATTTCTCCTTAAACCCACACTGTCCTCAGGTCTCCACACAGCGGCACACACATTGAGGTGCGTAATGATTTTTACAAGGCTCGCTGCCGATGCCCTGTGGGACGCGTGTGGCTGGAGCAAGCAGGGGCCGAACTAACTAGCCATAAAACTCTGATAGATGGAAGGAAGGCTGGACCGCAGAGTGGAAATGCCAGTGCTATACCTCCCTGTTTACACCTCTGGTTAAAACACACCAGTCTCTAATTACAGGTATTTATCAAAAGTGTTTTACTTATTTATAAAGATGGCAGCTGGGATCATAGTGACCTGGATTTCTTGCAGGTCCTAATTTATTTTATAGTGTGTTCATGTTAATATAGGACAAGGACAAACTTTCAACAATGGGAAATTAAAATGTCTGACACAGAAAAAAATGAACTTTGACTTACCCTCTATCTTACATAAAGAACGTAAAATGAGATTTTCTCTGAACCTAGATTAGATTTTGTCACAAGTTGTTTTAGGGTTGTCAAAAGATCGAAACGCAGATACTAATCGATACTAAAACTAGTATGGAAAGTCATTTGAGCAAGTATCAATACTAAAAAAGTGACATTCACAGGACAGAAATGAACCTTTCCTGAATAACTTGAGTTGTATCAGACCAAGTATAAGACCACATAGACTGCTATAAACCCATGGGCCACTATGGAACCTACCTGGATGACGGAGGGATTACACAGATATTAAGACAACATGGTAAACTAAACGAGTACTATGTACTATGATTTAATGTTGAAAATGACATTCTATTGTGTAAATAAGTTTGTTATTATCATGGTATCGGATTCGGTATTGAGTATTGAGTCTATTCCTTAATATCACAATCGAGTTTAGTATTGACACTAGTATATTTAGTATGTTTATAGTGCCTTTAATAGGTAACTAAAGCCAACTGCTACATCTGAAAGTTCATACAGTGATTGATAAAATCTACCTCTCACTCGAAGGCGGACCAAACAGAGGAATGAATGGGGACGTGTCTGTGTTTGAAGCATTGAACATGATATGACCAACATATCAGATCAAACACATCAGATCATGCTGTTGCTTGTTAGCTGTTGCTGTAGTAGTAGTAGTTAGTAGCAGATGTATTGGTCTTCCCTCTGCCCTTTTCTGGAGGTCCTCAGTGATCCCTCCATGGCCCACCTTGAGTAGTATTTTGACTCCCGTTGGACTCCGGTTGTAAAATCTTAAAACAGGTCTCTTCCTCTTCATTTGGCAGAACAGCGTGCAGATACGTTATCACTAACTCACGCCAGCCATTATGAAAAACTCAAATTCTAATTTTCCTCATGACAACAAAGAGATAAATGAGAACATGTAGAGGTAATATAGACCTAAATATGGATAAAAAAGGATACATCTAAATTTTCTCCTAAACTCTTAATCATACCACAGGACCGCACTCTCACAGTCTGTTGTTTGGTCTGCTGAGGGAAGTTGTGAAAAAGCATGCCAGGCTTATGAATAGGCAATACACTTGGCAATCTCCAGCAGTGCCCCTCAACTCAGAATTCATTAGAACATCTTCAAAACAGCGTTCCGGAGAGACAAAACAGCGTGCTGGGTAGAGCTTGGGTAGGCTTAGCTCAGTCTTAAGTCGTCATGTGTAACTGATGGCAGCTGTTTACCAGGCAGGCTCATTACCGGAGTGTTAGGCTTGTCATGAGGCACACTCGTTAGACGCTAATTATTTCTGCAGAGCTGCCTGACGAGGGTAGAGGATGCAGCCATTTATAGAAAAGTAGTCATATCAAGTAGTAATATTTAGAAAACGCCGGTGTGGGTGTGGGGTTTGTTTAGTATGTTAATGCAAGGTAGATGTGGCTGTGTGCTAAGTATGAAGTTTGCTATGCTCTCTTTAGTTTTTGTTAGAAAGGTTTGATTGACAGAACCTTGACCATATTTTTATATTACAAAACTGCATAATTTCTTCTTCTTTATGGGATTAACACAAATGGTTAACATTGATTCCAGATGCTAAGCAGGTTTGGCCAGGTTAGTACTTCGATGGGAGACCAGGTGCCACAGTGGGGCAAAGTGGCTCTAGTTCAAACTGTCATTGTGTCCTTAGGCAAGACACTTCACCTACCATCCCTGGTATGAATGGGGTATGTGATTGAGTGATTGCTTCTGTTAATCTACCCCAGGGCAGCTGTGGCAACAACAATAGTTTACCGCCAGTGACTATTAACTGACTAGACTAATACATAGTTATAATGCAAATATGGGGTGGTATACAGAGAGATAAGAACATTTTTTACAGTTATACTTTTAATTATACCCAGGTTCTGTTAAATAAAATATCTATTTCATTCTAAATCCAAAGAGCTACCATGCACAATTCAATTCATTCAGATTGTAAAACTTTATTTCTTTAGCCCTAGGCAGCACGGTCAAAAATGTCACTTTCTTTTGCTTGGCCCTCACCTTTGGCCACTGCTGTTGTCATCAAGTAATCGTGCCAAAGAAATAACTACTAGATTAGGCAAGTTTATTGCCAAAGAGCAGTCTGTCCCTCTGCCTCTGTGTGTGTAGTGCCGTTTGCCCCCGCTCTCCCTCCCTCTCTCTTCTGATCCAGCCACAGTTCCTCACCTTCTAGCCATTCTTTTCTCTTCTCTTCTGCTTGTTATGATAAGTTACGGAAAGTAAAAGACTATTTTCTCGCTATTTATGAGTGAAACTTAAGACATAATTTAGAGTACAGACATGTGGAGACGTGTTTTGGCTGATAGTGGTGGCGTGTACGTGCAAGTGTTTCTGCTGATAGCGGTAATACATGCATGCTTTTAGGCTTAATATATTCGACAAACTCATTCCAAGTTTTAAATGTGGATTTTCTTCTCTGGCCCTATCGACACAAAATAAAAACTGTAGTGATCCTGACGAAACAAATAGGGGCAAAAAAATCATGAATCTTTTTTCCTGTATCTCTCAGCCTTGTTAGTTTTCATCACCAAAGTTGTAATAATTACATAAATTTGGTTTTATTTTACGTATTATAGTGAATCATGATGAATTGAATCCTAAATCCTGCATCGTGGCTTGAACTGAATTGTGAAATTTCTGAAGCGTTACACTCCTAATTATTATTATGCTATATCCTACAGAATGTACAGCTCTACTCCCTGTTACTGTTAGTATCCCATGTTCCAGTACGGTCAACATGCAATTCGAGCTGTGTGCTGGTGAAGTGACAGCTACTAATTGGATGAGTGAGACAGAAAAACCTCAGGGTACAATTGTAGAAAAACACATTGTCCAAATATCCAACAACAACACTGAGCTTATTGTAAATAATTTAAGCGGATTGTAAATCGAGCCTCCCGCCCTTTCTCCCGACTTGAAGGTGGTCCAGTGGAGTGGCCCCTTGGTGCTGGTGTGAGTGGGTTTGATATTCAGAGCACAGAGGACAGAAATAGCTCCTGGATTTCTTATTGTTCCAGAGCAGCAGCAGCAGTAGCAGCTCAGAGGCAGACAGCTGACGGCCTCCGCGGGTGAAATAAGCCCCGGGAGTGTCAAAAGAGCTTCACGTGGAGCCTCACGCAATTCCCCTGCTGACAAAGACATCTGCTTGTAAACGGCACCAGCCACAGCTTTCAATGGGGAAACAATAAAGAGATAATTACATAGATGACCTTTGTTACCTGCTGAATTTAGATAGTGTGTCATTGTCATTGGTGTAGTCATATAAAATTGATTCGAGAGCTGAGATAGCAGATAGCAGGCGTCCATCTTGGATTTGGCCATGTTTGAGGTCAAAAAACATGCAGAACAGGTAATCTCCAGCTAAGGTAGTCCTGACAACTATTGAAGTATGGGTCAAATGTTGAGGATAAACTTTTCTATGGTGTATAGTGTTACCACTCCATTTCGATACTAAGGAATAGTCATTATCAATACTTTTTAAAAATTTTTTATATTATATCCTAAGTCCTGCATCGTGGATTGAACCCTCAGTCATCCAGGTAAGTTCCATATTGCTCCATGGGCGTATATAAGTCTCTGTGGTCTTACTTGTTCTGATACAGCTCAAGATCACTCTAAAGCTATTAAGGAAAGATTCATTTTTGTCCTCTGAATCAAATTTTTTTTAGTATCGGTACCTGCTCAAATGAGTATCTAGTTTTGATACTAATTTTGGTATCGATTAGTATCAGATTTTTTATACTTTTGCCAATCCTAGTGTAGTGCACCTTAAACCTAGGCTTACCTAGTTTGAATGTAAATGCATTTATTATTTATTGGCTGCCTATTGACAAAACAAATATTGTGTGGTTAGTCCTGTCTACTATAATACTTTGAACCAATTTTCCCGACAGTGATAGAACAGTGGGAGGCTGAGGAGGCTGTCGGTTATACAGCTGCTAAGAAGACGGGTGCTATGGGGCTGATGCAACACGATGACCCTACTTTCCTCTCTGTATTTTCCCCTTAGAGTAACTCTGTGTTCATGAGGCCACCTGTGTTGTGAAGGCTCAGTCGTTGCAGTGTCGTCCTTGGTGCTCTGAATGAACCCTCTGGCGCAGGAAGCCATGTTCTCCTTTTAACCTCTCTCATTTGATTAAGAGGCAAAACAGAGCCGGACCTGCGCTATGGGGGGGCTTCTGGGATGTGGGCCAGAGCAGGGAACATGGGCCCAGAGAAGGAGGCTAAGGTCCACACACATACGCAGTCAGGGAGGTACAGCGGAATATAAAATAAGAGGAGCATGAACTGTTCACTCGTCCTTGTGTAGAGCAGCCACTGGAGGATTCACTGGGCCAGCTATTGTCCATGAGGATTTTATAAATAAGTTGTTTTTATGTGCGTACCAAGATACAATAGCTCTGATATAATGTATGAATGTAATATTAATGATCGAGGTTGAACAAGGATCAAGAGAGGCATATTAATGGGAACACGTAGGATTACAGGATATCATAGAGTGCAAGGGCAAATTGCCAATAGACTGTATTAAAGTAGAAATAGGCAAATAGTTTTCTCAGACCATACAAATGTTGCAGCAGTTTGCAGAAGTTTGCTGAAGTAATGTTTTGTTGCTTCCCATAGTTCTAGGCTTAGTCACTAACTCTGATCTTCAAGAATAACCTATTTGGAGTGGTTATATGACAGAGGAGAGGAGGGGTTGAATAATACCCGAGAAAAATCACTCAAACATGAATGAGTGACATATAAGCTTGTCATGATAACAAATTTGAAATGCAATATATTAAGTCAGTATGGACGATACACAATAATATTGAAGCCAAACCATAAAGCAGAGTTTTTCACAAAATTGTACAATTTTGTTAAATATTGATGAGCTGTATAAATGAACAACAGAATGCAATTGTCCCACTACCACAAAGAAAAAATACCCTCGATAAATATTGGCCCCCAAAAATATTGTTCCATCTAACATAAAAGCCAATATAGTAATTATTGTGACAGGCCTGGTGATATATAAAACTACCTCAGGCATGATTTTGATGAGGGAACGATGTTATAACATGGTAGAAAGCTCCAAAAAGTAAATTTTGCATAATACCCCCCCTTTAAGTACAGTTGCATCTCTCACTGAACCAAGAGTACACAGGACCGTTTGTGAAGGAAATCACCATCCATTTTTCTGCAAAATTGTTCATTATAACATAACACTCCAGATGGTGTCTGTGTAATCACACAGTTGTCCAGGTATGATCCATAGCAAAAGAAAAAATTGGAAAATTTGGAAAAAATTTCTTTTGCTACATCCCAGATGGTCTTTTTACACAGAATCATAATCTGTCTTTATATCAAATCTGCTGACTACTCCGTCTCTGTCTTTTTCACTGCTGATCAAAAACTGGATGACAGAAAGCTGTTTATTTATTTATTTTTTTATTTTTTGCAATTAGCTTCCAAACAGAGATTATCACATGATATCAGGTCATAACTGTACAAGAAAACTACAAAGAGAATAATCTAACGCTCCAAATTCGCTCCACTTGGGAATCCTTTTGCAATGGCAATACATATACCATTTGTCCCTCGACTAATTAAAGGCAACAGCATTCTTCCAACCCTGCACTTTTTTGCACTCAGAGCAGACACACACACACACGCACATACATTACACTCATTAGCATTATAATAGCCTAGCGAGCACCAGCACGCCACAAGTCCTCACTCCACTGTTATGAAGCCATTTGAAGAGCCAAGAAAACCTCTGTAGACTATTCATGGGTTTCACAATGATGAAAAAATAGGACCGTTTCTATAGCGATTGAATATTACCTTTTGAATGAAAAAAGCCTCTAAAAATAATAAATCAGATAGAATGTGATGATGTCATACTCCCAGATGCGGGGCAAGAGTTAGCTTTTCCTGTTGATTACATTGTACTTTGCCCTGAAATATCCTAAAAGACAGTTCACAAATGTTGAATCATGTTGATCATTTCTGTGGTTGACTGGACCCAAGATCTCTATGACAACAGAAATACGCATTTTGCTGCCCCCCCATCTGTATCAAATTTTACTGCCTCACAGAATGTTGCGATGATATGTAGGGCTGAATGGATCAATCAGCTAATGGGACTAGTTGAATATAAAAATAAAAGTAGTCATATTTTGATAATCATAATTATTATCTGGACCATACAGATGCTAAAACACATACAAATACCTTTTTATAACAATGACCGCAGTATTATCATGAACAATACACTTTATTAATAAATGTTTGCTATATAGAAGCCTTTAGTCACCTTATTCAACCTTTATTTGGCAAAAAATGTGTGTTGAAAATCCAAATTTACAATAGAAATAATTGCTTGACTCATCGACTAACCGTAAAAATAATCGCAGAATAGTTGACTACTTAAATAATCATTCATTGCAGTCCTAGGTGTCTGAAACCCAGCAAGAGCCCAACGCTTCAGTTACCATCTCACGCACACCACTGAACGACATTGACATTCAGGGCCTGTCTTTGGTGAGCTCTTCAGCACTGATGGATTCGGACCCAGAGCAGAAAAGGCGCACAGAGGCCCGCGGTCGGCTGATTCCTCGTGGAGAATTGGGGCTGGTGGTGTGGAAGGGAAGGCGAGCAGAATGTGGAGTGAGCCTGGGTTGATAGCAGCCCGCGGGCACCAGCAGAGCACAGCAGAGCAGAGGCATGACGCACGCTGGTTTCCTTGTTAGGAGCTGTGAAATAACTCTGAGCGCAGGCAGGAGGCTTTGTGGTGCAGAGTTAGAGGAGTGAAAAGTTGAATGCACGGCTCAGGGGAAAAAAAAAAAAGTTTGTAGAGGATTCGGGTATTATGCAGAACCGCGGGGACTTGTTGAAGTGTGTTGGAATTTTTTACCAATTTTGAAGGAGCTGCGATTGGTGGTTGTAGCTATAGGGCATACGGCTTACAATTTCATTTCGCAATATAAAGAGGAAAATATGCAATGCAATAATGATATAAGAGACAATATACCTAAAATATGTTTCCTCCACTCTTTGCTTCTTCTTCATTATTAGAGTTCTCAGCTTCTGCAGAGCCTCCACAGTCAGCTTGGCTTTAGCGGTAGCAATTAGCCATGATCTGTGTGCCTCCCATCACAGCTGAGAAGAAAATCACAATGTAACCAGCAATATAATATGGCTCAGTCTTAATTTGTAGCCTCAGATAGAACGAGGTATGGTAGGGAAAGTTATTTTAGCTATTATATATTTGGTTATTTGCAGTAAGGTTGTCAAAAGTATCAAAAATCAGATACTAATTGATGCTAAAGCTAGTATTGACTCTAGATACTCATTTAAGCAGATGTAGATACTAAAAAAGTCACATTCGCAGGACAGAAATAAACCTTTCCTGAATAACTTTAGAATGATGTTGAGCTGTATCAGAACTAGTATAAAATTTTTGTATCATGACAACACTAATTTACAGCCTCTTTTTCATCAGGTTGGACCACGGTTCACCTGTTTTGGGGTTATTTTCAAAGCATCCCATACTGACAGCTTTATGGGTGGCGTGATCTAGCACAGATTGGTTCCAGGAATGTTTTGGCAAAGGAGGAGCTGGGCAATGATTGGACAAGATAGAGAATGCACACTTGGGAAAACAAAAAACAAACTAAACTGTAAATTATTGTTTTTCATCAAACACTAACTTGCAGACGATAAACGGATGTATTTTCAGAGATGGCCTGAAAAATGTTGAGCCAACATGTTTGCAATAAAAGGCTTATCTATTGTAGTGTTGTCACGATACAAACATTTCCAACTTGATTCCGATACTAAGGAATAGACTACCGATTTTGATACCATAATGCTTGTAAAAATTTTCAACAGCTACAGACCGGTGATCAGTGCAGTGCAGTGCTTTATACACAGCTTTAACAGAGCCGCTGTGTATTAATAAGGCTTGAAGCACATTAATTTTAGGTCTGTATCACAATGCAATGTGATGTTTGAGGATATAGTGGTAGAAATAGTTTACTTTGCTGTTAAAGGTACTGGTCCAAAGGCCGCATTTGCTCCCCGGGCCATAGTTTGGACACCCCTGGCATAATATATCATAGTCACTCGTCCACTTTTTTTTTCTGTGACAACCACCACTCCTCTCCAAACTGTATGCATTTATTGCCAACTTAGTCACTTGTGCCACACAACCTAAGGCCCCATTTGTTTTTGTCCTAACATGAACCATGCCTTTGTTTCTGTTGCAGACTAGTGCCTTGAGGCAGACAGTTCTGATATAGCATTAATAAATAACAATGGTCTGACAGTTCACTTAACAACTAGCGCTGTCATAAAAACCCTGGTATTGTATCCTCTCCCAAAGAAACTGTAAGCTTTAAAAAATGTGTTCATAAAAGTGAACTATTATTCCTCTGCTGTACTTTTTGTCCTTATACACAGTTATGTTGTTAAGTATGGGTATGCTAGCTTTAATGGCGCCAAAGAGCAAAATGGAAGATCACAATAACCTCAGGGTTTTCTCTGTTGTAAATTTTGTTGCACCGTTGTAGATTATAACATAACCGATTTGAGTTTGAAAATGCTTCTGTAACATTTATTCAATAATAATGTGAATATTGATCAGAGCTGTTGCTGGATCTTCTTCCACAGAGCATTGATTTGTGCGTTTATTCTTACAACCGTTTCCTCCCAGACATTCAAATAAACACCAAGGTTTATCATCGTGACACACCGCCAATATACAGCGCTGCAAACGGGATCTTTTATTGTCATTTACAACATAACTATTAGTATTTAGATGGCTGGAAATGGCTGAAAACATTTTTATTTTTACATCACTTCAGGCTTAATGTTGCAATGAAGGAAAGATACCAGCACTGGAGTAAAAAAGATTAGATTAGATTTGCGATTTATGAGTGCACATTGTAAACAACTTCAGGAGCATTAACATTTGAGTGAAGACTGAGATATGAACTCATAACCTAATACAAAAAATACGAGAATCTCATGCATTTGAAAATATGTTTATAGGGGTTTAAACTACAAAAAGATATTTTGTTCTCTGCAAAACACTTTCTAATTGCAGTCTTTTGATTAAATAATTGCTCCGACTCAAATTGCGATTTTGAATTTATTTGATAATAATAATAAAATGGACCCTTCTTCATGTTTGGTAATCTGACAGAATCTTTTACAGAATATACTGAATGACTGTCCAACGAGCTTCATGTGGTCTTCTATTAATTTATTTTAATGAGCAGTCAAAATTGTCAGGTATGAAGTCTGTGTAATCCCTCAGTTGTCCAGGTATGATCTGTGGTAAAATAAAAATTCATATCTGTCAACTGGACAAAATGTTGTGGGAGTGAAGACGTTTCACTGCTCATCCAAGCTGCTTCTTCAATTCTGGTCATATCTCTAGTGGACACTGAAGGGAGGAGCTAGCTACACTGAAACTAACACACCTGAAACTAACACAATAGCTATGTTAGTTTGAGTGTAGCTAGCTCCTCCCTTCAGATAGATATAAGGCCGTTTCCACCAATAATCTGACCAGAGTGGCTCCCACACAAGACAATTTGATAGTTTTACGTTTCACCTGCGTATTTATATTTATTTACATTTTATCATTATTAAGTATGATCATGGACAGAGTATTTTGTCTTATATCTAGCACCGTAGCTGCCAACAGTTGCAGCCATCCACTGTGAATATCCTTTTATCTCATAAGCATTAGCCACATTCACCCTAAGAACCTAAGTACACATTTTTACTTATCTTAGAAGCGTCTTGCCAAAACATCATTGGATCACAGGAATACAACATGATAGTAAATGCACTCTAAATAGCCAGAGACAGAGATGGTTGTGTTGTAGTGATGCGGCCAGGCTCAGAGCTCTCTGTTTATCTCTGTGATAATGAGAATGCTTTAGGCTCAGCTCTCTCCTCTGTACACTGTTATTACTGCACAGACACTGACAGCAAGGCAGAAGCAGACTGGAGAAGTCTTCTGCGTACGATCTCTGTGTTATTACAATTATACAAGATATTTTTGTGAGAGGTGATTGTGGGCCTCACCACCAGCATGCTCCCTCCAGCATACAGAGCAGTAGGGTTACAAAATGTGAATAGCGGTCAGTCGCTGTACACATGTTTCAGAGAGGCTTCATTTCCCCTATATATATATTTTTTTTTTACATAATGATCCAGTGGTGTCATAGATTATAACTATATAGCAGCAGTATGTTATCCCCTTTTTTTGTTTCTTTTTGCTTGACAAACTAACCACAGAATGTAATGTAATAAATTCAACAGCTGATCATATTTTTGGTTTCCACTAACTGAGAATTGTTCAAAATGTGACATATACAGGGATATATGTACAACTCGTCAGTTATCTGTGTGATGTATTGTGTTGGTATTTCCCATTTTCCTCAGGCCATTATTTGCAGAGTCCAGAGATCTACCCGGATACTTCTTTGTGCTTTTGAAGTGGAACAAGACGGATTATGATTGTCCAAGCCTTATCTCTGACACAGCAGTTTTATATTTCCGACCCGGTTCTTCTGAATATTATCTGTACGTGTGAGGGAGAGGGCTGTGGACATTGTTAACTTCTCTCCCAGTGTTAAATCGATATCGCCGTGTTTCAGGTTTCGCAAATGAAAAATACAAGCAGATGTGATCAATGGACAAGAGTGATGTGTGTAACAGTAGAACATTCATAACACACTGTATGTGCCCAGAGGTAACGCCAGGTCAGCGAGAAGAAATAAAATCTTGTGCCAATATACACTATCAAGACTAATGACTCTAGAAACAGCACCATAGAGTCGCCATAGATGTTAGAAACAACTACATGCAATTTTCAGCTTTTCTCACATTTTATTTATCTTTATTTCAAGTACATAAGTCCATTTAAAACATTAAAAACATGTACAGGTGCGAGTATAAATGCTTGTCACCAGATTATTAAATTGCATGTCCTTGAAATGTATTCCATTTTTGGGCTTTTTTTTTTCCATTTCACTTCTGGTGCGGCCAGTTTTTAGACTTATACAATCATGTGTATTGAAAGATCCTGTATCAGCGTTGAACAAGCCAGTGAGATATACAGGCAGTCTATCAAGTCGTCCCTTATAAATATATTTTATTCAGTTTTGTTCTCTCTTATCAGATAGTGATGGCCAACCTACTTTTTCATAGAGTGTACAGTGATGTTTTTTATATTCATCACCTGTTATGAAATGAAGGGCTGAGTGAAAGAGAGAAGAGATAGGTGTGTAATAATATTTACTTACTTCCTGGAATCTCTATCTCTAAATCTTAAATACACTAGGGGTACACAATATATGACCATTTAAAATAATAGTGCCTGCAATAAACAAAATGTCTTGTCTTAAAGAAAATATGACCTGTTGTTTAGACCTCTGCATGAGATTCGTGTATGTTTATCAGTCTTCTGTCAAATGATACTGAAGTTGTTCACAATGTGTACTCTGAGTTGAATCTTCCATTTTAAACAAATCACAAATCAAATCATTATGGCAACCCTAAAAATTGCAATTGCTAATGCGCTAGCTGCTGTGTTACAAATAGGAAGTGCTCATGGGTGAGCTTCCGGCTCCATCAAATCTGGCTCTGATTCACTTAACATTGAAAAATCATCACCCCTCTGTAACTGCTGCAATGAGCCATACAATTTTGGTTCTTAAAATGTTTGTATTAATCTGCTCTACATGATCCTAGTATTTTTATTTTGCTTTTGTGTCAGACGAGAAGGGGCATTACCTTTGAACAACCTCGCACCAGATTGGTCCTTTTGGCTGCTACTGTTCCCGCAGTCGGTGTTTCAAATAAGAAACTCGGCTCCAAATTCACCCCTATAACAGCTAGCCTCGATGAGCTTCATTTGACTATGGGTGACGTCACACTCACTTAGTCCACTTCTTTATACAGTCTATGTCTTTGGCATTTACAAATGTCATGATGTTATTGTGGTCTTTACAACAAAAAGGTACATTGTATAACAACTTCTGTTGGCTTATTTTTGTTAGTCTGTCAGATATTACCTTCCTCGTATAAAGCTATGGCTGATGTGGCGTTTACATGAATTAGGTGCATGGCTTCTCATGTTACTGTTGATTTCCCATGAGACCAAAACAATCATGTCAGGAGTTCACCCCTTATAGTGAACTCCTGTGTGCAAAACCTAATATTTGCCATCACAATATTACAGTATAATTTCGTCATGATGATGAACCCCCTTTCCAACCCAGCCTCATATTCTCTGCAATAACACCTGCTCCAAAGTGGGTCGGTGTACTTATGTCTGGGGACGCAGCTGTTTTATATCATTGTTCATCTCAAGTATTACTAGGACACTTTTATGAATGCAAGATTTGATCAAGTAATAAGGAAAATGCTGAATTCAATAACTCTAGGGATATTTAAATGTGTTGAATTGTCATATACACAAATGACCCTCCTCTGGTAGCATGCCGATAGTAACGTAATTCAGCAGGTCTATTGGGACAATGATTTCTGTGCTAGGATTTGACAAAAGAAGTAAATACAGGCACACTATGTAACTTTTCTGATGGGGAGTCCACCACCTGCTTCTCTCAGATGTTATAGCCTAGAATATTGCACAGTATGGCATTAAACATACCTATCCAGCTTTTTTTTCAGTACAGGTGGTCTTACAGCCAAAAAAAAATAAAAGCATTCTTACTGTGAGCGAACTTGCCTCTCCATAGATCTGACCTGTAACTTTGACCTAACCTGTGACCTGGTGGCATCATATTCATTTATTTATTTATTTATTTATTTGACTGGGACAGTGCATGTTAATGAACAAACATGGTTCAAACATGCCAGATTATAGCCATAGGCTAATTTCTGTTTGTTGTCCCAGGGGCTGGGGTCACAAAAGGGTCAAGTTAAAATTGCACAGTTCCCATAGTTGCACATTCCACACAAATGCACATTACACTCATTGCACTATACAGAATATTGCACATTTCATTCATTACGCAATCCCCATTATTTCATTCAGTTTGGCCCATTCAAGACAGTTACATTCTACACCCACCCCCTTCATTTTTGCCCATACATGCAAATATACCTATGGAACAGTTAAAGTCACATTGCTACTACTAATGAGTGTATGTTTGGTTTGACCATAACCAGTTTTTCATTTGTGCTTTAAATCAGCTTGTTGTCTCCATGGAGATAGTCATTTAATACCATATTGTGGAACATTCCAGGCAAAGCAGTAACATCTCTACTATTTTGTGTTGAAATTTGCATTCTATTGTATTAAAAAGAATAGTATTTTTACTATCATGGTTGAATTTAAAGTGATATCTGTTACAACTCAGGTCGCATGGGGACAGGGAAGTAACAAAAGAAAACCAAGATGGAAAATGGTAAAGTAAGAAGTAATTTAATTAGCAGGGATGGTAAGGGTAAACTAAACAAAAAGTGACTAAGAATATATAAACAAGGGGTACACCTTGCAAGGGTTTAAAAAAAAATCAAGTTAACTAAAACACAAATTTCACAGTAAATAACAAAATCAGAATCAGTACTGACAACAAAGTGTCTCACAACACAGTCACTACCCCTGCAGTGACCGTAGTCCACAGGAGAGACACACATTGGCATACTTGCCACTCCAGGCCAGCAGCCCCGAACAGGTGTCCCGAATCTTCTTAAATTGGTGGGAGGCGGCTGAAGGTGGACCCCAGGATTGGCCAGGCTGGAAAACAGTCCTCCAATAACATCCAAGGTCTTCAACAGGCATGATTATGGGGAAAGGTAGACAAATTCAGGGACACTCACACGAAACATAATGTACAAATACAAACAATTAGCATAACTTAAGGCCTAGGGCCATAACAGTATCAAGTATCAAATCTTTACTTTATTGTATGTAGTTTGAAATTTGAGTAACCTAACCACACTAGCTCTGGCTTTGGGCTCTGTTTCAAAGGAGGTGAATTGCATTGCTGGCTCGTAATGGAACCTCTGACCCCCCTTATCCAAAGCAGCCAGCACCAGAGCACCCTGTCAAAGTTTATCACTGTCAACAACTGTCAGCTGTAGAACGCACCAGCAAATGATTTATGAGTGTACAACCGCATTTCTGACACTTCCTTCACATCTGCAATTCTCCTTTAAATGCTTTCAATACAAACTGTGAATGGCTGTCTTCAGTGCTCTATCTAATCTAATTCAGTGTCATTTTATTCCTTGTATTTCAATGGCTGATACAGTGGTTTGGGTAATGGTCCATGTAGATTTATTTTTTATTAAAATAGAAAAAAAGCAAATATGATGCTAATGGATCTAGAGTTAGTAAACAGCATAAACTATTCATGCATATCTTGGGTCATAAATTAAGCAGACTGCGATATATTTTTCATGAATAAATTTGCAATTTTTCACCAAAAACTCTGCATAAACAAGACATATGTGGCCAAAATAGAAAACAGTAACTTCCTCAATAATGAAAATTAATTTCTCACATTATTCAGTCTTGGCTTGTAAAATAAAGTACAATATTTCAGTGATTAAAGTTTATTATTGAGTGTATTGCTGAGTTTCAGATGACATCACTACTGATAGAGAAACTGGATTTCTGTGCTGTGCCATTCTGCTTACATCGGAAGCATAGGCAGACTGGACTGAACTAGACTCGACAAACTATCTACAATGATAATAGCATTCTATAGGCCAATAATAGTGAATACAAATAGGGGTAGAAAAAATAAATACTGTTGCCTGCATTGATGAATTGTGTGTTGTGTGTTGCAGCCATGTTCACGGAGGTGCCTCATGACATGACAGCTCAGCGGGGGCAGGATGTGGAGATGGCATGCTCCTTCAGGGGTGCGGGCATGCCCTCCTACTCTCTGGAGATCCAGTGGTGGTACATCCGCAACCACATGGACTGGACCGATCGACAGCCCTGGACCACCAACGAGGTCTGACTCATCTTCTGTAGTAAATAGCACTGAAAGGTAGAAGGCTATTGTAAATGTCTCTGCCAAGTCTTTCATTTAAAAAAAAAAATATTTTGTTCTACATTTATCTATTCTTTTGTTATCAACAGTGGAACAACAGTCATTTTCACCAAAGCAGCCATTTTGAGTCAAAACGCTGAGAGCACGTTTATGAAACATTATGAAAATATCAGTTTTTTAGTTATTTTGCATGTGGCTCTGCTGTACAAGGCAACGTGTGAAATTAACTTGCTAGTAATGTACATTAATTTACATTATACAATATATTTCTAGGTGTCCCCAGATGAGGAGATGCCAAAGGATGCCACAAAGATAAGCGTGAGTACACATGATTCCTAAACCCTTAAATCTGTGTAGAAAAACACATGCTGCATATTGTCTAGAATTTAGCATATATAAAACATTGTTTACTGTATAGTGTGCCACTCACAGATGTCGTGTGTGTCAGCTATATTGAACAGTAAAAGTCAGATTTGGCACTCTCAGCCTGTAAACATGTGTAGGTGGATAAGCGTCCTCCAGAGATCAAAGCATCTGCTCAGTCTCTCCCACGCCTCTCCATCTTTATTAAACATGAACGCAAGGTCAGCACAACTTCTGCACCAGACTGGCAGTACGGCCATTTTAATCAGAAAAAGTAGGAGGATGCACAGGAGAAAAAGTTGTTTGCGGAAACTGATGTAAAAGTTTCAGTAGTATAGTTTGTTGTTTCTGTTTATAAATACCTAAGTTGTTTATATGCTATGTAAAATGGCACAATATTAATTTTTTTATTTGACTGCACGTTTAAAATGTGGTACTTTTCACATAGGTGACATTTTGTTAACTGTGAACTGCAATATTTATTTAAAACAATTTAATAATAGAAACTGTTCAACTCTGCAGAACTAAAAGGCCCCACTTCTTCACATGGGCATTTAACTGTAGCAAGCAGCAGATTGTCATTAACAAGTTATTTTTTATTTTTGAAAAGTGGCTATGTGACATTTTAGACATTTTTTACATGGAGTCTTACGTTTTAAATAATTGCAACTAAGTGCAGAGCAGTGGGTGGGGATAGGGGGTAGGTGCACTCAAGCCTCGAAAGCAGGAAAATTCAAGGTTACATGCATGCAAACATGCATGAATCAATCAAAATACAACTCTGACTAAGCTAATAATGAAGGAGCTCTAAACAAGACTGACAGCTCATTAAATTTGATTTTTCACAATATGTCACCTTTTAAGTGGGACTAAACAACTTAACTCCACCACATTTCTGAACTGGTAAACTGGGAGACTAAAGGGAAGAGTAGGGCGGAAGGAGGGACAGGGTCTAGGGGTAGAAGGAACAGTGTGATTGGTCTAACACTTCACACTTCAAACTGTGCCCCTGCAGCCAGGTGTTTGTAAACACCTGGCTGTAATAGGACAGTACAGTGTCATGTCACATACTACTTGAGGTCACTCACACTCATTTTGACTGCTTTTGACCAGAAAGCTGCAAATTTTAGTTTGCACTGAAATTGCCAAAATATGACTAATAGACAAATACACCATATACCCAGTTGATTTAGTGTTTAGTCACACTTTAATGAATAAGTACAGAAAAGATGAGGAATGTAGGCCCACCTATTATAGTCTGAAAGTAAGTCTATACATTAGATTCATTTTACTCCAGTCAGACACGATTGGCCAACAGTCAGGAGTGGAGTTGTAATTACTCTAATAACAAGGCCTTAAGAACACCCACCTGTTCGATTTTGGCAATGGATTTGAGTGAGGACTCTTTATGTTGGAGGTAGGAGCCCGCGGTGCTTTCAGAAGCACTGTAGAGACTGATGAGAGAGTGGATGTGATAAGATGTGACGCTGCAGATATAAATACTGATTCATTTATCACCGCCTCTGCCTCCTCACTGAGACGATCCCAGATGTCAGCTCGCACTAACAAAACACAGCTCCTAAAGGATTTTATTTTACAAAAATGAGCAGTGAATATTCTGTTTACCTAAGTTAACTATGAGTACTGGTCTACCCAGTTTTCCCACTATAAACTCACTATGGTCTTTCCATCTAAATAAATATATTGTGAGTTTAATACATCTAGCCTCAAGCATGGGAAATTGTATATCTTGCATCCCGGTTCTAAGAAACACCAGTACCAAGAACCAGAGATGATTAGATTTTGATTTGATATAGTTTGGTAGTCACATAATATCTCTAAAAAGTTGTCCAGGAGGAATTTCAAACAGGCATTTTGAACCTCAGCTGGCTCCACTTAAGTGCTCAAGGTCTATCTCTCTGATCCATCTTTTACAGAATACCCTGCTTTAGGTCTCCAGTTGGTTATCTATTTAGGATAAAGGAAGGATTGATAGTAACCTAGCACATGTTTTGTGGCACTCTTGTATTTAGGGAAATAAGTGTTTAAAGGTTCACTACTTAACCTTTCTGGGTGGAGAGTCTGCAGTTGAGATGTTTATTGCTTTGCCTAGAGATACTACACTATATGGCATTAAAATTATCTGCATTGAAACAAGCAGTTGAGTCAAGTTACAAGTCAGATGTTACAAGTCCAATGTTCAGCAGCAATTCACCTATAACTTAAGGTGTCACCTGTAGTTAGACTGGCCAACCCGCCCCCTGTTGTATTATGACATATCACCAATAGATGCTGTCTACGTTACTGCTGTCTGACTGATAGTGTGCCGGTTTTGGTCTGACAGAAAAAGACCAGAGATGGCAGGTGAGTCTGAACAAAGCCAGGTGAGGGGAGGGAGGAACAGGTTTGGCATCTACTTGTAAAAAAATCAAAAACTTTTGCAGGTGGTAGCTTTAAACGGCATAAATGCATGATAGACATTTAATGCCATACTACTGTGAAAGTCTCCAAGGAAAAAACTAAAAAAATCTCCATAGAGAAAAACAGACGCCCCACCTGAAAAATGACATTTGTAATGACTTTCAGATTTGGCTTATGTCATATCAATTCCAGTCTTAACCTGATATTCTGTTGGAGTGCCATAAAAAGCATCATAGTTAGATACTATTTTCAAACTGCACCCTTAAGGACATATTACTTTATAGTCAACAGGCCACATGATGTTTCTAATTCTGCCTGAGTGAAGAGTAAACACATTACCGTAATTATGACTCCCAGAGGTCTTAGGAGGTGTGCTGGTGTCTGTAGAAAAGGTTAGTGTCCCCTGTTAGCGCTGAGCTGTTAAGAGGCTAATCACCTCCCACTTCTCTGCAGCTTAACCCCAAGAAGCAGAGTGGCACCGTCTCATTTATGGATCAGAAATACAGTATTTATAATCCCCATGGGTTGAGGGAAGGCTCAGACGACGAGGATTTTTAGGAGGATATGACACGTAGCACAAACCTTGAATTCAAATATATTTGTAAGTCCATTGTTGTTCATGTAATAGGCTATAGGATGTTAGTGGTTCAGTGGTTACAGTATTCACCAAAAAAAGGTTGAGGGGTCAATTCTAGCTCTGACTGATGTTGCGTTCTTAGGCAAGACACTTCACCTCACTAGCCTAATGAAGTGTGTGAGTGTGGTGAGTGAAGAGGACATGGTGCAGATTAGATATAGGCTGGTTGTATTATCTAAAGAATTTGAAAAAATACAGGAATATGTTTTTTTTATTTCCACATTTGAAAAAAATATGATTATGACATAGTTAGAACAACCACCATCTTGGTAACAATGTCTAATTTCTAGGTCTTCGCTTTTTGTCCAGGTGGTGAAAGTTGTCGGCAGCAACATCTCCCACAAACTGCGCCTATCCCGGGTCAAGCAGTCTGACGAGGGCACGTACGAATGCCGTGTAATCGACTTCAGCGACGTGGGAGGGGCTCGCCACCACCGCGTACGTGCACACCTGCAGGTTGTCCCGGAAACCGATGTCAACAATAATGCTAACGACGACCATAACGGCAACTTTGAACCGTTGGACGACACCAAGAAAGCCATTGTCGCTACCAGGGGTACGGAGCATCACGCCAAAGACCACGCTCACCACCAGAATCATAGCAAGAGGCCTAGTAATAACCCCGCCCCTCACCATGGCCACTCACACAAGGCCAAAGAGCTGAAGAGGAGGGACAGTAGCAATGACTGCACTGACGAGGCTAGCTGTGCCCTGTAGACGGCTGCTTATCCCACCACAGTGATGTATTACACAAGGATTGCATAACATGAAGCGTGTCAAGGCATAAAAAGCTCCTCTTCCCCCCACGCTGTTCCATGTCGAGCGGTGGAGGTGGAAGAAACCAGCTTTTTTTTGTCCCGTCCAGGTCGCGTGTGCAACTGCCCACTGTCTGTCAGGCCTCGCTTCACTCAAAACAGAAGCTGCGTGTAGATATAGGCAGCTCTACCATTCTCTGGTCCTCGCGCCAACAAAGACTATGATTACCCACAATGCTCTACCCCGCTCTCGTACTTCTCGCAGTGTGTAAATGATAACCTGCTCTCACACTCATTCTTCTTTCACTGCCTTACTCTGTCATCAAGCTCACTCTATGTATGACAGGTCTTTGTAACTGCAGGAGCACTTTGCTTTCATTTTGCAGGAGTTGTACTATTATGTGAAATGTTATTGTCCATTTCTAGAATGTGCTTATCTCTAACTATCAACTTGTCATTCTTTTGGCCTTGGTATTACAGTATTTTTTGTCATGAATGTTTTCAAAAGTTCTCAGTTGAAAAATGATCAGATTAATAAAACATGAACTATACAAAGGACTTCTTATTTCACAGTTTAAAATTCATATGACTAGTGATTCCTTGTTTGTAAATTCCATACTTGTTTTTGGCTAACCCCTCATAACACACATTAAAAAGGGGGCCTAACTTTAACCATGACACACGACTGCTGCTTCAGCTCATGACCTAATCTAATATTACAACAGAAATATGACATGGAAGAATTTCTGAAAAAAACAAAAACTAAAGTTTGCCTGAATGAGCTAATTGGAGCTGGATTTTATCAAGTTCTCACCAAAAGCAATTAAAAATGGCCTGAACGTATTATCTTTGAATAAAAGTAGTGATAGTGTGAAACTGCACACATTTGTTGGCGCTCCAGTCATCCCATAGACCTGGTTTAAATAAACTATCATCCTCAAAACTTGATTTTTGCAAGTTGATTCACTCACATATTTTTTCGTGTCTGGGAACTAAAGAACTGAACTGAATGAATAGGAGAAACACAGCAATAAGTTGTGTATAGTTTGTGAAGAGCAGTGGTATGTTCTGTGCTGCATAGACCCAGAACTCATCCATCACAAAGCCTCAATCCTGTCCACGACAAGCCTCTAAGCCACTCTGTAAATACAACTGTATTATAGCAAATAAAGTCAGTGCATGTTTAGTAATTTTCTTATTAACTTTTTCAGCCAACCATTCAAAAAAACAATGTTTATTGAAGAAATCATTTTATCTGTCTCAAGTCAAGTGTTGTAGTACAATACTGCTATTGGGTCTCAGACATGTGCTCACAGTTTCCGTGTGTGGTCCGGTTTATATTATGTTTATAATATGTGAGCTATAAAGAATTTAAGTAGAAGTCTCAGCATTCTTGGAAGTGTTGAGTACTTGCAGATTTTTGTCAGATTTGTTTGTTTTGCTTTATTTTGTCAACTTGTTGGAGTGGCTAATTTCCACAGTTCTATTTGCATATCTGATTATTATTTATTGAAAATAATAGATCCATACCTAATATTTGGTCTTGACTACAACATTTGACTCTCACATACTCTTTTGTGGAGTATAGAGGAATTGTATTTCACTGGTCTGCGTTGCTTTACCCTCTCCCAAAGTGCTGTACAGACAGATGAATGACCCTCACAGCTGCTCAATGGGGATTCCCTCTGATGTATCTTAGTACGGACTCAGTGTTACTCCAGTCTACAGTACTGTATATGTGCAGGGCCAAAACTTCTTAGTGAAGAATACAAGCCTTGTGCTGCCATGAAACTCATCTTAATGCTGATCAGATACTGCTAAAGTCAATGTTGTTTGTGGTGGAGGCAGCACTGGAGAAAGACATGCCTGTTCATATTGCCTCAAATTAACCCGGCCCTCACATATCCCGCTGTGCTGCATTAATATTTCAAGATTAACTATATGCTTCTGTTTCAGCACATTCAAAAGAGGGACTAAGGGATTGTTCTATCTTGATTATTAAGACATTTGAGTTGTGTTGTTTTGTAAAGAAAAAAAATGTTAACATGGAAAGAGAAGTGTAAATTTCTTCTAGAATGTTTGGTCTCACACTAAATGTATGCCTTTATCAAATAAAAAGATATTGTATACAAAATGAACATTAAGTGTCCTCACAATCTGTGAAAATTAAATTTTCCTTTGTTAATTTGACTGGGATCCAGAATACACATTTCATACAAAGCTATAAGACTGTCACTGGTGAATTTCCCCAGTTTCAAATGGACGTGATTGACAGATGGATTAGCCAATCAGGGACTGAATAGGTCTGTCCATATTGGAAAAATGAAAAGTAATATCACAAAGGACTGAAAAACAGTGCTTATTTTTGCAAAATCATTGAGCAAAGCACTAAACTCTGTTAATCTGAGATGAGATCAATTTGATTTTATTTATTAATGACGTGACCAACAAAAACAAATCTGACTGCAAAAGGACATGTGGTTGGACTTGAGATGCAAAATAGAGCGGGACCAGACTGATATCAATCTGTATTTAAAAATCATGCTAGGTTTGCCTGGCAAATTGTCACTAGTAATTTCTCACAACATTCTATAGGCCAATAGTATTTAATACAGATGGAAGGCAGCTATAATGAATATTGTTAAAATGCAGTTTTTTTGTTGTAATACAAGAAACCAATGGGTCTAGCCACTAATAGAAATCATCAGGCTAAACACTTGTGAAAGTACATTTTAAATATTTCATGGTAAAGCACAATGTTATCAATAGAGAAATCTGGCTTTTGCTCGTCCCCCCATCTGGGAGTACGACATCACAATCTAGATTCTGAAAACCAACAAATATTTCAACAAGTTGGAAGTTGCAACACCATCGGTGATAATAACTAAGGTTTCTGTAGTTTAATTTCTTTTTCAGTTCCATACTAACAAGGTCTTTACTGAAAACTTTTGTCAAGTTTCCTGCACAACAGTGTGGATATTAACAAGGACTTAATCAATAAACCTTTGGGTTAGAGGGCAAGCTGCTTTATCTTCTGTGACTTTTTTATTTTTAATGTATACCATGTAGATATACTGAAATGGTGTCACTGAAGTAGACTTTCTGAGAGATGACAGGGCTAGCCCCCTCACCATCAAGGTTATCTAGGTTCTTGTATGGTTCTTGCACCACTGTAGCCTCTGATGGGAGCCTGGGTGTCCATGTCGCCTTGTCTGTATGCATTAAGCACAGCCCATATTAGGCCACTAGCTGTTTGTAATAGGTGCTGCCAAAGCCCTCCTGTTGTTGCAGATGACTAATGGTGCCATTGTCAGGGCTGGCAGCAGGATAAATAGAAACATGGCGCTATGAGATAAAGAGGCGCTGCACGGTGTGAGCTAGCCCGGTCGCTAACCGCTAACACGTAGCCCACACACTCACACATTCATTATGGAGCAATGAGGTGGAGGCAGCTGCTCCTATCACAGCCTGATAACACACACACTTCCTGTTTCCTGCACTTAAAGGGAGGTTAGGCAATTTCTGTCACCAGGGAAAAATCTATTAAAAAGAGAAATTCAGCACATAAAGTGAGTGGGCTTCACCAAATATCAGATAGGGCCTATTGATCTTCTAGAAGCTGGATATGAGGGGTTATGAAGCATTTCTGCTTTTATGCTTTGCAAATTTAACATTTTGGAAAGTTTTAGATCTGATCTTCAAGACAATAAGAGCGTTCTGTACCATGTGCCTGCTGTGGCAAAAAAGGCACAGTTCTGGGTCCTGGCGTTCAAGTTGAAATTCCAGGTTCCAAGGTGATTTATCAAAAATATAGAAAATACAACTTAGTAAAAAGATCCATATTTTATCTTAAAAAACAATAGTAAGTACAATATACCGTGTTTTATGGAATAACAATGAGCTAGTTGAGAAGCTGTCACCGATTGTTTTTATTCCAACAAGATTTCCAGATTTCAGAAGTCCATCCATCTTCATCATGAGCTTAGCATTGTTGTCTGTGAATCAAACTCCTCTCTGAGCAGTTTCATTACATTGTCCGTGTACTCATCCTTAGGACGTCCCATGCCAGAGAGGCGCACAGGCCGGAGGTCCGGGTGAGGCGGGGTAAAGTCTGACGGACAGTGAAGTTCATTAAGGACAAACCAGAATGTGTCCGGATCCACCTGGATTAAATGTCGGAATACACTGTGGAGAGAGAACAGACAGTGAATGATTTAAACAATAATACAACCTAGTGCAAGAGACTATTTTTATATTGATGACTTTAGAGACTAAAAAATAATTTAAGTACATCATTATAATGAAAAACAACAAGTCTTTGGCTGGCTTTTCTCTGCTCCAGCCAACTTGTATTTGATCAGTGAGCATGAGACAGACCTGTGTTCTTAATGAGCCTACAGTCTGAGTCCTGTCTGCTCCAGCCCTCCACTGAAACACACTGCAGTGTCTGGGAGGATGGAGATTTTAATTAAACTGATGTAGTACAATAATGACGAGAAGCTGAATAAATAACCAATAAACTCAGCGTAGTTAAAACACAAGTGTGACAGCTGTGGTAGTAAAAAAAAGTTAACTAAAATATTTTTATAATAATGCCATCATGTCGAGCATAGTGGAGAGTACATATTTTGTCTCAATCATATAATGGTTATTTGCTGAACACATATTTGATACTATTTGAATAATTCCAGACAGTAGATCATTATTTTAAAGGGAATTGTTTCTTTGGGTTAATCAATTTATGTTGTGTCTAGTCTTGCTATCTTTCCTTATATAATCTACGCTCTAACATTGGTAATGCATTCTACAGTCAGTACTTTTAAACCAACTGTTAGCATAATAGTACCATGTGTCTGTCACTGCCAACAGGAAGTAAAGAGGGGAAGACCCTTAGGACTTCTCTAGGCTAGTATATACTGAGGCAGGACCCACCCTAGAGACCTGTCCACCCGTCAACCTCACTGACACCCACATCCTGCTACACTCTGTGATATCCTGATTTAATGTGTCACGTGATCGCTCAACTGTCAGAAATGTGATTTGGATAAAGTGAAGGACAGAGTATAGAATAATGTGTATATACAACACAACATATACACCGAGGGTAAGGAGCCAGTCCTGCCTCAGCCCTACCTCAGACAGGCTTCCTGGAGTCTGGCAGGTTGTCTGCAGCTGAGGTACAACAAACATGCCTCGCACACTTTATCTAGATCCTCTTCACCTAGAAAAGACAAAACAGAATGCTTATTTTACTGGCACATCGTATAGTTTGCTTAAATGGATCTAGTTATGGGTAAAATGTCATTAGCATTGTCTATGTCTGCATTATACTCTAAATTACCACACTATATTAATACATTATTGTGTGTTTAATTGTGTTCCTCTATGTTACTTGACTTTGGACCTGATGAGCAAATTATAGCAGGCTTCATAGACATTAACTTTTTTTTATTTTTCATTTGGCAAATTGGCACTATGTTTCAAACCAATTAAGAAAAAAATATCTCAACATAATGTTAACTCAAGCAACGCATGAAACTACCCAATAACATTTCCAACAAACCAAAAAAAAGCCCTCCCTTGAAATCAAAACTCAAAGCCAGCTTGGTAGCAAAAGGAGGTGTTTCAAATCTTAAATTGGAAATAGAGAGCAGTGGAGATGAAAGAGAATGAAAGGAGCAGATGAAAGGGGAAATATAGATCCTGCCTCGACTTTAACCATACTTCTCGTCTTAATGAGCCCAGATGAGTGCTCTGGTGCTCATCCCAGGCACAGTCCATACATTCATTGGTACTGCTACATAAATGTAAAGAAATGGTACCATATACTGAAATATATAAATAAATTGCAGGAAAAAGAAAAAAAAAAAAAATCATACTGAAAAAAGTTGAAAAAGTTAAGTTCATTTTTCTCTTGCATCCAAATCTCCTTCTTTTCTCCCACACCTAATTGGTATGAATTGTAGACACTCACACAGGATTGCTTCGCCTCACTTAAACTGCACTATTTCTGCTTTAGCGACATGACACTGCGGTTGGAGAAGGATGGAAAGAGCAGCCCAGAAACATGGCACAATCCTCTCCGTGCGTGAATACCGATTTGGCTCCATCTTTTACCTTTGGGACGCCCTCAGCAAGCCAATTACCCGGCCTCCAATTCCCCAAAAGAGAACCGCGGCAACACAAACCAACTCAAGCAAATCATTTACCTCCAAATTGGCAATGTTATTTCTTATTCATTTGCAACAAAGTGTTCTGCAGCCAAGCCTTTTCCTAAGCATTTCTCTCCCTTGCATCTTGATACCGCAAAAAAACTATAGTCCAGAAATGAATGAAAGAAGTTTCTAAATAATTGCATTTTACTTTGAAATATATATGAAGGTTTTTATTCCATGACAAACTGGACTTGCTTGTGGGCTGAATTAGCCAATGAACCTATAGCAAAAATTATGCGCTTTTAAAATGAGACTTGAAAGGCGACCCAGTTTGGTGCTTAGGAGAATGATATAAAGTCTGCAGGGAAAGAGAGATAGAGAGATAGATAGAGAGAGATAGAGAGAGTAAGTGAGTGAGTGTTAAATTTGATAGCAACCCTAACTCCTAACTACAATAATTTCAGAATACATTTTTACATAACCTGCCCCAATAATATAGTGGACAATCTTAAAAATGTATATTGTGTACAGTAACTGTGTGAGCTCCAGGTCATTATATCTAACTTGGGTCTAACACACCATTTTGAATATAGAAAGTGTCTTTAAATGAAAAAAAAAAAAAAAAAAGCTTCAAGATAATTGGTGCAAAAAGATGCTTATAGCATATAGCTTTTGTTATTTTTGAGAGATAGGGCAAAGCACAATGGAACATAATCACAACACAGGAGCTATGGCACAAAGTGCAAGATGTAAAATCAATCTAAAAGATATACTTAGATCAAATGCATGTATTATGGTAGCCCTCACACTGATTTTGTTTGAAATATTGAGTTAATATCAAAGTGAGAAGGAAATGAGGCCTGAATGTGTCATTGGCTCTCTTGTGGGGGGTGGTCTCTTCATAGGCAGAAACCTAATGGGAAAGGTTCATTGAGGAAATGCCATGATCATGATGAGCAACCAGGCAATTTCAAGCCATTTGGTCAAGTGCAATTTACACACAGCACGAGAGTGTAATGGCTTTTTAACAGAACGCTTATGAGAGGGCACAAATGGCTTCTTTTTTGGTACTAAGGTAATAACAAATAATAAAAGATACACTGATACCATAGTGAATGCAAATATACTTTGTTATTAAAAATCCTTAAAAGGTATGTACATGTATCTAGATCTACGAAAATATGGTAAAAAAACAAAAAAAACAAAAACAGTGCCCAAGCATATTTTCTACTGCTCCCATACCTTGTAAGACATAATGTCTCATACATCTACAGTGATATGGAACATCATAACATATTTTCAATAACGGCCTACTAATTGCATAGTATAGTTCACTATTCAATTTTAAATTATACAAGTCTGCCCTCTTGTGGTAGACAAATGAATTGATGTTTTACTGAAATTGAAAATGTGTCATACATTTAACAGAAAATTATGTCACATTTTACATATATGAGATCTTAATTATTACCATGAACAAAATAAAGTGACTTTTATCCAGTTCTTTTAGCATTACTACCACAGAATTTCCTGTTTTAAATCAAAAGTCACCAGGGTGCTTTTACGACATAAACCTCTAAGGCTACCCTGTACTTTGTGCATGGAAAATAATTCAAAGAACTACTTGAACAATCTCATTCTTTTCATTTGATGAAAAACCTTCGAAATAAACACAAAAGAGTCCAGAGGATGTGCTGTGAGTCTTACCCAGGGCCAGCCTTTGACACAGAGAGCCCAGCCCCTCCAGAACAGCCAGCTGTAGTTTGAAGGCCAGAGTGTGGGAGTAGACCGGTCCAGCTCTGGCACTGACCGGAGCCTGGCGGACCAGAGACAAGCTCAGCTTTGGAAGAACTTCTTTGGACACTCGCCTCCTCAGGAAATCTCCACAGGTCTCCCCTAGAGTACACAGCACCTGGAAGAGACAATACACAATATTTACTACTTTCAAAAAATGGAAAACAATATCCACTATCCTAATAGCAAGTATGTGGTAAGGATTCATTTTAATTTCATTTATTTTCAGCGAGCCATGCCATTTCAATAATTTCAGTATTTGGTGTTAATGAAATGTTGTACCCTGAAGGCCCTGAGTACAGCTAGTGGGTCGTCTGCAGTCAGTCTTTGAAGCAGAGCAGGCCAACAGCGATGGGCCATGGGAAGCAGCTCATTCTCCATTTCGCTCAGAACAGCTATACACAACTCTAACACGTCCAGTACCTGGAAACATAAACAAAAAAACACAGCAATATTAGTGCTAACCCTTTTGTGCAATTATAGCTCATGAACGACTGACTGATAGTAGAGAATATCCATAAACTATTGAGCAAGCACGAATGAATAGAAATCCATTTTGCAGTAAACTAAATGTAAGATATTGCACCTTGAGTCGTAATCTGAGGTCTGGGTCAGACATTAGGTGAACGCAGCGCTCCATAACATCTTTAGTAATCTGGAGATGATTAGGAAGTTCTTTTTTCACATCAGGACCACCAATATCATCAACATCAGGTTCAGAGGCAGGTGGGACATCTGAAAACAAAGCATAGACACAACGATTTATAATAATCACCAATTTAAAGCTTGAAATAAACAACACTTTTAGCCAACCATCTACAGTGTCCTCCATGTCATGCTCTATGCCGATGCCCTCTGCCAGCTCTTTCTGTTTTCTGTAATCCAGCAGGAATTGGCCAATGCTGAATTCTTCTCGGTCTGTGGTTCTGTGCTTGGATTTACTCAGCTCTCTGGATGTGCACCGACTGGAGGGAAACCACCTTGCTATGCCAAAAAACAAGTTTAGTAAGTAAAGTAAGTAACACAATTGGGAACAATTAATCACCATAGTAAGAAGTGTCATAAAGTTATTTAAAACAATATTGAAAAGTAGATGGAAAGGTCTATGATATTTGATGTATTTGCTCTTCTCATTAGCATGCCTTGAGCGGTCTTACCCAGTGCCTTCATCAGTGCGTGTAACATAGAGCAGAACAGAGCAGCTGTGTGGTCATAGCTCAGGTCCAGAGCTGTTAGCACATCCTGCACAATGTCCCCCACCAGGGGCAGCATAGAGCAGTCTGAGTGAGTCAACATCACCGTCAGCACCCGTGGAGCCTGGGCATAATCGCACAGCACTCAGAAAAAAATCAAGAATAATGAGTAGATAATGAACTTTTGAATGAATGAATGAATGAATACTAAGAAAAATATTCTTAATTATATCTGTTTAAGTTTAAATATTAAAATGAATGGTCCTAAAATATAAATAATAAAACCTAACAGTAAGGATTGACCTGTTCAGAGGGACGCTATACAAAGGTTATGTAACCAATCTGTTCAGTTATCTTTTTATATAATTTATTACAACCATTGTGACAATTTATTTAATACAGTATGTGTGTGTTATAAAGGTTTATATTTTACAAAAAAAAAAAAAACCCAAAAAACCCCAAATGTGTCAATATAGTTGATATACCTGGCAATAGCTCATATACATAGCTAATATATAAATATGTCTTTGACTAATCTTTTACCAATAATGCCAATTGGATGAAGCACAAATCAGAATACACAGATATTGCATGTTGTATTTTGTCTTGTGGTCCTTACCTGTGGGTGCTGACTGAGCCTCTGCAGGTTAAGAGAGATGTCATTGAGCAGGTAGTCAGAGTTCTCATTGATTAGTTCCTTCAGTGACGGGTAACCACAAGCCTTACATATGCCCCACATACAGCCTAGCGCTGCCTGGCTAACCAACAGGTTCTCTTCTCCGGCCTTCTCCAAAACCGGGTATAACGAGGTCATCAGCAAGGGACAGAAACCCTGACCCAGAGACTGAGCAAAACATGATATGCCCTCAAGCTGGACACACAGCTGCCAGATGTTACTGTTGAGCTGATGGAGGTGTGAGGTGGAGGCTGGTGCACCAAATGGAACCAGATGGAGAGAGTCTGCTGGGGAAGTGGTTTCAGTGTTGTAGAGGGAGAGAAGTCTGGACGGACTGAGCAGCTACAGAAGGAAATGTGAAAGAAAAATTTAAATTTATTTTTGTTTGTTTTTTTTTATTTGTTTTTTTTGGTACAATTAGCTTCAATTGAGCAAATAATTGTCAACATCATAAAGCATTAGTAAGTCATAGTATGTCATAAGTCATAGAATGTCATAAGTGATGCTACCAAGTGTGTTAAGATAGTAGATGCCACAGGAAGCTACATCTTTTCTAAAACTTGAAAAGTGACAGCATAAACAGAAGAAAATAAACTAAATTTGTCTATATTTTGTCTGGAGAGTTTCAAAATATCCAGAGCGAGGTCAGTAAGGCTGTGTATATTCTGCACATTTATGTAGAGCACATATTTTACAGCACAGAAGTTTATCTCCAAGCGTCACTGGCCCTGAAGCTGCAGGCCCACAGAGATCCCTTCTCCTCCGGTCTGCTTAATAATTCAGTCCTGACAGCTCACTGCAGGAGCATGGAATCTTACAGTGGCTGTGCTCTTCAAATAGTGCATTTTACACCAGGCTCAGAGCCGGGGAGAAGTGAGCTGCATTTAAAATGAATGCTATTCAAATCTTTAGAGTGCCATTCTTTCCAATAGAACAATTATTTCTTGCATGTGTACAGCACCATACACATAGTTTTATCAAATGTGAATCATACATTTTTACAATATTCATTCCATTACAAACTTATTAGACAAGAATAACATCAAATGGAAAACATATACTTATAGGGAAGACAATTGTAACTTAACCAAAAAGATGCAATGAACAGTCATTATTCAGCAGTCAGTGAGTAAAGCTAAACACGATGAGGAAACTCACCTTTTGGTCTTGTTTGTCTCTATCTGTCTCCTCACTGACTGTCATGAGGTGCCAGTTGTTGACACTGATGTATTCTTCTATGATGGACTCCACTGCTGCCCTAAGGTCCTCCTCAGCACATGGTCCAGCGGACAAACCCTCTTCGCCTGTTGCTACGGCAATACCAGCAGCACCCCTGACAATCTCATTTAGAACCATTGCAGCCTGTTTTCTGTATACAGAAGACTGCCTGTACAGGTCTAGGAAGTGATCAGTCAGAAGGTAGAGGTTGCCATAGTAACCTACAAATGAAATGTATACAAAAAAGTATATAAATAAATTAACGAGTACAATTTATTCAACTGTGACACACAAGAGTTTATGGAAAAAAATCCCTATGTTACTTCTAATGGTACTTCTATTATTTCTTTTTCAACTACTGCTACTACTTGTACAATGATTGTGAAAATAGGCTATTATTAGTGCAATGACTTCTACCTTTCTTGCTATTGTTGTAACATAGTTAACACTGCTTTTACTGTAACTATTATGTCATAACTACTACAGCCATGTGCACCCATATTAAATCTGTATTTCGACGTACTTACCTAGTGTGCGGCAGATCTCCATGAGCACAGAGAAGATTCGGTCATCTGTGAAATACATAAAATGTTTCCTGTGCACATGAGCACTTGAGCCAGACTCGATGTCCATGTCAGTGTAGCTCTTCTCCTCCACGATCCGAACGTCCATCACATCCAGCTCGAGCACCTGTCAGATCATCATAAGAGGAATGACTCCAGCTTTACTCATTTTTCTTAAGCCATAAAATCTATAGCACTACAGCTTTAAAATGATGAGCAATAGTTTGGAACCAAACAAATGGCCAGTACATGAAGGTACTGGCCAATTTCACAGATGAGCAGGCATGTTTTCATCAGCTAGCCAGAGAACAGCTGTAGTTACTTAGGATGCAGCGATACAGTTTTGTCACAATTTGATATGCATGTCAATATTGATAAGTTTTGTGAAAGCATGACATGAATAATGTGCTCGAGTAGTAACATGTGAATACTGAGTCACTTGTGTATTGTATTTTAAACATTTCAGTTTTGTAGTAAGTATTCTTAGTAGCTACAGTGGCTTACTACTACTGATTGTGGAAAGTAAATTAATAATTGCACCTAATACATGTAAGCCATTATATATTATTTGTATGCATTACCTAAATTGGCAGAATTACCACTTCCAATTTTGGAGACAAGTGACAGAAACACTTTCTTCCTTTTTAGACTGCTGCATCCCTCACTCACCCTCAATCTCCCTACTATGAGACACATCCCATTTTAGCCTAGACCCAACTGAAACTAAACTGCTCCTAGTAGCCCTAACTATAGCCAAGAAAACAATACTTATTAACTAGAAATCAAAAAGCAAAAATCAACCTCAACCAATGGAAAAATCGACTTCTTGAATACATTTCCGTAGAAAAATCATTCAGATACTGATACAACAAAATCCCCCCCTAACTGAAATATCCTCTGACACTATTTGCAAAACAACTGAATACACATAACTATACAGATTATGATTATTAATATGATTACAGTATTATAATTATTATGTGTTTTGTTTCCATTGTCTGTTATGTATTTACTTTTTCCTGTGTTTTCTGTGTTAAAAGTGGCTCCTAAATTATTATTATTATTATTATTATTATTATTATTATTATTATTATTATTATTATTATTTGGGGGTATTTTTTATTTTTTCCCCAATCCATATTCTCTATATCTTATTTTCTCATTTACAAATTACTAGTACTAGCACTCTCCTCTCCCGTCTCCACCTTACCCCCTCCAAAATCACGGAAATATCCCACACACACAACACAGACTTGTTGGACACAATTGTAAATAGCTGCTACGTCTACAAACCTTGGTATGTCTTGGTATGTCTTATAACCACTTGTCACTACTGTATATGTATGGTCACTATGTTTGTCTGTCTTGCATTAAATAAATACAAGCAAAATTGGCAAAAGTACACACGATGTACATGTAACACGATGTATAGAGCTTGGAATTGTGACGTCCGACTACACCAAACCAACGGAGATTTTAAGAGGCTAAATACTAAACTTAACGTTCTCTAACACTATAGAATGATAAATGTGGCAGTTTTTTGATGTTCCTTCCTGAACTCTATAATGCAAATGAATGATATAGTGGGGTCCTCAATGTCTTTTTGATGTGAAGCAGTCTTTCCTAATAATACTCTTGTTAACAAAATTTAATGTTACCTGCATTAATGCCTTTGAGACCCTTTCCAGATGCGCAGCAGAGGCAAGGACCACAGACACTAAAGGGCCCAGCAGTTTGACATATCCCAGAAAAACATTGAGGACGAACAGTTTCTTCTGGTCATCTGAGGTCCTCATGAGACGAGGCAGGGAGGTGCATAAAGAATGGAGGTTCTCTGACAGGACATCTGTGAATGTCTTAGAGATGTTTCTACTGCTGTCATCTCCACAGTTGATCTGCTGGTTCCTCTGGGAGACCTCTCTAAGTGCTATCTCGCATCTAAAGAAACATTGAGACAATGTTAATAAATAAAACTTAATAAGGTCTACTTCTCAGCTAGAATGGATTGTACACTGACATAAGATGCAGTGGCTGTAGCGACTCAGCAGGAGACCCAAAGGAAAACAATAAGCAGTATCAAATCAAACCATATGGTATTTTATATGGGACCATACATATAGCAATATTTATGTTGCCATATGTTATTTTGTATAATTAACTAATACTCGACAATCCGAGCCTACCTGTCTCTGATCCTGGGTTCATCATCATTGATGGCTCCCACAAGTGCATCCAAAAAAGACCCCACACACTCTGCCAGAGACTGTCCACATCTCTGTAACAGAAGGTCTGCCAGCTCCACCAAGGCCAGGCGAACCCTCCAGTGACGATGGGCTGAAGTGCAGGAGATGATCTTCTTTAGGAGCACACAAAGTCGGGCTGCAGTGCTCTTCACCCACTCCTCTGTCCTGAGCACCAGCAGCTGCCCAACACGGCCCAGTTCTGGGGAAGGGGTCTCCACGGGGGCAGAGCACTGGAGCTGGGAGTCTTCCATTACCAGGCTAACTGTACCAGACCATACCTGAGGGGAGGAAACAGAGGAAATAGGTCAATTGTTTATAACTTACTAACTTTGTATGTGCTACTTTTCACAATATGTTCAGTACTTCCCCATTGTTACACATAATGTTGTCACAATATTAAAATTTCAAACTCGATTTCAATGTCTTTGTTTAGACATAGACAGATATGTAATATGAATGTAATAGAATGTAATTTTCAACATTAAATCAAAGTACTTTTTATATTACCATATGGCCTTATATCTGTGTAATCCCTCAGTCGTCTAGGTAGGTTCCATAGTGCTCCATGGGCGTATTCTACGCCATCATTGTTGTTCTGACACAGCTCAAGATCATTCTAACGCTATTTAGGAAGGCTTAATTTCTGTCCTCTGAATGTGACTTGTGATCTAGTCTTAATACTCATTTTTGTATCAATTAGTATTTGAATTTTTGATACTTTTTACAACCCAAGTCACAGATGCAAAAAACCATGAGTGTATGCAACCCAGTAATACCCAAACATTTAGGTACAACATACATTTAGATGAGCAGATCTTAAACCCTACACAATGTTTCAGTCGCTCTGATGTTCCTCAGGTACCTGAGGAAGGTCAGAGCGACCGAAACGTTGTGTAGAATAAAATTGCATTAAGAGTGAGACAGTGTGCGGGGGTTTCCTTTATTCTTCAGGCAAAGTGCTTTTCCTCCCCAAGCACCTGTCACCCAGTGCAGAATTTACACATAAACCAGATCTTATACCCACCTTCAGGGCGCTGACAGTAACTCCATGTCCTTGTCGTATGTCGCCCGTGATGATTCTGGCTACAGCAGTGGAGATCCCAGGTAAAAATGAAGCCATAATTCTTCCAATGGTCCTTTTGTGTGCTGTGCAGTCTATGTGCTCCTGACTACAATCACACTGCTGTATCAAAACCAACAACAACTTCAAAGCAGCACCCTGAATTTCTCGATTTTTCTCCTTTTCTGCTAAAGCTAAGAGCAATGACACAGCAGCACCAAGTCCTGGTAACATGACTGGTTCATAGAATTTGATGACAATATCCCCATAAGCTGCATGTATCAAGGCATTTAGACATTTGAGAATTGACAATTTTAACTCCTCTGATGCATCTACCGGTTTTCCAGGGTCGGTTGGACAGCATAAACATAAACAAAGTTCAGAAAACAGATCATGGAGAGTATCCCAGCTTTGCACACATGTATTTTCCAAAATGTAGCCAATAGCATTAGCCACAGCTTCCACCAAGTTGTCTTTCTTAGGTCCAGGGACTTTAAGCACAAAGCGTAATGGGAAAAGTACATAATCTTGAAGTTGCTGTAAAGAAACATCACTAATTTCTTTTAACTGTGCACTCAAAGTCTCCACATTGGATAAGGTAGGCTCTTTGGTAAGTAGCACACAGGCAGGACGCAGGTAGGCGAAGGCGATCTTTGGGTCATTGATTTGGGACATGGCTAGAGGCATTGCTACAGCCAATGGTTATTTCTGGAGAGAAAACAAAGAATAGAAAGTCAGCTGCCAAACTGAAGTACCAGGGTACTTTATTATCAAGAATGGCAGATAGATAATCACAATACCTCATTCACTTCTTACTAGTATCAATTATTTATAGAAATAATTATTAGAATAATAATTCAGATTTTCTAGTATGCAGAGTATTTAACTGGATAGTGCAAATTCACATCATAGACAGTGAATTTGCACTATCCAGCCAATACAATACAGCCAAATTTGCTTTATGGGTATTGCCAAAACCTAATCAACCATTCAATTCAGTGGATGATAATGCAGAATTTGATATATTTAAACCAAGTAATATGTGTGCAACAACACAGATATAACTAGCATTTTACAGCTTTATTTCACATGTGTGACTCTCTATTTATACCATATACTACAATAAAACTTCTTCTGATTCTGATTATGATAATACACAAGAATGTGTAAGCTCTGATATAAACAACGCCAAAAACACTTACCTTTTCACGTTTTATAGTATTCATTGGATCCACAGAGCATGGAGCAGGAGATCTAGCACATAACAACACCGTGATCGGAAACAAAATATTAAAGTCTATAATTTACAAAAATGAAATACTTTACAAAATGTGGCTGGATCTCATGTAGCAGATACATGAAACGTCATCATTGTGGGACGGCGGCGCATGATTTTGACGAAAGCAGCAAGTTGGTAAGAAAAAATTGACTTCATATCCTTATTTTGAGACTCTCACATTACATGCCAAATGTTGACAGCTCTGACTGTATTTTCCAACAAACTAGTATATGTTCTTCAGTATATAGTGTACCTATTACAGATGATTCATTCGATTTTCACCTAAATCATCCGGACTTTTCGTACATTGTCACATTTTTATTTTACTCTGAGACTGACAAAGCGGAAACACTTTTAATTTGAAACCATAACTAAAGCAACTTGATTTTCACCCGGTCATGTTGTGATTCTTCTGCTCAGTGGGTTTTTCAAAAGACATTTTATTCAGTCACATTCATATCGTGGCTTACATTACCATTACACATCCGGAGAAGATTTAATGAGGTTGTAAAATACTTTGCTTCATCTGTGTTTTTATAGCCTGCATTTTGCACCTATGGCTATACTAGCTCGTTTAGCAAGACACATATCTCTGTTTTTAGCTGTTTCATTGTTTAAATGATAATTTGCAAACTTTATCTTCAGCTTTAAAGGTTCATTGTCAAACTGCACACAGCTGGGTGTCTATAACAGCCATTATCCTTTTTTCTAGGTGTCCCATGTCTTAACGCCGTCCTCCCCTGTCCTGTCCACCAGCAAAGGCCAGTATGGATGAGGAATCCCTGGAGGCTGCTATTGCCACCTACACTGGGCAGCTGCAACAGGTAGAAGCGGCACTCCAGGCTGGCTTGGACCCCTCACAGCATCTTGATCTACTCAAACTAAAGGAGGACTTGAGTCAGCTCATAGAACTTACAGAATCCAGCCTTGTGTCGGTCAAAAAGAGCAATCTATTGGCCAGTTTAGAGGACACTGATGCAGCACAGCCAAACTCACAATCTGAGGGGAGCACATCCTTTGATGCTGAGTTTGCAGCGTTCTATTCAGAAGTAGGAGAGACTTCAAGTAATAATAATATTGAAGATAAAAGTGAAGTAGGAGGTGAAGAGGGATATGATGAGGAAGAAGAAGAAGAAGAAGAAGAAGAGAAGATCTGAGTGGTACAAAAGTAAGAGCTCCATACAGGACAAGCTGGGGCACTCTGGAGTACCACAATGCAATGGTTGTGGGAGCGGAGCCGTCTGAGGGAGAGGAGCCCTGTGTCAGAGTATTCTACATTTACCCCACACACAAGTCTATGAAACCCTGCCCATTTTATCTGGAGGATAAGTGCCGATTCCCAGACAATTGCAGGTTAGTCCAGGCATACCAAATGCATTTTTTGCAATTGCAGAGAAGATCCACTAAGTGGCAGTGTTACTTTTGATGAGGAATTTTCAATATGCAATCTAAAAACAATAAAAGTATTATATTGTTTTATTTCTGACATGTCTAAATGTCAAATGTGAAATATTAAAACATAAAATAGCTATTTGTATGCTTCTTTAGCCTTATTTCTTTATGAAAATTTTGTTTATTTATTCAGGTTTTCGCATGGGCAAGTCGTACTGGTGTCTGAGCTCAGGGACTTTGTGGAGAGTAACTTGAGTAAACTGGAAGAAGGCTCATCTTGTTTGGTTCGACATGAAGATGGCATTTGGTACCCAGCCAAAATCACAGGTACAATGTATTTCTTAGCAGCGAAAGTATCCTAGTGAATGTCACACTAGACAAATCAATGTTAATAAAGTCATGCAACAGCAGGCCAAAAATAGTTAATTAATGTATTTTGTATATGATTTAGCTTGTGTAACATGGTACTGTACATGCGTTACACATAGGCAGTTGGTTGTTTTATCCATACTTGCCATTTAGTCAATACAGCTTTTATATTTATGAATTCACTGATGTAAGAACCACCAGCACCTTCACATATCTTGTTTTTTATCCTTATAGATATCGATAATGGCTTCTACACTGTGAAGTTTGACTCTCTGCTGCTGAAAGATGCTGTGGTTGAGGCAGATGGTCTTATTCCCCCGATGAGAGAGGATGACCCTGTGACCTCTGAATCTGAGGATGAAGATGATGCAGCATATGCAAAAGGTATGCCTCTTTTTGCCTCATTACTGAATTTTAGACTTGTCATGTACACAGAATTTTAATTCATTGTTTTCTTTGGCAGTTCTGGATTCTGCTGCAGACTCCACAGCGTTACTGATCAGTTCTGAATTTGGTGGCTGGGAGGCACACACCAAAGGCATCGGCTCCAAACTCATGCTCAAAATGGGATATGAATATGGAAAAGGTTATTTGTTTTTATGAGTTGGTTCAAGATCTCTGTCCAATTATCTCAAGGCCCCAAAATGATCTTTGTCTTGGTACAGATATGTTCAGATATGTCAACTATTTCCCAACTTTATATGTTTGACTCAAGTTTATAAATGATTCAATCTGCCAAACCCCAATCACTCGTATATTACACCCTAACTATAAAACAATAAGATAAGACAATAAGATAACATCACGTGGTAAAATACTAGGGTTACATGAGTTTAGAGAAAAATTCAAGTTACAACTTTTGTATTAAAGGTAGGATTCTGTTCAGTGTGCTTATTTCAGCTTACATCCAGAAGCACTATTATTTGCAAAAAGACTGGAATACGAGGTGCTTAATTCCAGGCATTTCAGAACATGTTTTTAGGGGTTTAACATGTTAGGATTTTAATAACAGGATATTTTGTTATTTTACAGTGGACATTTTAAACCCTAAATAATAGTAGTCTTTGCGATTTTTTTAGTTAACTTATAGTTATTTCAGCTTCATATTTCATACAGAATCAATGTAATCCCGAGATATTTTTCCTTTAATTTATTTTTGCACACAGGTTTGGGTAAGACACAAGAGGGGAGAGTGGAACCTGTCATGGCCATGGTCCTACCCAAAGGCAAGTCTCTGGACATGTGTGTGGAGCTGACTCAGAGACGAGGGCAGAGCAGGGCAACTAAAGACGGCACGGTGAAGGGGCTGCCCAAGAAACGCAGGAAACCCCGGGTCAACACTGGGGGGCGCCAGACTGTCTTTGACTTCCTCAATCACAAACTGGGAGGGAAGAATGCCCACACCACAACAGGAGGAGAGGAAAACGCACTGATTGGAGTGGAGGCCTATCGGGGCAACAGCAGCACCAAGAGGAGCCTGAACGTGCGACTGTTCCAGGCCTCAGAGAGAGTGGCTCAGACTGAGAGAGAGATCATGAAGATCACTGAGACTCTCAGCAGGCAAACAGGAAGGTCAGTACATGCTGCCCCATTTGTGTATTATAATTTTTATTTTATTTTTTTAATATCTACTGCTACTACTAAGATAACACATTTTAAAGTGTGATATATTACTTAAGAAAATGCCACTGACACAATAACCCTAAAGCAGGATTATCCCTCAAAAATATAAATGCACAGTATTGTGAAGAAGAAGCTCAACATATATAATAATAATAATAATAGCAGCCATTATTATTATTATTATTATCATTATTGTTTTATTATTATTCAGTTCTGTTTTATTATATTAAACATTAAATATTATATATAAATATTTTTAGGCTTATTAAAGTTTTAAATGATTTGGGCACTACTTGGTTTTACTGTCACAGAGAGGCTTGGATTAGGTGTGTTGCTGTTTGGCAAAGGTGGGAAGTCAACAGACCACACTAGCTAACACACAAGAGCAGAACTATAACTGGTCTGTGTACCTCTACTCATACTGCAGTTTCACAATATATCAGATATATTCTAAGAGATCTGTAGAAAGCCCATTAAATCTAATTAAAAAGAGTGCTCAAGACTCAAATATTAAGGCCCTTCAAATTGGATACCTGCTAAACATAAACAAACATCCAAATCAGTGGGTGAGAGCAAGGTCAGCTAAATTTGACATTATTTATTTATAACTTAAGTTCCTGTAGGAAATGTGCATCGCTGTGTTCCTGCTGCAGCATACAGTGTCTTCTTCACACTGAATAACATTATCACTGCTCCCTCGACTGTCACTTTTGCTTTGAGCCCACATGTAGCTCCCATCAACTGATTATTCATTTGAGTTTACAAGTGAGGGTGTTCAGTGGGAGTTGTGTGGAAATGTAAATAAAGTGACAATTTTAGAGACCCACTCGCTCCAGAAAAGCACAGTCTTTCTGTTTGATTCTGACTTGTGAATGCTTTTGTTGTTGTGTTTTCAGGGATGCTTCCAGAGTCAAACAGCTGGAGGAGAAGCTGACAGCAGCCCGCCGAGTCCTGGCCCAGCAAAAGGCCCAGGAGCAGTCCATCCAGAAGGAGCACAAGAAGGCAGATACTCACAAAAAAATGACAGAGTTCTAAGCCACTGTTCCCGGCATCTTAAGACACTGCTCAAACACGGACTGATTAAGAGCGCGCTCTGCCAACTATTAGCTTTTGTTATGGATGGTGTATTATGGATTTGACGCTGGAGGTCAAAGAGAGCTCGACTCATGTCTTATATTTTTCAAAGACTCACCTTCAACTTGTTTTTTATGTCTACGGTTAACAAAATGATATTAATATGTGTTTTCTTTCACTACTAAATATTGTTAAATGAGTACAGCCTTTGCCTCTCTTTGCAATTTTTTTATTTTTTTTTATTAAGATTCTTTACTCATCTCACAGTGCAGAAATTCAGTTGTTAAGGCAGCTTGTAATATGCAAGAAAACAACAGGTAGAAGAAAAGCAGCATGCAATCACAATCAAGATGGGAATTCGGTAGGCTTAAAACAGTGAATTAGATAAATCGCTACTAACTAATCAGTTACAGAAGTAATCAGCTAATATATGAAAATGTATTAGCTGACAACTTCGCAGTAATTACATCTATATGAAAACATGCATTTACAGTGTAAATTATGTGCTGTAGTTGACCTTATTCTGCCCCACCCACGTTTGCCTCTAAATGCTCCAAACCGCACTTTTTTTGTGGCGGCACATTCAAATAAACAATCTGGAGAAGTTGTGTTGTTAAAATATGATATAAAGTAGGTTGATTTGTGTAAAATGTTCCATGTTCATGTGACCAACAAGTCAACAATGAACTGATTCTGTGGGGAGGGGACTTTAAAACGGCTTTGTAGTCTGTGTAGAACTTAATTGCTGTTAAGATCGGCAGCCCCATGCAAAATAATACAACCCGAATGATAATTTCAGCGCCCCTGGCAACTTCTGGAGTAAGGTGAATATTCCATTGAATATTGAACGTGTCCTCCAGCATCCTCAATTTTGCCTCAACTGGGTCAAATTGAGTAAACATTTTGTAATAAAATAACTGATTAATTTTAAAAACACACATCAGTAGATTAAACTACTTGTCAGTTGTCATAGAATACAGATATTTTCGAGGAAGAATTGAAACATTTTTGTATATTTAGTTTAACAAATATTACTTACCAACAAATTATTCAGTCAGTGTCTTTGAGTTAGTGATGTTCATGAACCAGTTAGCTCTTAATGCATTGTTGTACTGATTAACCCTGAGAATCAGCACAGAAGCAGAGCAGGAAACACAAGTGAGAGCTTTGTGAACAAAAAAAACAGTTAAATCATTTAATTATTATTATTGTAGTGCAGTGGTATTTAGATTATTCATAATTTCCAAGGATAAACACTCTCCCATTCTCAGTTTGAACCATTTTAAAGCACCTTGGTCATCTCTCAGTGATTATTTTGTAGTTAAAATGAGTTCTCACATTGGCTTCTGTCATATAAATACATAGCAAAAGAACCAATCTTTTGAACAGCTCTTTGAAATGAACTGATCCAGAGGATTTAGATTCCCTAAAAGAGCTGAAAGTCCCATCACTACTTTGAATACAACAAGCAGCTGTAATGCACTTGATTCTTTATTACTTCCAACTGAAGCGAGCGTAAAGGGTATTGATATTTTTACTTTTGAACATGGATGATGTCACATTTTAGCCCAAAATCAGATATTTTTTTCTTCCCTTGTCCAAAAACATTCTCTCATGTTGTCACTGACACATAGATGCTTTATTCTATACACTATAAGTCTGCATTCATGGGTTTTCGCTTTAGTTTGAGCATATCTGAACAAATACTTCCAAGTAAGATGGCACATTTACCCATGCATTGCTTAGATGCTTATTTTTAACCGGATTTAGAGGCCTATTAAAATCAGAGCTAACTCCAGTACATGTCTAAGCGATTTGAAATAATATCCACATGCCGCTTTTGAAAGATCTTCCCATTTCTAAGCTGTTAATATTGTGTAGCCTTTGTGAATTTGTTATAATGAGGCAAGACATTAGAAAAATGAGGAAGGCATTTCCACAAAGTTTAAGACCTCTTCTGAAAATTATTAGTTGTTGATGCACCCGGGACACATTTATTTTAAATTAAAATAAGTTCTGTAAATGAGAGGATTTTTTAAACTCCTCGCACTCTGCACTAATTGGATTCTGACAAAGCTTAATATGACAGGCCTAGCAGTAGTTGGGGATAGAGAGTGGAGAGCAGTGTTAAAAGGGCTCATTGTGTGCGCTCAGAAGCATCACTGTCCCTGGCTCCTTTTGCTTCTATCCCATTTTTCACCAATTAAAGGCAGGCACTGAGCTAACAGGTCCTCTCTGCCTTTATATTTCAAACAATGGTGGAGCAGGTGAACACTAGCACTAGCAATTTAGGTTCAGTGAAATGCTGGATTTTATATTTTTTTTGTTTGAAGTGTTAGGTAACTTGGCACTGAACATTGAAACTCAACCTAGCTTTCAAGTGAATCATCATGCCAAGTGGAAGTTGGTTATCTGTGGAAAGGGCACTCTATAGAGTTTTTGAAACTTTAAGAATTCAAAGAGTAAAAATAGTGGCGCCCAGATTAGAACCTGGAATTTTCAAGTTTGCTCTATCAGATGAGCCACAAACCTATACTACAAAGATTCATTCACAATATGCTGATTCATGCCTTTACTATGGCCGCAAGGATGGTCTGCGTTCCTACTTTTTCATCCCTCTGAATCTCTATTCATCAGTCTCATAGTGATGAAAATCAAGCACCATTGCCAATGCCATAGCATCCATCCATCCATTTTCTTCCGCTTATCTGGGGCCGAGTCGTGGGGGCAGCAGTCTGAGCAGGGACTCCCAGACTTTCCTCACCCCAGACATGTCCTCCAGCTCCTCCGGTGGAACCCCAGGGCGTTCCCAGGCCAGCCGAGAGACATAGTCCCTCTAGTGTGTCCTTGGTCTTCCCCGGGCCTCATCCCGGAGGGACATGCTCAGAACACCTCACCTAGGGAGGCATCCACGAGGCATACTGAACAGATGCCCGAGCCACCTCAGCTGGTTCCTCTCGATGTGGAGGAGCAGCAGCTCTACTCCGAGCTCCTCCCGTGTGACCGAGCTCCTCACCCTATCTCTAAGGGAGCGCCCAACCACCTTGTGGAGGAAACCCATTTCGGCCACTTGTATTAGCCATCTTGTCTTTTCGGTCATTACCCAAGCTCATGACCATAGGTGAGGGTAGGAACATAGACTGACCGGTAAATCGAGCGCTTTGCCTTTCGGCTCAGCTCCTTTTTTATTACAACGGACCGTTACAGTGACCACATCACTGCTGCACTGATCCACCTGTTAATCTCACGCTCCATCCTTCCCTCACTCGTGAACAAGACCCCGAGATACTTGAACTCCTCCACTTTAGGCAAAGCCTCCCCACCCAGGTAGGGCAAGCCACCTTTTTCCGGTCTAGAACCATGGCCTTGGATTTGGAGGAACTGATTCTGCCATAGCAACCAAAAAATAAAATATATCTTTTGAATAGTGAAGTATCAAATGTCACTTACAAACAGGAGGCTGAAACTGTCTTCTTTATCAGCATAAATCAAATCTTCAGAAAGTGGTGCCATTATTCAACCCCAAAGACGTGATTGTTGTCTATTGAAAGGCCGTAAGATTAGAAAAGACACGTTTGTGGATGTAACCTCAATTTAGGATAAGGTTCAGCATTTGCAGATTATGCGTTTGGATATTTCTTCCAAAAACAATTAACCTCAAACTGCATAGAGCACGTTTAACCCCAATTTTAAACTTCACTCTGATATGTGCTGTCCATGTTAAAAGTGGCTTATATGTAACAGTAATTGAAGTAAACATGGTTGCTACAGAAGGCGCCAATCATCTCAAGGGCTGTTTTTCTTTGGTGACAATTCAGCGGGTGGTCTAAGCCTAACACCAATTAATTCATGGCTATGCTTTATAAAACATTAGCATTGACAGACATCTTCATACCTGTCATGTTTGTACCACCAGCTGTGCAACAAAGCAGCAGTGAATGCCGGCTCAAACCAGTTTAGTGTCTCTCAACGGTGAGATTGTATCCAGGGGCAGCTGTAGATTCCCAAGTCTGTGGTTGCATATAGTGGTAATTGAAGGTACCTGTATGACTGGCTGAATCGTTCCTTATTGGAAAGCACATTTACAGGAACAAGTTGATTTATCTAAGGATGGTCTGATATGGTTAATATCAGATTTTGTAACCGATATTTGCCAATGCTGATATTTACCTTTTGAAATCCATAGCATGCCCCAAAAATGTATTAGGTAAAGATCCCATCCCAAATATATTTTTCACTTTTGTAAAAATAATAACAAAATGTATTTATCTGAAATATAAAATAAGTTGTTACATACAGCCTTATTTTTTGCGTAATTGTGCTTCTATTGCTATTTTAACATAATTAAACTCCTCAAAAATACAAACCTGATGCACTGAAGACACTGAGGACACACACAGACAGGGGCAGCACCCAAAAAATCACAAAATATTGGCAGATTTTTTGGGGTGATATGATATCTGCTAAAACCTTCAGGCGATACCGACATGACATAATGCCCGTCCCTATATTTAACATTACAGAGAAGGAAACTTTTCCAGCTGCTTTTTTCCAGTTGTTACAAATATAACAATTCCAAGGTTAAGTGTGAGTACATTGGAGACTTTTTTGGGGCATTTTGCATTTTACCTGGAGATGCCTTGTTCTCTTCGGTCAGACCTTGTCCTGATAGATCCACTCACGGCTTGTATGTCTGTGTTTTCTGACCTGAGGAGTAGTGAGACCTTTAGAGAGTTTTGAAGTCTAACTCTCGCATCCAATTCTCTTGGAGCAGCACTGAAGGCGGCCACACTAACCTCTGCGCTAAATAATGAATTGATGGTGTAGAGACAGACATGGACAGGGAACACCTCAGACTTTTTAAACTTTCTCTCTCTCAAAGGTTGGAGTCGTGAGAGTAACTATATTGCTGTCTTGGGTTGCACCGTGTGGGTGACAGATGGACCTTTGTATTATGCAGACAAGTGATCTGAATATGCCATTATGGAGTCACTCACACACTACTTTCATACTAGAAAAGGTGTGTGAAATGTCTTGACTAAGGACACAATAGTTTGCATTAGAGTCACTGCTGCACTTGGTGTTCCCAATAGTCAAGGTTCTATGGTTCTGTGTATTTTGTTTGGTCTCAATCATGTTTTTTTGGAGTAATCTCTTTTTAGTAATCTCTGCTCCTGTTTCTAAGTGAGCAAGAAACACTTCTCGTTCATATCTCAGACCCTCCTACTCTGCTCTCGCTAAACAGAAATACAGGGTGGCCCAAAAGTCACTGACAGTTGAAAAAAAAAAAATCATAACACTTTTGTTTTTGAATATGTTTTCTTTTTATTTTTTCAGAGCATTTAGAACTACCCTTCCGACATTAATGCCAAAAATCTTGGAAGGTTCAGTTTACCTACTGCTAAAATTTTGGTGAGTATAACTTAAGAATTATAGGAGCTATTGAAGATTTAAAAGTGTCAGTGACTTTTGGGCCCCCCTGTAGAATAGAAGCTGTTTCGAAAAAAGAAGTATTTTTAGTAGTACTAAATAGCGAGTTTGTTTTATGCCACAAGCACAGTATGTATTGCACGGAAAAACATATAGCTTCCACCATGTTTCGGGTCATTTGTGTTAACTAAAAAACACATGTGGTAAGCCTAATGGAAATTTCATGTTGCATGCTTTTGAACCATTAGATTTCCTGACCAGGGGACTCTAGAAATCAATACATCGTATAAGCTTTAAAGCAAAACACATCAGAAACAGCTGTCTCCCTTGAGAGATTTTGCTCACATGGTCAAAGCAGTAGCGTGTTTAGCATATAGCCTATACCTTTTCAGTATAATTGGCACTTGCACTGACCAATGTTTGGTGCATAGCTAGAAAAGTGGTGACCATCAGCAAGACACTTTTCCTCAGCATCTCTCAGGGGAATGGAACACCACAAGCCAGGGTTGGAGAGCTATGACTAGATTGAATTTTTGGACGTGGCTTGTGTGAAGTCTCCAGGGCCCTTATATGTCCTGCCTGGATAGAGAGACCCCCCCTCTTGTCGTGTCTATGAAGTGGCAGCACTTTTAAATTGCTTGTGACTGGGGGGATCAGATTGAGTTTTGCTGAAGGAGGGGAAAATGCACTGGAATTGTTGGTCTAATGGCTTCCCGTGGGGGTTCTGGTCACTCACACTTTAACCCATTTAGAAGGCTCAGGTATAGAAAATACATTGCCACGGTTACAGAAATAGCTCGTGCATTTCTCATTCATAGTTGTATAAGCAGCGCTCTCGTGTGGAGGCTGTGACGTGACCTATTAGGCTGTTTTGGTGGGTAACAAGCATTTGAGAGGCGGGATTATGTGTTTAAGATGTCATGATTGGAGATTTGATTGGAAGACCACCTCAGCAGATGTTCCTCATAGCATAACAAAGTGTATGGTTCAAGGTCAGTCGTCTACGCTGGGTTTTTAGTCTGTGTGAGTAGCTATATGCATGTAAAATGCAAAGGCAAACACAGAGAGAAGCCTATATGTTCCTGATTGCTTTTTATAATGTCAATGTATACATGAGGGATAGTCATTATAATCCTTCGTTCATCTTATAGTATATATTGGTAAAATCCTGCAGTCAAGGTAGTCAAGCCTTGCTCAAGATCTGGGGATGGGTTCCCTGGTGCAGCACTGCTCCTGACAGGTTGTCCTAGCAGCATGGAAGGAGGTGTCAAATGCACAAAGGACACATTTCCATTCGGGATAATGTAGCCTACCTTCCGTTACCTTACCAGAGACATGAAGGGATGTCAAGATAAGATGTATTTTGTATTATTGTGAATGTAATAATGGCAATAATAGCATTTAATATCGTGACTATCCAGACAGTTTCAAAGATTTTTAAAGTTTGTCATCTTTAGCTCAAGACATTTTAACTCCCAGAAAGAAACCCTAAGCAGCTTTGCAGATCACGCCTTCACAATGGAGAAATACTTCTGGAAGGGAAGCAAAATGTTCTAGCCTGAGTTGGTCTGATAAATCTGGCCTTTGCAATGGTCTTCTCTCATAATTCTTGTCTCTAAATTTGATTAGTTTCTTTATACTCACTGAATATGAAAAGTATGAAAAAGTGAGCTTGTAACCTTCACCTGGGCAGATGAGGAATTCCAAACCCTGAACTTTTTGTGTTGCACTTTTTCTCTCACAAAAACTTAGGCAAATAAATGTTTAACAATCTTTGGGCTGTTTATTTTCTTTGGTTTGTCCTTTAGAGGTTGTAAGAGGGCTGAAGCTAATCCGTGATAGGCAGCGGACAACAAGGGCAATGTCAATTTATCACGTAGCAGATGTTTACACTATTAAACTTTGTGTAATGATCCCTCTATGAAAACAAAAATCGCACTTATTTCACCTGGTTTTGTTATGTGGACACTTCTCTACTCAAAATCTGATTGTGTCCATCTCTCTCGAGTTCACTACTAGTTTACGGCTACTTTGACCTTTCTGTCCTAACACATATTTTACACTACACTGCCCAGTTAGTTGTATTAAGATGGAGATTGTTTATTTCTAGCTTCTGTATTCAATTACATTTTATTGAGCTGTTTTATATCTTCTCAAACTTCTTTGGACACTGAACTAGTGGATGGTGCCAAAAATGTGAACACTCTCTTGATTCATGTACATAAATCACTGTAGAAAGGGTTGTGCCAATTGTACTTTTGAGCGAGTCCCAGACAAGGACACAGGAAGTACTGTATATCTCAGGCACAGGACCAGATTGTTTTGGTGTTGGCGAGCCAAAACAGCAAAGGCGTTGTCCTGCCAATGTCAAAAGACAAGAGGAGCATGTAAATTATAATGGGATGGAGTCCGGCAGAAGTACTTGCAGAGTGAAGCAGGCGGTCTGAGCTCAAAGGGTTTTATCCCACACCCCCACTATACTGTGAAATGTATGCATCATAAGACACACTATTATGCGGCATTACTTTCATATTTGCATGTAATTTCATTTAATTTTCTGCATCAATTTTGGGAATCCAACAGTTGACCTAAACTCTTTTTGGAGTTCTTAGTTTAGCTTATAGTTTATTTTAACAGGGACCATGAACAAACACATTAATCGCATAAAAGAAGAGATGCAGGTCACAAACAATTAAAATACATTTAAATATCCATTCATTTATAATAAAAGAATGCATTCTCCCATTCTCTCATTAAAAATATTACACTCCACATTCCCACACTTAAAATTACTCAAATATTATGTCAAAAATTATCGTATAAGCTACCGCATGCAAATACAGGTCAGTGTTGACAATGCTGACTCTGTACAAGAACTTTTCTAACATTTTAAGAAAAGTCCTTGAGGTCAGAGGGAGTTTCAGTCTGTCTGGGAGCTTGTTCCATTCTTTAATGCCCTTGTATGAGAAGGCTGCCTGTGCAAAGGCTGAGCTACATCTGGGGAGTCTGCAGTCATTGTAACTTGTGGATCTGGATGTTCTGGTGGTCTGCTCAGAGCAAAGCTGGACAAAGCTCTTTCCCAGCTTTCTTTTCTTCTTTTCTTTCTTTCCTTATCTGTATTTATACAGCAGGACCCAATGAGAGCACTTCGACTCTCTTTTTCATGGATGCCCTGTACAAACAAACAGGAAAACAACAAAACAAGTACATAAGTCCATATAAAACATTAAAAACAGGTACAGGTGAGTGTATAAAAGTTTGGTACTAGATTATTAAATTGCGATTGTGTCACCAACATATTAAAGTTTGCTTGGAGTTTATTCCAAAACAGCTGAAAGCCCTTTTTCCCATCCATCTTTAGCCTTATGCAGTCATGTGATCTGGTATAAAATGTTCTGGTATCAATGATTAACAAGCTGGTCAAGTATTCTGGCAGGTTTTGAAGTTGTCCCTTATAGATACATTTCATATAGTGCTGCTCTCTTCTAATAGACAGTCATGGCCCACTTTTCCCACTTTTTTCGTAGAGAATACAGTCATGGGTTTCAAATCCATCACCTGCAATAAAACGAAGGGCAGAGTGAAAGAGTGGATCCAACAGTTTCAAAGTAGAAGCTGAAGTCTGCATGTACATCACATCCCCATAATGCAGTATGGAGAGGAAGGTTGCTTGCACTATTTGTTTTATGTATTTTATTTGTAATAAAATGCTACTGCAATTTTGATTTTATACTGTTACATAATTCTGAGATATATATTTTTTTTAAAAGGATAAGTTTTTATCAAGCCAAAACCTAAGATATTTATAGATGGTGACTCTTTCAATCGATGTACCATTCAGTGTAGAAAGTTTTGACAATTTAAGATTTATGAGGACATTTTAGCATTCATTAAAATTTTCTCGCAGTTTTAAAAGTGCTTGATCAGCAGAGGGATAAAAGAGTTCAGAAATCCCTGCAAAGTATGTGTCTAAAACGTAGAGCAAAGAGAAAAGCACCATACCTTCCTTGTCAAATCTATTCAACAAGCCTTCATATATTCTCTAAATCCAATTAGTAACATTTTGACTCCAATCGTACATAACGTTACCTTTGTCCCCCACCACTTACCCATCTTCATGCTGCAGTTCCAACTCAGTGGAAGCTCAAATTTAATGAGATTTAAAAGTCTGTAACGCTACACCCCGATGCCCAACATGGAGACCTCAGTTTTGACCTTGTCTCCCAATGATTCTATTCCCGTGGCTCAGCACAAAACTAAACATTGAGCGCTCGGTACAAAAAAGGCAGAAAAAGGTGGCAATTAAGCAGAAAATGAAAGAAGTAAAAAATACCCCCAGTGTAGGGTGCACATTGATTTCATTAGTGACTTCAAAACACAAAGGTTGAGGGAATTCTCAGTGGTAATAGTGTTTTTAATGAACACTTTTTTAGCAGTTTAGCAGTGTGAAAATGAGTTGGAAAAAAAGTTCAGGAAGGTTATAAAAAAAAACAAAATAATCAGGGCTGACATTTATCCACGCTATTACAAGTAATTTGCCCAAATGTTTTCCTTAAAGTACCAGAACATCTTTTGACCTGAATGTGTGTGAATTGGGCTGGTGGTGATCGAAATTGTTAAACTATTCATAACACCAGAGAACTGATATAAATTAAATAAGGTGCTCCTTGTCAGTAGTTATTTGTAGCAACAATATATAATTTACACTAGAACAAAAGAGTGTATGCAGACAAAGTACAAGGATGTATTAGCAAGTACCAAAAAGAGGAGCGGTGAAATGCCAGGCGCGTACACAGAGTTATTAATTACACAAACTAAATGTCATGTTATGAGATAGAGGGGACGTTGACCTTAACATCTGTTTGTAATTAATTGTCTCTGTAAATACACATGCTAAGTGCACCAATAATGAATTTGTAACAGGATTTAATAATAAAGAACTAGGCGAATGCATCTGATGAAGACAAAATGTCAAAATGTCAATGTCAACAAAGCAGGAATCTTCAGGTATGTTTCATTTAATCAGAAAAAAATTAAAGAGTATAAACATGACAACTAAAATGGACCTTAACAAACATGGAGAATCTTCAGTGTCAACAAATAATATAGAGGAGTAATTGTAAAAATATTTTTATTGTTCCTGCCGATCAAGAATTACAACACAAACATTATATTTTAATATTCCAACACAATGTTCTATTTACAGAAAAATAAACCAATGACATTTGTCTGAGAAATGAAGCAAGGCAGCTCGCCATTGGGGGATTAAAACTACATTCCATGTTTAACATTTTAGAACAAGTCAAATATGCTGTCGTTTTTAAATGTCATCCTTTTTCAAGGTTTTCAGGTTTAGTATGGGCCACAGTTTGTTTTGATGTCTGCACGGTGCTGGTGGGGGGGGGGGTGTTCTTTAATGCAGTTCTCGGTAAAAAAAAAAAACAACCTTCCATGTTTTCTGTATTGTTCATGCGTGAAATGTGCCACAAATGATTCACTAATGTGACAAACACATTAATAATGTCTGTATGGAAAAACCTTGAACATGTTTGGGTTAAATATTTGTACTCATTTCATGGGACATAAAAAGTGCTTTGTGGCATAATTTCTGAATCTGAATCGAGGGCCTTCAACTGTCCACATAACATCCTGCCTAAACCTGCACAACATTTTTATTTCTCATACATCTCTATCTTTATTACTGTAATTATATATAGTATTTAACTGCTAAAAGCAGATTCATGCAGCATAAGAAAGTATCTAAAAAGACATGGCCTTTAGAAAGGTGCAAATAGAACCCCTTTTAACTTTGTTTGGGGAAAACAGTGAAACTCTATGCTACCTGAATCACGTCACTTTTTACCTGAATGACTGCTGTGATAGTATAGCTGTTGATGTGCCCGAATAAATGTCTGTTGATATAAGGATTTGTTGCTGTCAATAAACCTGGGGACACAATTTAACTGCTCCTCCAGTGCTACCTAGACTCCTCTTCACATAAAAGGATTTAAGTGTTAGAAAGAAATCGCAAATGTACTTTCAATGTTGTATTATTTAAAGCTTAGCTTTTTTTTTTTTTTTTTTTTTAAATCTCTCTAGAATAGATAAAGTTTGAGAAAAATACAGTAATAATGAAAAAGTTAATTGGTTTGCCGTAGGTCATTTGCTCTCATCAAGAATTCTTACATGTCAACAACTGAAAAACAAACAAAATTCTTACAATAAAAATAAAAAGCAAGATCTTTTTACAATATAGGATATGTTGTCCAGTGTAAGGCTTCAGATCATTCCAGCGAGCCAGGGGGGCAAGAAGAGTCCCACTGATCCCAGAATACAGACCAGTACAAACATCCAGAGGAAGATCCTGTCGATGACCATGGCCACGTACTTCCAGTCCTCCTTCACCTGCGTGCACACACACACACACACACACACACACACACACACATGGGTAAGTCATTACTCACACACCTCTTTACCAGCTGTCAACCTTCAGTCATGATTGATTTCTCTCCACTGCCTGATTTTTTCATTAAGAGGCCATCTCCTAAATGTCAGCCAATCAGGGCTTTCCATGCTCATAAAAAATTCAAGGTCAAATTACTATTGTTTTAAAGGGGTCTTTCCAGGCAGCCCAGTGCATGAGATGTGAGGTGTTAGTGACATCAGCCATGGCCTGTTTCTTACAACAAGGGATGTATTCTGAACTTGAGGTTTGTTTTAATAATAATCTTATTTGACTTCTAATATGTAACTTTTAACTCTAGTTAACTCTAGTTCTAATTTAAATATATTTCAGCCAATTCGACTAATAGATTTTTAACTTCCTCTTTGGTTGTTTCCAAGCATCAAAATGCTTTTACGAATAGAATAACAAGATACTGCTTGGCCCTTTCTGACAATATTAAAAACATATTGTGCTACTGCAGCTAATTGCTGTCAAGCAACTAAAATAACAGGACCTAAGAGACATACGACATAGTGGCCGAAACAAAGAACAGTGAAGGACCGTTTACAGGTCGACATGTGTAAGGGCTGGACTGTTTACATTGCTGAAGAACATTGCTGGTAATAAAAAAGTGTTAGATGCTGTGGTTGCTTGCTGAGCTTAGAATGCATATTCAACAACCTGCACTTACTTGTTGACTCACATACTTGTTGACATATATTTAACATTAGAACTATGATAAATTGAACTGGAAATAACAGAGGCGAAAAAACTTACAGAAAAATCTGCATCCTCTGCTCTGAGATGGTCAGCGATGTACTGGACTCCCTCTAAGGCCCGTAGCAAAGCTGGTGATATGGAGGGAGCTACCACATCCTGTTGAGTGCTCACATCTTTAGTGAGCTGAGCTGTAAGTGTCTCTAATAAGTTCTCTTTCAGGGGCATCTTCAGCCTCCTCACTGCGCCTGGGGTCCCCTCACTGTGCACACAGCAGTGGTTGAAGCTGCGAGATCTACAAAGATGCTCGTTCTTTGGAGAATACTCCCTATGATGATCACACATTTGTTCCACACTGTGTGAACGACCATTCATACATGGCTTCTGGGACTCTTCCTTAGACGGACATCGGAGTGGACCTAAGGGTAAGGTTGGAGGCAAAGATAACTGGGAACAAGAGGATGCTGCCGATTTTAATCCACGTAGGTTTTCAGAAAGGACCGAATACTTTCCCGATGGGGAACGGCAGAAAAAATTTGGCTTCAGTGTATGGTCATTTTCATCTGAGTCTTCTTTAGCAGAGGGAGGTGGAGAAGGAGAACTCACATGGATATTTGGACTATCGGTTGGTGTTTTAACTATTGTGGTTTCTAACTGACTTATCTGTTTCAAACCCGTCTCAAGTCCCGCCCAGAAGTTTTGCGAGTTCCCTGTTGTAGACACGGTCGGTGGTTTGTGCATCATCTCTATCAACTTCTTACAGTTGTTCTTGGCTGTTCCTGGGGGCCGCTTCATGAAGAGGACCCTCGGCACCAGGTCCAAGAACACCCTCCTTACCCAATGAGGCATTCCATGAGTTTGCGGCGAGCGGTGATGCACGTTTAGCACAAAAACTGTAATAACGATTGACAAGGTGACGAAGACCATCGTGAAAAGCAAGTATTCCCCGATCAAAGGAATCACTAGCGATGTTGAAGGTATGATTTCCGTAATGAGCAAAAGGAACACAGTTAGCGAGAGGAGAACCGATATGCACAATGTAATCTTTTCTCCACACTGTGATGGCAAGTAAAAAACTAGTACGGTCAAACAAGAAATAAGCAGGCAAGGGATGATGAGATTGATGGTGTAGAACAAAGGCAGCCTTCTGATGATGAAGTAGTATGTGATATCAGCGTATATCTCTGTACAGCACTCATACTTCTTTGTATTGTACTTTCCCACCGCATTGACTATCACCCACTCGCCTGATTCCCAATAGTCCATTTGGTCCACATCGCTGGCCATGCTGATCAGATCGATTTTGGCACGATCGTAAGTCCATGAGCCAAACTTCATCTTGCAGCTCTGTTGGTCAAAAGGGAAAAATGTGACGTCAATGCTGCAGGAGGACTTGTAAATGGCCGGGGGCATCCACTTGATCTGACCATCGTAGAACAGATGAGCCTTGGTCAGGTGAGTTACGGCAAAATCACCATCAGCGCTGGAAAATAAAAACAAAAAAACAAAATCAAAATGGTTTTAGAGATAAAGGGGAACTATATAAGTTTATCGGTGGATTGTCTGAAACCTCAGCAAACTCCCTGGAGACAAGCAATTGATTCCATAAATAAAAACACCTGTAAATGAGTACATGAGCGGTACTACTACTTAATTACAGTATATCAGGTAGTGACGTGTTTTGTCAATTCGAAGGTCAGCAGTTCGAATCCCGTGGTCAGATTCACTGACCCACAGATTGGCGGTGTGATTCCAGCTCCCACAGATGAATGCTGTTGTTGTGTCCTTGGGCAAGACACTTAACCCCCCAGTGTGAATGTGTGTGTGAAGGGGAGGGTGATTCCTAGATGTAAAGTACTTTGAGTGCCTTGAAGGTGAAGAAGCGCTATATAAAAATGTGACCTATGAAAAGGTTCAGAGTTAGAGTTAGGGTAGACATGGGCAAACTGCGGCCCGGGGGCCACACACGGCTCTTTGGGCTTATTAATCCGGCCCGCCGAACGTGACCAAATTCTATTAAAATAGGTAAGGGTAAACCTTGTTCAAAGTTTTTCTGCTGTGTTTATTTAACTGAAATTTAATAAATTGATTATTAATTTAATTAAAGCATTTGGGGAAAAAAATGTACAATGAGCCTTGCATATTCATGCTTTGCTGCATGTTACAGGCCAAATCTCTAATGTAATAACCCATTGTGGCCCGTGTGTCAAAAAGTTTGCCCACCCCTGGGTTAGGGTGAAGGTATTATTTACGCAGTTACTAGCATGACTCATTCTTGAACTTTTTTTTCATAAACTTTTTGTTCATTATGATCTTTGTTTATGGTTAAGGTGCAGTTTATTGTCCCTGCATTTGACCCATCCCTCAATCCCAATATGGTGGACATTCTAGGAAAAGCAATAGCATTTTCACGGGACAAGGAGGTAGCAGACCTTCAACAAAAAACTTCAATAGTGCACCATTAAGACTGAAGATTTTTGCTGTAAGGGTAAAAACAAAGCAAAACTGGAGACAGACAATTGATTACATCCACATGCAGTCTATTGTTGCCTAAGTGGGTGTGTGGAGACAATGCAAAGTTATTTTCTGAACCTATATGAAGCAACTGAGTATCAAAAACTTGAAAAAATAATAGAGAGCATAGAGACCATATATAAATCCTTGTCAGCTTATTTGCTACAGAAGCATTGTAATTAATATGAAGTTAATTAAGGCTGTTGTTCATCCAGGCTGCTCATATGCTCTGACATTTGTACATTCTACATAATAAGGCTAACTATGCATTTTGCTTGTTTACTTATTGTGTCAGTGAGCCTATATTTAGGTTATCCAAGACATACTGAACAGCTGCTGCTCAACCAATACGTGGAGGGATTTGTTAGATGAAAGATAACATGCCCAGATGCCAATAAACAGCCTTATAGACAGTTTCACTATTGCACATTAGTGAACACTTCTGCTCTACTACTCCACTTGTGCTGACTCCAATAAACATGTTTTAATTGGATATTCTGAACCTAATTATTTTATTTAGCTAAATCAATTGAGTTGATTACTTCCAATATTTGAATTATGTTGCGGTTTCTCCCTGAGGGTAAACAGATGTCTTCAGTGTACTTGTGCATTTGTTATTTTCCACAACTGTCAAAAGATCTTTTCATTTTCATTTCTCATTCAAAGTTCAAATGGAAATCTCAACATTGTCAAACCTGATAGATGCAACTGCCATTAGCAAAAGCATCCATTACGTATTCATTGGTCTGTTGTGCCCATAGAAAACTCATATTAAATTTTAGAATGGTATGCAAAGTCATCGATGTTGACAGATGTGACAGTTATTTATTCCATATTTTCTTAAAGATGATTCAAATTTTTGAAAGAATAGCCTACAGGGGGCACACCATCTGACCTCTGACCTGTGCATACATCCACTCTGATTGTATCTTCTAATCTTCTAATGTTTCATGTATGACTCTGCGTAATGCTGGGGGCTTGTTTATAACTATATCTATTAGGCATGACCGCCTTCATATTTATTGCAACTAAATGTTTTTTTTGACATTGGTATAGGACAAGACGCTTCTAGTTTGTTTTCCCTTTGCTCCATTAATCCGTTGGCATTGTGAATCCACTGTCTCTGCTCAACCATTTCTTTTATAAAATAATTTTTAATTCTCATTTTAATTTTCCTGCTTATTCAAGAGAAAGGTCATGAACTAAGGCAGGTTAAAGGGCCTGATTTTGTGATTGGGCAAAATTTGTCTTGCCCCATTACAGATAGTATAAGCAGCTCTTGAGGTCAAAATAAGTCAGATGTGGGCTGTCTGCATCTAATTAAAAAGCATTTTATTGTTGTTAGCTTTACTGTCACTGCAAAACTCTACTCTGGTCTCTGACAGTTGGGAAAAGCACTTAAAAACTCATCGTGGTGAATAATTAGGATGCATAAAGTAAGTGGGGAATAACTTTGGACCATTGCAAACTGCTAATTTATTTATTTCATTCATGTTTTAAAGACAGTAAAAATCAGGTACAGTGCCTTTAACCCCAATTATTTTTCACAATTTATTAAATGATAATTTAATTGTGATTTTCATTCGACCCCCAAAAATGGTAAATCATTTGTTTTCGTAACACTTGAGTCGGTTTCATGGATATTTACTGGATTTTCACACTGTCTGACAACCATTAACTCTTTCACTTGGAGCAATTTTCAGGATAGCTTGAGGGTTCTCCAGGTAGAATTCATAACCTCTTTTAATTAGTCCTGGTAGAGTTTTGTAAGGACAAATGAACCAAAATCAGTAAAAGTTCAAGTTTTGATGCTAATCATTTTTCATAATATTTCCATTTACAGTATGTGATTATTATGATGGCAAGTTTCAGATTGCACCAAGTCTGCATTTTAAACATAAATGAACTTTTAAACATTCCCCATCCTAAGCAGATGCCCGAGCCACCTCAGCTGGCTCCTTTCGACGTGTAGGAGCAGCGGCTCTACTCTGAGCTCTTCCCATCTGACTGAGCTCCTCACCCTCTCTCTAAGGGAGCGCCCAGCCACCCTGCAGAGGAAGCCAATTACAGCCGCTTGTATACGCAATCTATTCCTTTCAGTCATTACCCAGAGCTCATGACCATAGGTGAGAGTAAGAACGTAGACAGACCGGTAAATGGAAAGCTTTGCCTTTTGACTCAGCTCCTTCTTTACCGCAGTGGTACGATACAGCGACCGCATCACTGCAGACGCTGCACCGATCCGCCTGTCAATCTCACACTCCATCCTTCCTTCACTTGTGAACACGACAAGAGATACTTGAACTCCTCCAGTTAATACCTTTCATTTTAATACCACTTTACAATAACCTTCATCAGTCTTAATAAAGTATGAACAGAAACTTAATTCATAACAATTAGCATCACTTACAGTTAATGGTACGCCTTACTTGTTATAGAGGACGATGTCGGGCCTCCAGATGATCTCTGAGGGAACGCGTATGGAGGTGACATTCTCGTATTCCTCAGGGTTCCACCGGAGCTTGTAGTCGTTCCATTCCTGTACAGCAGCATGGACCATTAACTTCCCATTAGCACAAAGGCACCGCTAAGTGTTTTCAGTGTAAGACATTGTAAGTACCTGCTTGACCCAGACGTTCGTAGTCATCATCTGGTTCTTCTCGTCCTAATTAACAAAAAGGCAGACAAATGTTGACACCTTCTCTGAACTGGTTATGGGGTATATGCCTTCCTCATGGGAAGAAATAAATTAAGATAAGAATTTGACTTTGGGAATGTTTAATTTGTGATCCAGAAGATTTGATCACTTCTGAGAAAAATTGATTTGTGCATGACATTTGTGTATTTGCTGAATGGGGGAGTCGTCAATGAAGTCCTGAATCAGCTATTACCAAAAATGTGAATCTTAAAGCATACAAATAGAATGTTTTCCATGTTCATCATTCTAAAACAATATAATTGATCCTTTCATTAATTTGTCCATTCAGCCAGTTGGTCAGCACTTCACCTCCTTACTAATTCAACTTTTATTAACTTTTAAAGAAGACATATTTTGCTTGTGTGGATGAAGTTGTTGTAAACATCTTCACAACAAAGAGCCATGCAGCTGTTGACACCGGCGATGAAGTACAAACATGACAACACAAAGCTACCAAATCCTATGTGTATCTCTGATGAAGAAAATTTAAATGAAGAATGAAGTAAGTATAGAGCAGTGGCTGTATGTTGGCGGGAGTGAAAATGAGAAATGATCTGCAAAATGGTGTTTGGGAAATAGATGATTTAAGATTGGTCAAACAAGCAAAAATCACTCCAAATACAACTTTAGCTGTGTAAATGGTGAGGGGAAACAACTATAACATGCATGGTTAAAAGCTCTGAAAAGTCAATTTTGCATAATAGGTCTCCTTTAACCTTTTTATAATAGTTAAAAGGTAATGAGTTTCCTCAAAATATTTCAGTTTTCACCCATGTCCTATTGTACGTAGCTAGGTCATCATTTTATTCTAAATACCTGAAAAAAGCACAATATCTTCTACGCCTTCTTTAATAAAAAACAGCAGGCAAACCGTCACCTCAAAAGGTCACAATTTGCAACAAAACTCTCAATTTGGCAACTGCTGAATTCAGAAACCAGAATGGTACCACAGATGCCTCCTCATGTTTTTTTTTTTTTTTGCTTGGGGAAGCAGAGATCCTAACTTGACATGACACTTCACTCATGCATTCAATATGGGCTACGATTTTAACTTCTGCTTTTTTTTTTTTGCTTCTATAAGCCTTGGAGCTTCAGACTCTACACACTACCACTCTGGACTGTTTGTCTGTCCTGATCTTTGAAACAACCCACCCCTTTAACACCTAGAATTAGGGTAGCCATAATGAATTTACTTCATTCGTAACAAGCAAATTATTAATTAAAAGTTATTCAGGCTTAAAACCCCTAGTCCTAACCACTTAATTAAAGGTACAATAGGTAACTTTCTGGAGGTGGCACATCACCTGGACGATTCCACAGAAATAGAAAGTTAAAACCATACTCCATGGAGATGATTTTTATGCCATACGGTGGTAGATTACAAATGCTCACAGTAAGGACATGTTTTTTTCAGTGCAATAAAAACAAAAAAAAAAACATGCTTTTATTTTTGGTTATTTTTTGATTAAAAAGTGCCATACTGTGGCTTTAAGTTGTTATTAAACCTGAATCATTCTTGATTAACTATTTATTCATATGAATTAAGTCTTTCTTCCTGCTTTATTAAGGCTGTTATTATTGACGTGGGTGGAGATGCCATTGCTCTGCCTGGAATTTTTCACAGATTAGCATGCAACTTATCTTTTATTCAGCTATTGAATTACAAATGTTTTTATTGCTCAAAAATACCTTAGTAAACTTATATCCTTACTGCAAGCTTATGTTAAGTTTTCTCTCATTTATAATGTTTTTATATGTTTCTTCTGTGTCTGTAGCACTCTGAGATTTCTCTGAAATGTAAAGTGCAATACAAATAAAATTTATTATTATTATTATTATTATTATTATGAAGTGGTATAACAGTAAAACCCCACCATGCTTTTCACAGTCTGAACTCTATGTGACCCTACTCCCAAACCTTCAGTCTTCCTCCGAAATATCCAACTACCAACTCCAAACCAATAAACAAATAAAACTGCCAAATCAGGCACAAAATCCACAATACTTCTTTCCCCCTCTCGATTACCCAACATGCTTTGTGTTAACAGGCCTACACACTGAGTTGGTTGGTCTGTCTGATTGTTGCCAGCGGCTCCCTCCAGCTACATCTGAGACAGGCTCTGGAGAAGCAGACTTTTTCAGCTGCTCTGCCTCCTAAAAGAGCCCAGTGCTGTCACATAATAGCATGCCAGACAGTGGGACAGGAGATGCACTGATGCAGGCTGGGAACACAAAGAACCCAACAGCCGCAAGACCGCCAAATTTGCATGTTCCAAAAAGAGGCTAAAGAAGTTGTTTTTTTCCCATTGAACTGAAATATCATGACATAATTCAAAATGTTAATAAAAATTGGATTGAACTGTTGAACTGATAATTAGGACCTGTATTCTGGCGCTGACAGCAGAAAATTAATTTGGGGGAATAATGAGATGTCTCCTATTGTGACTCCAGTTTTAATTTCCGCTGATAAGATGTGTACAGTGGATTGAGATTTATCACTCTGGAGACAATGGGAAGTGGTAATGGTGAGGGGGAAATGGATAAACACGAGACAGGGATTCAAATGGATTCATGTGCACTACACAGATAAGAATAATATGTTGCTTAAAAAAGCAGGGTCGGATTAAGGCTAACCCTTATGGTGTTTGGTATAGGCTAGCCAAACAACTTAGAAGAAAACTATTCAATACTTAAAAATATTGAAGAAAATTAAGTAAGTAGAAGTAAAAAAAAAAAACCAATAATATATTATAATTTGAAAGTGCCTTTTACTGTTAACTGTTCCTGTCTACTACTGCTGCAAGTACTCACCCATAAACAACTTGACTGTCAGTAACTGTGGGAGTATAAGCAAGAATCCCTGACTTCATCTCTGCACTCATTACTCCAGCGCCCCCTACAGGGTGCTGCTATAACTAGTATTTCCATATGACTAGTTGGCTTGCTGCTCTGAGAGGTGTACTTACCACATCAATGAGCTGAGCGATGGACAGGCCAAAGTGCACCAGGACAGTGTCAGTAGTGTTTTGTACAGGTCGAGAGAGCTTGTTGTAGTTTACAAAAAGGTCCTGCAGGAGGCGCTCTTCAGCATGGGCACGAGGTACTACCTGGAAACAAACTGGGAAAATGCGAATATGAATGTTTCTTTTCTGCTTCTTATATATCTAAAATGTATACTGGTTGATGATGTGGAGCACATTAAGTTAGATAATAGTTAGATGCTTGTCATGGTACACTGCAGTGGAGTGTCTTCTTAAAGTCGTCCATTTTCCAGTTGTTGACCTAGAATAATTTTCTTAATCAGCCAACCACCTTTTGTTGATGGCATTAGTTTAATGTTAGACTGTCATACGTGAAGTGCCTGTAACATTACCCACAAATCTTTGCAGTGTTAAAAAACATTTGGTGGACAAACCGCTAGATACTACACTGCTCTCTATTGTGTGTCAGCTCTGGCCTGAAACAAGAACACCAGAGAGCACAGGTGAGCTTGAACAAAGGCCAGCTGAGAAGAGGGGGAAAAAGGTTTCACATCTGCATCTATAAAAATCCAAATAACTTCCAGATGGTAGCTTTAAATAAAATAGTAGCTAAAAGCTATTTCCCCAAAAAAATGTAATTATTTCAGTAATTGAATAATACCAGACAGGTTTTTCGTTCATGGGAAAAACTAATGACATCAGCAAAATATGATTGCTTCACTGATAAAATGGTCCAGGACAAACAATTAGAAAATCCCATCAGCCTGCAGTCAGCATACTCCATTTATATCAACTGTATGCACTGAATCAGGCTTAATACTGTCAATCACAAAAGCATTCAATAAAAATCAAAGTATATATACATAACTATTCTTATCTGGAGCACAAGGTCAAAACTCTGTGTTAGACAGTGACAGGCAGTCCATATAAAGGCATTCAGTAATAACAACATTTTGGTTTGACTCATCAGTAGTTTATGTAACAGTTATATGCTGTAAAAATGGCTCTGTAGCTTTGAAACAGGACATTAGAGGTGTATGGACTACAAAGACAACAGTGCAGTGGACCGATGGGACACCCACCACAGGATGGATCACTTTTTGCATGTATTTACTGTTTCATTTTGATCAAATGTTATATGTCTCTGAGCAGTGCAGGCGCAGTGGGGTAGAGCAGCAAATACACAAAAGCTCGACATTGTTATCAGGGGTACAAAAAGGTTATTATAAGTATTTGCAGTACTGGAGTTTAACATGCACAGATTAAGCATTTTTGCGGCTTTGATTCCCTTTTAAACATGCGTTTGGTCACCTTGGTCACCATTTCCAATCTCCAATAAAGCATTTAGGCATTGGAGCTCCCTCTGCTGTCAGGGAATGAATAAAAGCAAAGTAAACAAATGAAGTAATTATCCCCCAGGAATACTGCAGGCTAATAGAGTTGTCTTTGTGAACACAATTTGACTGATGAATGATAGAAGGGTGCGATAGTAGTTTATGAGCTTAAAAGCTGTGCAGAAGAAGTCAGGATTTTTATCTATGACGCGACTAAACGGGCAAAATGTGAACAGAGCATTGTTGAGTGCTCAGAGGTGACTTTGGATTAATGGAATAATGAAACAAGCATGAATGAACTAAAAATAGTGACTGACTTTTACCATCTCCATAACAACCATGTCAAATTTATATTCCATAAGCAACTTTTCTGTATGTTTTCATGTGGTCCATAAACAACAAATTCCTCCATTTCTTTCTACAGGTTCTAATAATTTATCCCATAGATCTAATGCATTAATATTACATGGTTTTCTCACATCTACACAATATCCATCAGCATGGATTTAGCAGATATGGAGCCATATTGGTACAGCACACCACTGTAATCTAAAAGAAGGCTGACCTCCATTATACACAGGTGGCGTATGGTTACCGGAGACACTGTCTGAGAGATGAGACAAATGTGAGGGGAGGGGCTATGTGGAGGAGGGGGACAGGAATCTGAAACTCAGGACATCCATTTCCTCATTTGTGCTGATGGAGGAATGTGTCCAGATGCCCTACCCAGGTAGGGGCCACATAGGGCCTTTAGAACTACATGTAACCTAATGAGGCTGGGGTAATTAGAGCAACAAGAGACATCCCAAGGTTCGCACAATATAAATGCCCTGCTTCTTTTGGGGATTTTTCAAATTCAATTAAGCACTTCTCATTGTCCACAGCACCGCTCTGCAGGTAAGCTGTGGCACACACCAATAAATCACCTGCTGGGGTGTATATTACTATACATGGGGTGTATCCACGTGCACCCCTACTTATGATGAAGTTCTACATTTTACAAACACGTGTGTACTATGCACTGGTGGAAAGAATACAGTAAATTTCCATGTAGAACTGCAGAGTAACACTTTATAATTGTGCATGAGTTAATGTACTAGTTCATCATGAGTCATGCATCAGTTCATGAGATTAAATCATGGCTAAAATGTACTCAATTACAAGTACACATACTGCTGCGTAAAAGTATATTAAAAAATACACAAAAGTACCAATAAATTACATTTTAATGCAATTTTTGTAACGTTTTTGTCCAGTTTTATATACATACGTGATTAATTAAACAGTTTTAAGCTTAGCAAAGTTGCTGAAAATGAATATGTTGCTGTAATCCACATATTCTTTGCAGTTCTTTGTTGCAGGGCTGTTATGTGTGTTTATAGTTGTAGAAAGGAACAGAGTAAGCAGTGAGACAAGCGTGGATTGGGATTTGGGAGGATTGGGTTTGTGCTGTACTTGGTAACTCCTATGATTCTAAATGTAGCCAACATTTCCCCCACAAAAAAGAATTTTTAGTTATACTTTCCACCTCTATATTTTCACTTTTCAGTTTGTCTTCTCTTGGCTGTAAAAGGATTTGAGTCTTAAGTCACACATAAATACAATACAATACATATTTTACAGTCTCACCACAACAAAAATATAAATATGTATTTCATTTGAAGGGGGTTTTAAATACAGGTATATTTATTTGGACACAGATCTCTCTTTTTGTTTGTGCTTCAGTCTGCTAAAGTGTACAATGTGATCCTTTGCCGATGCATTAGGAGTAATCAGCGTGCCTTTACCTGACTACAGGCCAATCAAGAGCTAATCAAATGCTTATAACAAGGCCAGTGGACTCTAGCGTTGTGTCACTTTAATTGACAACACAAACACAATTTGCAGCAGCTCAGTACACATCTTTTGTATCTAGTCTACAAAAAGCACTTGCCCTTTCATAAAAATAACTGTGTGTACTAAAACCATTAATACCAATAACAAATTCTGTTTTGATTGACACATCGTATTTGTCCCACTATATCCTTCCACCATGTCACAGTGCTGTTGTTGTATTGTTGTCGTGCTGCCATCCCTCCCCTGGGCTCTCCACTCAATCACATCTGATGGGCTGTCCTTCAAACTGGGCCCTTCTTAAAGTCAAGGGATCAATATCTTATTAAATGGATACAGTGTCTATTCCTCCTGTCGTCTGGTTTTCCTGTAGCACACGGCTCTTGTGTCCAGACCTTGAAATGCCCGTGTTCTCTGGTGCACCTGAGTGTTCACTGGGCAGGTACAGGGCTGTTCTTGATCAGATAAAGCTAGCAAGCGTGTGCTTCCTGAAGGCAGCTCTGATCAGATTAGGCCATGCTCATAGAAGATCCACAGTATGAATACGCATGATGGGGGTTCCCACTGCTAAGGGTGGGTTCAGGCCCCACTACTACTACTAAGAAGATCCAGGTGGATAGGTGAAGTGAAGGATTGTGGTTTGGCATTTTGGCATTTATTGGTATTCTGGAGGGTGTATTTGGTAATTTTTCAAAAGACCTAATAACTTGAAGTAAAACTAGTGCAAAGGAAGAACAACTGGGATCCACTTCGAAAACAATAAATCATTTGTTACCCCTGACAATACAAATAAATCTAAGACCTCAATGTAGCATTTGATTTGTTTTATTTTGTGCACTACATTGTGTGATGAATTTAACCAATGATACAGTGGTACCATTAATTAATGGTTAAATTATGAATGCATAAAACATGAGCACTGAAGAGCCTTATGTCATAGGTAATTTTAAATAGATGGATTTTAAAAAATCAATAAAACGATAAAAGGCTCTTAGTATTCAACATTGATCAAGGACATAATAGTTACATTTCGGGGGCAACACTTAATTTTGTTAATTTGATGACATTTTTTTGTTTGTCTTTTGCCTGTGTTGTTTTTGCAGAATAAACTGTTCAGTTAATTGTTATGAATTGATGCAGAATTTTACACTTTAAAGAATCCTTTCATATCCCCCCCCCTCCTACTTTAAACATGTTTGTTCTCTTCGTAAAACAGCTTTGATGCATAGTGCATACGTGTGTTGAAAATGACTTTCTGAAGTGACTCACACTGTGCCAAAATCAAACCCAAGATGAGAGGGCCTCTCAATTCAAATCAATTCATCATCACACAAGAGTGGAGCTCTGCACATTGAATATTATTGGCTTTAGAATGAGTGACCTATGCTCCCCTTTCTGCTAATGTCCAAAAGTGACAAATGGCAGCTCATAATAAAAATAGTTACAATATTGGGATAAGGTCCCTAAGGTGTAAAAACTCCCACATATACTGTATATTTGCATACAATACACAAATGAACATATAGTTTTTCAGCCCAAAATGGATTGTTCTTGCTGAAGTTAGCTTTCACTGCAGGCACCTTCATTGATACTTGAGCATGATATCAGATATGAGCATTGATACCACTATAGTAAATAAGAAGATTTTTATTACTGTGGTGACAAAAGCCAACAGTCTATTACAAAGCCTTGTGGATCTCTTTCCTTTATATTTTTTGTAAATATGTTATATGTCTGCAGATTCCAAAGATGGGAATGTGGTGCAAATCACTGGGGACAAAAATGTGAGAATTGAAATGAAAATGTGTTGTGACAGTAGTAGAGACGCTCAATCTTTTAACACTTAATTTCTCAAAAAAAGACATATACAGAGATTATGTTTTAGGTTTTTTTTGGGCATCTGAGCATCTGGATATTATAATTCCTGGTCTGCTTTGACTTGGAAAATTGAAAAAACAATATATTATGCTATGTAAGCTCTAAATTAAAAAAAAGGCTCTTGGGAACCTACCATTGCAAAAAAACATCCAATCTATCAGTGAAGTAGTCACTATAAAAAAAAAAAAAGGATTTTCAACTGTTGTAAATAATCAGATTGAATAAATTCCAGACACCTTAGCTATTGGTGTTGGTAAAGGATTTAAGGCTCACATCCTACAAAAGTTATAGAATCATTTGAATGCTCTTATGATGTGTGTTTTTCCTCACCTCAGCATTTCCCAGTGCATAAATATGAGCCCATAACAGTCACGCTTGGCTGTTATCTATGAACACAACTGGACCTAGATCTGTCCTTGTTTGATCAATGCACTTTCACCGTTGGAATTTCACAAGGGCTGTGAATAATACACGGGAAAAACGTACCTGAACTAGAACGCCTGATCTTCAGTCTCTAAGCAACACATTCTAACAAAAATCTACCTGAAGAACTTTTCAATGCACTCAAGGTTAAAGAGTGTGACGTGCTTTTGGATTGCATCTTACCTTGGCTTGGAAGAAAGAGAAAGAGCAAAACCAGACATTGTTGAGAATCCATGATGAAAGTTTGGAATATCAACTTTGTCCGATAGTTAAGGTTGACAATGAAGATTCGTTGTCAGCACTGCGCACTGCAAAGTTCAACAATCAACACACCATTTGGAGAGGATATAAAAGTACATGTCCAGTTCCACATATCCATATCTTCAGATGTTCACCAAACTAATGCAATCCAGATGCAGTAGTATAGGCAGAAGTGTCCACCCGCTCCAATGGAAGACTCTCAGTAAGTGTAGCTGTTGCCGGTCTACAGCTCTGCCTTCTGGATCTCTGCCTCCTCCTCCTCCCATCCTCCCTCTCTCTCTGTTTCTCTCTCTCTTTCACTCTCCCAAGCACACCGCTGTCTCTCCATGGAAGACTCTCCACGTCCCTCCTACTTTATTTGCTATTCACGACTTTCCTGCTGAAGTGTCTATGTCGGATCACCATGCCAATACCCCAGGGTTCCTGGCTTTGTCAGTGGGGAGCAGCGAGTATTATTAAAATTACCTTTGTGCCCTGCTGTTAATTTCATATGCTGCTTGTCATCTAATAGAATAATAAGTAGAGCCATCCACACTCTTTAATAGGTAATTGTCTGAACTGCTTGGCTGGTTCAATCATGGCTTCAACTAGAATATACTGTTATGTCCTTGGGCAAGACACTTTGTCTGTCATGCGAAAGTATGAGTGTGGTGAGCAAGGATATTGGCACACATTGAAAGCCACATCTTTTGTGAGAGAGACGTGTTGATTTGGGTATATCAGTAAAGTATAAAACGCCTTTATTCTACACTTAAACATGTCTCTTCGCAAAGATGAGAAATAACAATAATGCTTTTAATCTAAATAACACATTTCAAGTTGCTGAAACAACTTTATAATGCATGATTAATTCACTCCATTGGGGTAAGCCACTTCTGTAGACACAGCTGCCCTGGGGTAGACTAATGGAAGTGAGTTTGGCACATCACTTTTATACCACATTCATAGATAGACAAGGTTGTTTACATGTGATGCCTAAGGTCATAATGATAGGGTTAGAAATGCTGCCCTGAGGTTGGTACTAGTGTCTTGTAACTTCTGATGTTGTTATGGTCTTTGAGTTCTAAGGTATAGCTAATCAATTCTGTCTTGTTTAGGGCTGATGGATCAACTGTGGGTTAATGTAACACTTAGCAGCAGCGGAAAATCTTACAAAGCGTCACTTTAACTGCTCCATGCATCATTAATGCTTTAAATAAATTAAGCAGCATTTAACCTTCTCAGGATTAATTATTAACTCTAAGTTGGGTCTTTTGTACTGCTCTTGTGGTGCTGGTATATCACAGATCCTTTTTCAATGCATCCATACTGGTGATACGTCAGACTGCAGGCCTTGATTAATATGTTAGGAGGTTTCTCTATTGTGAACAAAAGACAACTAGTTAAAGTTTGTGTTGGGTAATCTCTGGACAGTGCAGTTCAGTGGAAATTAAAGGAGAAATTAATGTATTCCCAAACTTTTATATGGATAAATCTCCCATAGTAAACACTTGTGAGATTGAATTTCCAACCTTCCAAAAAAACAAGCATGTTCAGGACAAAGTGGCTGCGACTCCAACAGGAATAAGTTCAGTTTGGTTGCTTCTAGTTCTCAGGGAGTCCACCACCTGCTTGTCTTCATGGAGATGTTATTGCTCTGGAATATTACACTTCAGTGCATAAAACATATTGATAAGGAAATTGAACTAGTACTACCAAGAACAGAGGGGGTATAATACTCCCTACAATGGCAGCATGGGCAGACTTAAATGGACAATACTACTATAAGGTGTTGAGGGTTCATGTCTCCGGATTCATACTGATGGTAAATAAACTTCTTCTTCTCCATCCAGTCTTCTGCGACTATTTTGCGACTTTCTGGCTTATTCAATTATTTTTCCAACATTTATCCAATTTGAATTAATTTATTGCTAATACTATCTTAAAAAACATATATTCTGACCTGTAACGGGGCCTGGTGGCATACATTGTTTGTCTCCATGGAGATAAATAAGTGTGATATTGTACTGTGGAACATTAGCCTACAGGCAAAGTAATAACATTTGCATGGATACAAACAGCAGTGACAAACAAAAATAACCTAGACATTTTTGGCTTTTTGCACAGCCAATGAAATCCACAGCATCCATATTTTATAATAGGTCTGTGATGTCAACTCATCAGGGTGAGGACAGAAAACAAGCTAGCCTTTTTAAAAAACATAAAACACCACATGCACGTCAACTGTCCTTTGTTTTTGCCCTTAGAAACACCCCCTCTGCATACAGAGATTTGGCTGAGTCTCCCATGAGTGCCTAGTGTCCTGCTGTCCCCTCTCTCTCACCCCTGCTGCCCCCCCCACCTGCTGTCACATCTGTTCCTTCAAACATCCCACATTCCAGGGCATATTCCTCTTATGGGACACTTCCTCGCCCAGCTTCTCTACTCTTCTTTACACATGCGTCAGAGCTGCTCAGCGCCAAGGCCGGACATTGTTTGGGACACTTGGCATTCGCTCCGGTTCTGTTCAACACTGAATCCCATTACTCCTGTCTCATGTTTCCGTCTTGAAGAACAGAAATGCAGTTTGAACGAGGATAGTTAACAAACCTTGACATCCGAATCGTGTTTGTGCGAGTGGCTTTTGACACCGCTCTCCAAACGGGTTACGTGATAAAGCAACATGCTGATATATGCTTCAGCTGTTGATGTCTTCGTCAGATACGGTTATTCTCAATACACCTTGAGCCCACAGAGAGAAGCCCCCGCACAGCACACCATTGATTTTTCTAATCAAAGGCAGTGTGCTTGAGCCACCGATGACTAATGGTAAGTTGACAGATGAGGATAAGCTGTACAGATATATGCTCTTAGTGTCAGCCAGGGAGGAAATTCGGGTGGAGAGCTGACAGGAGTCCGCAGGGAGGAGGCATGACAGTAGTAGGAGGTAGCAGAGTCGCAGGAAGAGGTCTGTAGGTGCACAAACAGGTCAGTTATAGCCAGCAGTGACTTCAGGAGTTTATCACACGCCTACGGACAGTGCAGGATACTACTGTATAAAACAGGCTCAGGGCATGACTGCTGCTGCTGATGATGGAGATGGCCATCTGTGCCCCCTGCAGTCAGAGGAAGGCTGTGGGGAGAGAAAGTATTACACATTTATTTCGATTTCCAAATATGAAGATGGATTTACAGGATTATTTTACATTTTCAGTCACATTCAATCCATCACCTGATAATGTCTTACAAGTATGAAAACATAATCATCTGCAACAATCCAAAGTTATCACTCACTTTCCTAATACATTCCAAGCACGTACATTATTCACCATGGAGTTTTGGTTTTTCACAACTTTCAGAGGCCAGAGCGAAGTTTTGCCCTCACACGTCCTGGTTCTTTTTTATAATTAAAAGCAAACAGCACACAGCATTCACAATCTGAGTCTAAGATATGCTTATATCAGTTTTGGGGCAAAGATAATTTTGATGAAAATCGGGTACAGCCATTTTAATTCCAATGACCATACCCCATAACAATAGAATAATAATAATGGAATTCCTGACATTTGAAACATTTGCTAACCCTTTTGCCACCAAACACTGGTTGGCATTGATCTAAAGATCGGAGGTTCAACCCATACTCCCACTTTGGCTGTGTCCTTGGGCAAGGCACTTCAACTATCATGGCTTTAGCGTCTGTGCACATGTGTTGTTCATATGAATAGGTGAGTAACTTCTTGATGTGAAGCGATCAGAATGCAGTATAGGTAGAAATGTATTTTATAAATGTGTCATTGATGGCATTATGAATTCTTTTTTTTTTTGCTATCACAAAGAAGGAAATTTGTGTTGGTATATTAGTATAATTATTAATGTCTTGTCACCTTAAACTCATGATTATACATACTATTGTTCTACATGTGGACCTTCCCCTTCAGACAGCTCTAAACACCAGCAGGAACAACACTCTTGTCTGTGATTACAGCCACTCAAATTAGTCCCACATGCAGCGATTTATGTAAATAATCCTTAACACATTTAGATTGTCACTGCAAGAGTGTCCTTTGGGCCCCATCAGCATCTATTATGTATGTCTGATTAAAGTTTGTTCCCTTACGGCAAGTGACAGAATCAAACATAAACCTCCTAGAGCACCATGAATGTGTAGTTAATATGAAGAAAAAAGGATTTGCTAAATACAGGTCCAGCAAGCAAAGACATGTTGATCACTCATCCAGGAGTTGTCCATGGTAACAGGTTTTCCAAAGTCATCATCTGGACTAGGTTTTGAGTTGAAGCTGTTGCACCATCGAAAAGGGGGAAAAGGGCAGGAAATCAGAACCTAAACTGTGCCAATTTTTCCAAGTACTTTGGAAACTGCCATTTCATAAAATGTGCTACTATAAAGAGATTTGGATATGAGGGTTTTGGTGTAGTATTGGTCATAAACTCATCCAAGCTTCACGGTTTGAATCCAGTTCTCTGACCAGTAGTGTTTTCTTCACAGTTCAGAAAGTCTTCAACTTAAAATGTAGTCACAGCCCATTGTCAGGAGCATGGTTCCAGTGACTTACCTCCATGAATCACTACTGGTTGACAAAAGTTAGTTGGACAAATCCCTGAGCATACTCACCTAGTAGGATGTTCCTCAATAATTCATACATTCTTGATGGCAAATCCTGTTGGTCTCCAGTGGTGACCTCAGCTGAATCACAAGTCTATGAACAAACTTCTGGAAGGTGTTGCTATGTCTGGTAAAAATACCATTTTCAAACCTGCATCATCCAATTAGAACTTCATTAATTAACATCAAGTGCAGTCTTTGTATGATAACCCTTAAATGAACTCGCCTTCACACCCTCCTTGGTTACTGTTGCTATATGCCTTTTCACTCAGGCCTGTCAATCCTCTGCTTTCGACAATATGTGTAGGAGCTACTCACAATGAAATAATAGCAAATTCCTTTCAGTTAGGCTATACAGCTTGACAAGCCATCTGTGAAATGTAAAAGGGACAAAGGCAGCGGACATCAACGAATCCGGATTACCAGTTAAATCTGATGTTATAGACACACATGACTTTCTATGTGTGTGTAATCTTACATTTGTGTCACATTATATTGACCATTACATTGTACATGAGGCCCAGTCAGTTACCAAATAATACTGTATTACAATAGGGTTAATTATGAGAGCTATTGTACTGAAGGTAAAGGAAGATTTTTATATTTATAAGTACAGTTTTACTTATTACATATGTTTTTGCAGCATAACTGAAATGTCGGGCAATACTGTAATCAGAGAAGCTGAAAAAGTACCTAAAACATCAGAACTTAGTAGTGTCATATAGATAGAAATAGCCTGGTAACTTGGATACAATTATCTAGAGATGCCACTCAGGGAAAAAATTGTTTTATTGATTTTATAGTTTTTTTATATAGTAAATAGTTATTTTATATATATATATATATATATATATATTATATATTATATATATATATATATATATATATATATATATATATATTTATATATTTATTTTTTTTTTTTTTTTTTTTTTTTTTCTTTACTTTTGTCTGAAAAAGTCATTTAAAGACAGTTTAAGTCATGGATGAACTTTGCTGTGTTGGAACTCTCTTTCTATTCCCTATTCACTCACTTTTAATAACAACTTACAACTTCTTTCATTTTAATTATAGTCTATGTCACAGTATATTCTTTTGTTATGATGATCATTCAGCAGAGGATCAGTGTGTAGGCTGGCTAATGGCCTTTGTTACCTTACCTTAGTTTTTTGTCACTGCAGAGCTATAATTATCAGGTGTGTAACACAAATGTAGAGGTCTTTACGATTCACATGCCCCGTGTAGAGGTGACTTTAGCACTGCAGATGTAGCAATCAGAATAATGGCTTATACAGCTCTGTCAAGTCTTTTATGCATATTAAGGGATGGGGCGAGGTAATGAGTGAAAACAGTTTTACAATGATGTCACCAAAAAGAGCAGCTGTCATTTTGTTGCAAATCATTTAAAACAGTACAAATATAGAAAGGTGAGAGAGGACATCAAATTGTTAGACCTTGTATAAAGTTGGACACTTTGAGCTGGGCGAGATGGGGAGACAACTGGCAGAGATGGGAACATATTGCAATATAAGAAGAATATTCATGGGTCTCAGTCACATCAGACTACCTGAAACAAAGTGCTCACTGCACAGTCTGGCATGGTGTGTTGGACACTGATCCGTCCCGATAGACCAACAAACAGGGTCTTTGGGGGTGCTATGGAACAATAATTGTTTTTATTTTGAGACTTGTTGGTACAGCCCACTGCCCACAGCAAAGTGTAGCAACTTCCATTCTTAAGACGACTGTACCAACAAATATGTGACACCACCTTGGACCCATGAATACATTTATTAAGGTCTGGTGTTGGTACAAAATCTACTTGGGCCACCACTGAGTAGTTATTTATTCATGTATGTTTTCAGAAGGTGTGCTGCCTGAAACCCTGCACAGGAGATTTTAGATTTAGAGGCTCTGATTAGACTTTGTCAGTAGAGAATACAATAAAACTGGGGATTTACAACAACATTTTTGCACTCTCTACACGAGATAAAAAGTCTATGTTATGGAAAGTGAATTTTGACATACTTTTCTGTCTGGTATGATATTGAGGAACAGAAAAGAAATACTATCTGCCTTATTTTTCTGCAAAGATAATTGTACACAGAACATAAGGTCTAAAGACACAGCTTACCGCATGTGGTGTGGTTAAGTGTCATTTTATGTTTAATATTGTGAATATCATAACCATCGGAGCCCGGCAAGTCATGCTCACAATGACTTTTCTTCAGTCCAGTAGTTCAGTAATGTCTGGATGCAATCAAAATGAAATGCAAGCAAGCACTGTAGCATTGTATTGTTATGCACATCAGTGAAGAACAACAGCCATTTGAAGCACCTCTCAGAATATCCGCTGTAGTGTCCGTGTGATTAGCATGAGAAATACTATGGAGTAGCACAGGCGGATTCCGAGGAGTTCATATTCATTCATTTGTAATAGAAAATAATAGACAAATGCACAACTGTGTTACAGAAAAAGACAGCTTAATTTGGTGCAGCATATCAATAAAGTAATGACTAAAACGATCATGTTTATGTTTCACTATCTTCCACAGATAGTGAAACATAAACATGATTGGTAATAGATTGAAAGCAATGAAATAAGACGCAACATTTTCTTCTGATCACTACTTGCCTTAGAGAATCACCCAAGCCAAACTTAGTCAGTGCTTGACCTTTTTGACTTAGTTGTTTGCACTGAATATTACTTTCCTCATGAATACACACACGGCCTATTTGCAGGTAAAACTGTCACATATTTCACAACAGCGTGTGGGACCAGCTTGAATAGATTTCATGCTAATCAGAAAACAGTGCCTCCTCCTGGGGCAGATGAATCATAAATAAAAAAGACTCGCAATATTGATGTCTCCCTAAACTCAAAAGCATCTGTATATATTGATTGGATTACTTCAGTGCATTCCCACTCTAGTCCGGAATAGTCCACAGAACGTTCCACGGAATAGCCCCGGGATTTGGGATCAGGGGTCACACGGAACATGGGCCTTAGTCATTCTCACAGCAGGCTTTGTTAGCTCCAACATGCATTCACCTTCAGACAGACTCAAACCCACACTGACAAACATACGCATGGGCCGGTGCATGCGTAAACAACAAGCCTAGTGGGAATGCTAGAACCACCTGTCAATCACAACCTGCTGTTTTTGAAAGAACGGGAGAAGCCTGCTTCTTTTCCTCAGGATTATATGAGCAGAATTAAAAGGATCTCATGGTTTGGTCATTGCTGTGAGGAATTCATAAAAACCTTTAGGCTTAAATGTGCACTATGTAACTTTTCCGGTGGCGCAGTCACATATCTATCTTGCATTTATTCAATTACAGGTGTTTTCATTGGTCAAAAATATCTAGAAATATATTTTTACTGCTTCTCCACAAACTCAACTTATAACTTGTCCTGTTGCGTCGCCTACCTGTTTTGCCAATGTATTTTTACAGTACGTTTAATGCCATATTGTGGGACTTTGCAGGAGGTGAAGAATGATGTTGGAGAAAGAGTGAGTGAGACTTTCAATTGTAAATAGGAGTTGTCTGTCCATATGTTTAGAACTGGACATATGCTCTATATTCATTGAGCTACAAAGACCATCATTTAAGCCTAATTTTTTTTTCCAAAGTGGCTGTAATTTAGCTTCCCACTGTAGTGTGTGTGCGTGTGTGTGTGTGTGTGTGTGTGTGTGTGTGTGTGTGTGTGTGTGTGTGTGTGTGAGAGAGCATGTTGATATCTTGAGGCTAAAGCAGATATCAAAATAATCCAAACATTTCAAGTGTGAAGCCACCTGCACTTGCCCAGGGGTAAGGCAAGATGGCCCTTTACACTAACTGCTAATTCTTCAGGACGTTCTTTCCATCTGCTCGCACCAAAAATTACTTGACCCAACACATGTATTGATTTTTCTACACATACAGGCCTGATTTTGTCCATGTTACAGCCTAAGGCAAAAAAACAGCCTCGGTGAATCATGCCATGTAGCATGAACAGTGATCGAGTCAGTGAAAATGTCAATTGGAAGAGACTGGGTCATTGTAAAAGAATGATTGGTGAGTTGAGTATTTGGTGTAGATTTACTGATAAGCTTTGGGTCACTGTCTGGTTTCTTCAGCAAAAGCTTCTCTAGGCACCCTACATGTGCAAAAAATTTCGATGTTACTTTTTATGTTTTTCAACTGTGGCTGGAACATTATCAGTGTTTAGTATGCTTACCTTACCAGGTTTCTCTTCACAAATTCATCTCAAAATCCAGAATGAAAGAATCCACATGCGTATGAGAACACCAAAACAATTGGGCTGTATTTCATAACTGGCAAGTCCCAATGCAGTGTCGTGCAAAAGGGTAAATTGTCTGACCTGCTGTATGGAAGAGGAATGCCAAATGAAGTGTTTCTAAAAATTTGATTATGTAAATCCCAGTGTGAGGACCTTTGTCTGGCACTGCTGTTCCTCTTGATCAATAGTCATCTGTAGCAAAAGAAAACTCAGCGGTCAACTGGACAAAAGACCTAAATCTAAACAAAGGAAACAATAGTGAGTCAGTATGCTAAAAGGTGTGAGAGCACCCATTAACGATTATTCCAAATATGGCAGTTCACACTTAGTGCAGTTCAATAGACCTAGTTACCAAACATAAACTGTAAAAACAAAAAGGTGTGTTTAGTGTCAGTGCTCCTCCCTTCAGACATATATAAAGTAGTGGATCACCAGAAACCTGACCAGAACTGAAGAAACGCCTTCACTCTAAAAAAATTTGCCCAGTTGACCAAATAGAATTTTCTTTTGCTGTAGATAGTGCCTGAAGCACTGACAGATCACACAGACATGAGTAATCTATTGTGTTTCAGAGTGGCATAGGGATTAGATTTGCATGTTAAGTATATCCTTACTGAGATGTAATGCCAAACAAACCATAAAGAAGTGAGATGTTTTATTGTAGATCTTTTACTCACAGAAGTTAGTCCAAATAGCTAAACCAAGAATAACGTTTAGCTAAATTGATTTGCCCATTTGTACTGATTGTTACTATATTTTGTCCAGTATTTGAACCCTCACCTTTTACACTATACTTAGAGATATGTATACATATATTACATTACAAGGTGACACCCAAATAGCCAAACTTAACAGAGTCTATATTTGTTTCCCCACAGAAGGCGGTCTCATCTAGGACATGTTCTACTTTAACTTCTCATTGGCTCGCGAGGCCCTTCTTCCGATCAATATCATATTTGATTGCAGAAAAAAATCAATAGTTAGGGACACTATAAAACTCAATGATAGTCTGATCCTGAGCAGCTGAGCAGGATCCGTGTTATTCCTTTAACTGAATAGACTCGTGCCCTCAGACACACTATTACAGGCATATTACATTACAAGATCAAATGCACCGGAGTGCCACAGTAAGTTAGAGTAATGGGGCCTTTATCAGAATGGGCAGAGAGATTAGAGTCAGCACAACCACAGCTGCTCTCATGTGTAAAGGATCACTGTTTCCTCTTCATCTTTTATACATTAAGAGAAATATAACTGGCTCGGATTAATTTGTATGGATAGTGTCATGGCTTGATTTGGGTAGCTGGACTATCTGTGTATTGATGTCATTTACTGAGGTAGATTTGAGGTTGGCAAGGTTGATGAGGCGGTTGATTTGCTTCTGCTGACTAGGTCACTAGACGTGATTGGTTGAGAAGCAAATTTACCAGGCAAAACATGGCTATAATTGGCTTTAGGAACAAGAAGGAAATTACTGTCATGTTTTGCTTTGTTGTTCCCCATTTGTTAAATAGCAATAATGCCTTACACTTGCAATGCAATTTACAAGCTTGTCAAAGCTACTCAAAGTGCTACACTAGTTGTTCATTCACTTCACACTCAGTGGAAGTGAGCTACTATTGAGCTACGTCTGCCAAGGAGTAGAGAGAAGCGAGGTCTGCCAATCTGCACCATCAGGCCCTCTAACCACCACGACACTTGCTACATTTACATGCACAGAGAAATCCAAGTGCGCTAAACAAACAAATTCAAATTTTGCCCCAAAACCTGTCAGACCACTCTCGTCCCAGTCTACGTGCAGACCAAAGAACATACTTGGTGCAAACAGGGGCTACGAGGCGTTCAGGTGCTTGTAATAAGTTAGCATGAGCACCAAACTTTGTAGCTATAATTACTAATAAAAAAATACTATGATACATATAACAACACTTCTGACAGAAATAGATAAGCGACATCTCATTTACATTAAGTATTTACAACAGGTATCCAAGTACATACCAGCTTCCCCAGATGTGTTATTGGGATCTTTGAGATTTGATTCACAAGACCTCAGTTGTACTTCCCAGTTTACACGCATTTAGAAAAATCTGTTTCAATTGAAATAGGCCAGTTATCTGGGTTTCCTGACATGCATGTAAACATAGTGACTGACTCACACACCACATTCATACTAGGCAATGCAGGTGAATTGTCTTATCTAAGGAAACAAAGCCAGAATTGCTCTAAACACTGAGCCTCTGCAGCCCCATTTTGTAAAAGTTATCCGTATACTCCACCCAAGAGCCCTGAGGTCATCCTACCAGCTCCTGTTGGCTGTGCCCAAAGCCAGGCTCAAGACCAGAGGTAGCAGAGCCTTTTCTGTGGCACATCCCAGACTATGGAACAGCCTCCCTATTCATGCAAAATCTTTAACACAGTTTAAAACCCACCTATTTTTCCTGGCATTTAATTCTAACGATACAGGATATTTTGATGTTTTATTGCCTATGTATCACATCATCTCTATATTTTTACGTGAAGCATTTTGGGGAGCTGAAGTTGCATTTATATATGCTATATAAATAATTGAATAGAATTGAAGGAATTGAATAAACTAGTTCAACAACTTTTTAAAATTATAGTTAAAAATATGATGTGCATTTTACTACTCTGCAAGACCAAAACTCTTCATGCTTTAATATTTAATGCATTTATTCCCTGTTTAGTGTACCAGCACATTTTAAAACGGTGCGTAATGGATCTTACTTATTCCAACCAAACCCGACTTGTACCAATTTAAAATACAAGTCTAAAATCAATAGAACAAAATGCTGGAGGCAAACACATTCACCTGAACTGTAGTCACACAAAGTCTGCTCACTCAGGAGTACTGCAAGCGCCATTGAGCAACAAAGGTGTCAGATTTTTAACCCTGCATAATCTGTTCATAATAAGTTTCATTATGGCCTACACTGTTTTTGTTATCTTGTCTCGTTGAATCTGTCTGCGTTCCCTTGTGTGTGCTTGGGCCCTGAGGCGGGGTCTGTCACTGCTGCAATATTAGCCTGTGTTTGCGTCAGGCCACTGTGAAACTCCTGGGGCAGAGCATAATTAAAGATGGGAAATTACTGCAAACTTTAAAACGTACTACAAGTGATGTTCCTCAAACTCATGCCCACCTGATGTTGACTTTTCTTGACTTTTTGCTGGAGTCATGTTTTTATATGTACAATCATATGTACAATCATAGACAGTATAAACAAGTGGACTAAGGGAGTGTGACTTCAGCCATAGAGTTCAGCTCCAGTCAAATGAAGCTCATCGAGGCTAGGAATTATAGGGGCGAATTTGGGGCCGAGTTCCAAATTTGGAATCATAGAAACCAAAGAGCCAATCTGGAGTGAAGCTGCTGAAGGTAATGCCCTTTCCCACCTGCACCGCTGGTTTTGCAGGAGGTGGGCAACCTGCTAGCGTTAGCAGCTGATTTGTCTCTTGTTAATGTTATATATTAATTTAGGGACACAATAACAAAATAAAATTTCCAGGATCATGTAGAGCAGGTTAATACAAACATTTCAAGATCAAAATGACAAGTCAGACAGCAGCAGTTACAGAGAGCAAGGCGACAGTTTTCTAATGTAAAGAACTGGAGCCAGAGTCAGTGGAGCTGGAAGCGCACCCATGATCACTTCCCATATGGAAAGCGTTGGCTACCAGGTTAGCTATGTCAATTTATATATATACAGTGTACAGCATATGTACAATACATAGCAATAGTAAACAAGGCATTTTTTTGCAGGTTTGTAACATTTCAAAGGTTTTATTAAGGTATTTTGGGACATAAAAAAAAAATTGCCCATTACAATTTCAAGTACTATGCAATATCACGCAAGACTTCCCTAATTTCTGATTACAAACTCCTGGCTGCAGGGACAGAGTTTGAAGTGTGGATACCTGATAGACCAATCACACTGTTCCTCATATGTCCAGACCCTACCCCTTCTACCCTCTCTTTTCGTCTGTGTTCTTTCAGTTTAGCAGCTCTATTTGCAACCTGATTATGGGTGGAGTTTATTTGTTCAATACCACCACTTTAAGTGAGCACCCTTATGAAAATCCCTTCTACAAAAATGTCTGCAGCCTACCCTGCATAACAGTTAGGTCCAGTGCCTCCGTTGTATACTGCAAAAGATAACTTGCAACAACACAAATCGCTTATCAATATCATAAATGATTTGGAAGCTGGAGGTAAGTTTACGTATCTCCTCACTTGTACAATGCTTATGCCTAATCTCAACATATAATTAGATCACTATACCTACAAAAATGTATTCAGGCCTGTTAAAGGGGAGTGTTCAACCACTGAAGACTCTTGAAATAATTAATGTTGCTTTAATGTTTTCTGTAAATATTTTCTAGTCTGCACACTATTGTAAATATATAAACAGGAGGAACTCCAGCTATTGGACACTTTGATAAACATTCACGTTTCACCATGTGAAAAAAAGATATAAAGCATCAAGATCTTCAACTCTTTGTAAAGAACAGAAAAAAGCACTTTGACATAGCGTACATATTTCATTCTGTGAGATCCTCTGCTCTGCCTGAACTTACTAATGCATCTATTCAACATTATTACAAAGGCACTGGTAAAATGGGGGACAATATGTGGGCTGCATGCATGTATTCATACCAACAGATTCTTATCATGAATCTGAGAGTCCTTTATTGCCTCATAATACAATAAAAACCTCACCATTCAAAACCATATTTTAGCCCACGGTGAATCCCTCCCTCATTATCTATCTGTGATGTAGATTTGGTAGAATGCCTCATGTCAGATGGTGATATATGCATGTGATAGGATGTGGGGGTGAGCTGGGTTAGGTCCTATATTGTGTCAGCAGTGATCAGTGAAAGAGCTGAGGAGGCTCCTTGGGGTGCTGGCCAAGGCGTAAATGGGAATTTTGGAAAGAAAATGATATTTTTGTGCAAATCAGGACGCACATTGAGAGTGATGGTCTAAAATGTAGAAGGAAAAAGCAGGAAATATGTGATTGATTGGATTGGCTGGAGTCAGAAAGCCAACTTAAAGCAACTTAAAAACTAAGCCCCAGCCACTGTGAAAACAACCAGTCGTATAATTCAAAATGAAAAGCATAGATTTTTTCCCAATGCGTATCTCTGCTGAAATGAAATTGCATTCAAAATTGCTTATAAATAAAACCAACAGAGCTTGGTATTATGTTGTCACACATTATGGAATTTTGAGTTAGCCTAATGTTAAACCAATGGAGATTTTAAGATGCTAAAAAAACAGTGTTGATTTAAAAGTATACAGACAGTACAGAATGAAAAATGTATAGCTACCCAACACCTTATCAGGTTGTTTCCATTGTTTTGGCTAATACATCTGAATGTTTTACACTGCTGATACAAAAATTGCAGATTTTGTTGATAACAGGGACTTCATGACATTCTGAGCTTCATACCCAAATGTATACCAAATTGATTCACAGAGAGAATGCATTATGGGTTTGAATGGTTAATCAATTCTAAATCATACAGTTGATTAAAAGAGATCCCAACAATCTCAATTTTGTTTAATAAGTTAGATGTATGGCACACCAAGGTAGTTTCTCTGAATGATGTTACAGAGAAAATGTATTTCTTTTTTTTTTTTTTTCAGCATGCATCATGAATGAATCAACAAGTGTGCATCATCACCTTTCTTCATGCGTGAAACTCTAATGACATAAGACACCATGGTCCTCTTACAAACACTGAGACATGCTGGGAGGCAATATTTTTAGCCTGTCACACTATATAATCAAATTCAGCGGGTATCTTGAAATGAGACACTCCTCAATCCTCGTAATGACTATCAGACAGTATTCCTGCCACTTCTCTGCCTTTTCTAGTGTCAGCACTTCAACACAACTATATCTAAGGGTGCTGTGAATAGACATAGATTGGATTCATGGGACTGTATGCATGCATTGCACTTTAGCTTCAATAAGTGTAGATTGCCTCTTGTGGATTGGTGCATATGAAAGTGATTCATAGGAGGCCGAGTGGAATTAACGAGACGTCTCTGAAATGTCAAGTGAATTAGGGTGAATCTCCATTGCATATTAGGGGCCATTTGTCTGTGCCACCATGTGCCGTCCGTATGGTAAGACCTCCGATCTTAAACATCCTCAGCTGTCTGTAGCTTGAAGCAGGAGGTCCCCCCATCCGTCAGAGCTAACCTGACATCACCAACATGGCCACTCGTGTGTGACTGCTCTCTCCCTAGGGACCACCCCACTGTGATCACAACACACGCACAATCACTCACTCAAAGTGATCCATCAATGACAGTCCACCTACAGGTAACATTTGGGCAAAGCACTATCCACTTAGCACTCCCACCATTAGGAAGATTGACATTCTCTCAAATGAACAGTGGTCTGTGAGCTGAGAATTTTATGCAATTCAGAGATTTATAAAATAGAAATTAATAAAATGCAGAATTTGTTGACAATTGAATATTACAAAAAAAAAAAACAAAAAAAAAAAAAAAAATACATTCATTGCATGCATTTTTCCACAAAAAAGTACATGTAAAACCCTTCCAGTGCTCACAAACCTGACAAAGCTATGAGGAGAGAAAATATTCTGAGAGAACTGTAGCTGATAATATAGAAAAAATATATTTTTCAACCCTGCACGGAGAAGTCAGTGTTCCAATTTGTTAATATGTCAAAGAAGGGAAATCAATATGATGCACAAAATATGGACTGAATTCAATGTTATATTTAAGAAAGTCAAACTCATGCCTTCATCTGCGTAAGACACCACCAAATATATGCTATATTTCTCTTTTGTTGACTTCTGTGTGCAGCAGCTTAGATTGTATTTTAAATGAGCTATATAGTTAAAATTGAATGGAAAATTAAATATATTTCCAGAAAAAAAACAGCCCACAATAGTGAGTTTTGCATTACAGTGTACTATACAGCAGTTACATGTGCTGAGGAAGTACACCAATTACATAAATTATATCCAATCATATGCCCTTTTCAAACTTGGATTTTCAATTATTTCTGTTCGAGATAAAAAGTGATACTCATACAAAAACTGGTATAATAAGGGTAATGTATTGGGTTCCTTCAGGACATCAATTTGCTCAGTTTTGCACACCTTCCGCTACATGTGCAGTTTTCAAGATCAATACTTTAGTTTTAAGGACTTTGGAGTTCATTATCTATTTACACACTCCAGGACTTTGCTGCTCCCCACTGCTCCTCCAAATCCTTAGTCATCTAAACTTTAAGTTTCCTTAACTTTCCAAATCACTCTCAGCATTATATTCATATGACATTTGCAATGCTGTCAAAAATAAATTGGCATTTTGTATTCTTTGCTAAAACAGCCTACAGTCACATTGCCATAACCTTATGTCTTCTGCTCTGAAAGATGGAAAATAATAGTCTCTTATTACCAGACATGTAGCTGAGGCCAGTGCTGCCATCTGGATCCACACTGAGCAGAATGGGAGCATCTCATTTAGTGGTGCAGTAATAATAACAGAGGAGAGAGGTAGTGTGACCCCCAGGCTGTAGGGGCCCTTCTCACACACTACACTCTCATTTGTGCTGCTCACTGTTTCGTGTCAACAGCCACAGGGCCCAGTGTAGACTGTCCATAATATTGTAACAAAAAGGGGTGAGTGCAGATAAGCAGTGAGCACAACTTCCAGTAAGTGAACATTTTTACAGTTTACAGTTCTTTTTCCCTATATGACTAATAACTTTACAACAAAAACTGGGAATTAGTTGTTCATGTTGGACAAATTATCTGTTTTTGATTGCATATGTTTTCAAATGTGTGCTTTTTGCGAGAAGTTTGTTGGCTGTATTCCCCTGGTCCCCTGGTTTCCTCCATTGACCAAATCTTTCAGCTGAACACCACCATCTGTCTATAACTAATTTTCTAGCACCTTTTGGGGATTTTGTCGGTTATCACAGTTCTCAGTCAAGATAATGTGGACAAAATGGGCTTGGACAGAAGTCACTAAGGCCTGTTTGATCAGGGAATTGAACCTGTGACCTTCTTCTGCTGTGATTTGTACAATTGACACCTATATAATAGCTGTTGGGACAAATTCTGCTGCACGCCTATAGCAGCCAACAAGACCTAACATGTCTCTACAATGGATTAAGTCTTACCATCTCTGCTACATGTAAATTGTAAGTCAGGATAAAGAGTAGACTTAAAGAAGACCTATTGTTCTATATAGTAATAATCAATGACAGTGGTCCTCAACCACCGGGCCGGGGACCGGTACCGGTCCATTAAGCATTTGCTACCGGGCCACACAAAAACAGTACATAATTTATCAGTAACCAGATCTTCTCCAACGTAACTTTTGCTCGTCCCTCATGACATGCTAATAAGCTTGTCGGTAAATATATGATGAAAATCCTGACAGGAAATCGCCACAGAAATCTATTTGATATAATGGCGAGTATATTATATCTGTGCTAGATCTGCTCTTGTTCTCCACCATGATGCATCACGTATAAGGCATCAGACACATCGCCCAAAAGTAGACCCACAAGCTCATGAAAATGAGCCAAAAATAGTCTTTGGAGCACTTTTTTGCAAAAGGGAAAAGGCCAGTTGAGGAACCAGAAGAGGAGCCTACAACCTCCAAGAAAAAGAAAGCGAAATTTAACAGACAACACCAGGAGTCCTGCTTAAAATATGGGTTTGTCGCTACAAGTGACTCTCACGCGCCAGAGAAAAAGCAAAAGATAAGCCTTTAGAGTTTTATGAATGAAATAAACGTGAACAAAAAGGACAGAAAAAGCAGAGCTCCCACTGATTCAATGGGATAGTGAGCTGTATATTTTATGCACTTAACTTATTTTTGCAATATTTATCTGCTACGCATAATGGCTGGGCCGTGAAAATAAAACCTACATTATTCCGGTCCGTGGTGCAAAAAAGGTTGGGGACCCCTGATCTACAACACCCATGGATCAATGTGTTACAATTTTTACTTTTTAAATAACAATATTCATCTAAAACTCTGTAACAAAACATCATCACATAGCAGCAAATCACTAGCGAGCCATGGATTTTTTTCTCATTTGTGTCAAAATGACAATAAAATCCTACACGTATCATCAATTATGAAAATAAAATTGGAGAAGGAAGTAACTACGGAGCAGTGGGCGTGTACTGGTAGCAGTAAAAACGGGAGTTGATTGGCAATATGGCGTCTTGAAAATTAGTGATTAAAGATTGCTCAAACATGCACGAATCACTCCAAATACAACTTCCAGGGTGTAAATGAGAAGGAGAAACAACAATAACATGGTTAAAAGCTATAAAAAGTTCATTTGCATAATAGGTCTGCTTTAATAATAATAATGCACTGGATTTATATAGCGGCTTTCAACACACCCAAAGCTCTTTACATTGGATAATTCATTCACTCCACACTCGGGCTTTGTTTTGGTAATAACTTGTAAATGTATCTAGAGCTCATGAAATATAGCCCATAAAGAAATATTTATGCTATGTGTGTCCTTATATAACTAAGTGGGAGAGTAAAATGCACCACAAGTTTCTCTCCCAGCTCTCCAACTCACACTACATACATGGAACATTGATCATAATCTCACTCAAATGCAGAATTGTGTCTCCATTTACACAGTGACACATGATATTATACACAATAAACTATACAACGGTATGCTGTTTCTGAATAGCAGCAGAAGGATGTACAGTTACTTTAAGCACACGCTGTCTACATTTCATTTCAGACATATTGAATTGAATTCCTGTGAGTACATTTTGTATCTGTCAGAGAGACTTGTACAAAATGAAGAATACAAGGAAAGAGTTTTTGTCAAGTCCAAAAATAGAATGTACAGTCTCTGCTGTATGAGACCGTTGAATTTCCAATTTTGTCCAATTTTCTCATATGTCATGTTTCTATATATTGTCTGTACAAATCAGTTAGTCTCAGAGTAAATATTGTGCAGTGAGCTACCACTGATAAGAATGTGAAATTTGTATCGAAGAATCCATCTTATGTCACTGGGATGATTTGATGAAATCATGTATCAGTTCTCTTAGGCATTAGAGGTAAGATGGATCAAGTGTTTTGCTAAAGGACATTGAAAAGTTGTATTATTACCTTTAAAGTCCCCAGAGACAAATTTTCCTGTTTTGTTTACTGGGACAGTACATATTTGTCAAAGTTTTAAATCAATAAAGAGGTTTGAGAAGAAAAGTTGAAAAGAAAAGTACTAAAATATAGGAAGTAGTAGTGAGTTCTAAAATGGAGTACGGCAAGATAAAAAAAAAAAACAAAAAAAAAAAACCCCTCTTAAATATAATTATATTAACTATGTTTCTTTTGTCTTTAGTCCTTTAGACCTGCCATACGCACTTTAAGGTGTGTAATAGCTGGACCCTCTCAATATCTCATCCACCAATACTGAACATTAAACAGTTGACCTGGATAGAACTCCCTCCTATACTCAGTCTACTTTTCCCCAAAACTTTGCTCTTCTGCCCCTCATTGTGCTGTGTTTATGGTGTGTCCCTCTCCGGGCCTCCATCTGTCTCTATGTGTCAGCACCTGCCCGGGAGCTGTCTGTAGCTCAGCCTAAGGACGACCAGGGGAATGCCATGTTTGTCCCAGTTTGGATTTAACAATGCACGCTGTTTGACCAACAGCCTATATTAGCATTCTATGGGCATGCAGGGGGGCAGTTTACACACCTGCAAACATGTGAAAGGACTGAAAGCCACAGTCTGCAACTGTAAATGTAACTGTAGCTTTTTATTTGATTGTGTTTATTGCAATCGAAAACTTAGAAAAGCACGTGTCCTTGCTCTGAGCGTGCTTGCATCGAAAACAAATCTGATTCTTATTTGTCCTGAAGGAGGGCTGTCTTCTACTTTTTTCCATGGAAATGTTGTTCTTCTGGTTATAATCCTCCACAATATGATACAAAATATAGCTAACTCCATGGAAATGTTAAAGTACTATACCTTTAAATAAAGATAAAGGACTAACACGAGTAACTTAAATAAAATAAAAATAGATATTGCATGCAGCCTCTTCACAAAAGTTCATTTGCAGTGGCACCAGAAACTGCTCACACTCTGTATCTTGGGATCCTTTTTGGCGGAAATAACGTTTGGGACCTGAGGAATGTTTCTTTTATTTCCCATGATGTAATATCAATACTCGTTCCCAAGACACAATTACTACACTTATTACATTATAAAAGTGTCCAGGCCCTTGCTATGTATTCTTTTGACTTAATGTATGTATGGAGTTATCCAATCCCTTTATTTATATAGCACATTTCATAGATAAATTGTTTCCAAAGTGCTGCACAGAGACAAAGTGACAAAAAATAAAAATAAAAAAGAACAACAATCAAAATAAATAGATGCTCATTTAATTTGACAAATTTTACAAAAGTAAAACCAGTAAAATCAAATAAGAGCAACTCTATAAAAGTGCAAAAAATAAATAACTGTAGATAAAATCAATAAAACACATAAAAATAAATAAAAAAACACAGAGGACCACACAACTCACTTAAAAGCCAGAGAATAAAAGTGGGTCTTAAGACGAGACTTAAAACACTCTACAGTGGGAGCTGTTCGAACGTGGGGGGGGCAGGGCGTTCCACAGTTTAGGTCCAACCACAGAAAAGGCCCTGTCCCCTCTGGTTTTAAGTCTGGTCTTAGGCACCACGAGCTGGAGCTGTCCCTCAGACCTCAGAGCACACGCTGGGGTGTACATTTGGATGAGGTCTGAGATGTAATCCGGGGCCAGTCCTTTCAAAGCTTTAAAAACAAACAATAAAATCTTAAAATTAACCCTAAAATTAACAGGAAGCCAGTGCAAAAACAAAAGAATTGGTGTGATATGATCATGTTTTTTGGTTCCTGTTAAAAGTCGTGCAGCGGAGTTTTGGACTAACTGCAGTCGGTAAAGCGAGTTTTGCGAAATGCCAGAATACAGTGCATTGCAGTAGTCCAGGTGAGACGAAATAAAAGCGTGCACGACTTGTTCAAAAAGTTTAAAAGATAAAAACAGTTTGACTTTGGATAAAAGCCGCAGATGATAATTTGATTTTAAAACACCATTAATCTGCTTGTCAAATTTAAAAGTTAGATACATAATCCAAGTTTATATGAGGACTGGCCTCTTTAAGCAAATGTGTTTCTAGGCCAGATATTTTGGGACTAAACCCTGTCGTCATCTGTCGTCTTGTACATCCTTAGTTTTTAATCAGTTGAATTCATTTGGGCTCATTAAAGCATTAGTTTTAGGCATCCAAAAATAAATGAAAAAGACTTCAGATACTAGCATCCTATCATATACATACCCCCTCCAGCCACACAGGGTCAGAAATGAGAGTGTGCCATCTGCTAGTTCTTAAAACCAGATCAAGAGCATGCCAAAGCCAGTAGGGAGTTTGCTATAAAAACGACACAAAAAAAAACATGAAACATGACTATTGCGATTCTGATTATGGTTACTCAAAATTGGGGTGCATGTTTTATTAGAAGTTATTATAGCCAATCGCCCCTGGTAATCTCCAAGCGTGAGTAACGAATAAAATACGTTTTGGTTGCAGACAAAAACAACGAAACACAGCAAGATACAGTGCTAGTGACAAAGCGCAGGGGTATGTGGTGTAACTACACTACCACTTACTCAGAAGCTCATCCTATCAAACTCTTTTTTTGCCAAATACATTCTAAGTTTATAGAGGGTAAAGGTTAAAGGGGATTGAAAGTGGCAATAGTAAACAGGAGTTAATAAAAATAACTCCCGCTGTGACTTGTACAATGGACACATAAAGTAGGCTAGATGTAAATATGTTGTGACATATTTTAGTAAAGTTCTACTGCGTGCCTATAGCAACCAGATCCTCCTGTGAGTCAGGACAGAGTGAGCTTCATAACACAGCTACACCTCAGATATAGCCCATAAAGAAATATTTATGTTATGTGTGTCCCTATATAACCAAGTGGCAGCGTAAAATGCACCATAAGGTTTGCTCAGTAACACCCAGCTCTCCACCATGCATGGAACACATCATGAATCACGATGATTATGTGCAAAAGCAGAGCAGTTTGTCCTTTCTCACTGTGACACATGATATTATACACAATAAAATGCAAAACGTTATGTTGGTTCTGAACAGCAGCGGACAGCATGTGCAGTTAGTATAAGCACAAACTGTCTCGTCTACAATTAATTTCATTATTGAATTGAATCTCCGAGAGTACATCTTTAAATAAAAGTTGATCAAAATAGTCAATTAAGTTTAAGTAAGAAATCAGTTTTTGGAATCAAGACGTTTCAGCTCCCATCCAGAAGCCATTTTCAGCTTGATGGTACAGATTTGAGACACTAGGGTTTATACTACACTTTAAGTGTTAAAAATAAGTCCTGCCAAAGGGCGAAGTTTTAAAGTGAAAACTGCCCTGCTCTTGTTTGCCGTGCTTTACCTCTTCCAGCACTGGAAAATCTGTTTAGTTATGATTTTTTTTTTTTTAACCCATGACTTTGAAACATTTTAAAAATGTTTAACAACTTGTCTGATGAGCCAGTAACATGTCTGTGGGAAGAAGCCAAGCCCTTCTGCGAATGCTGTTGGAACTACCAACAAGTAATTAACAAGCTACAAGCATGCATATTTGCTTTAGAATCTGAAAAAGGACTTCACCAGACGCTACCAGTGACTTCCAGTGGTAAGCAAGCCACAGTTACTTCCAAAGAAAAGGGGCAAAACTGCTACTTTCAACTTAAACATGAGTGACACTTTGTAAAAATCATAATGCCAAGTCAACAAAAGATAACGCTAATATAGTAACATCACCCAAAATGCAGTTTACAAACAGATTTTACCACTGTCACAGACTGATGTTAATGTTAACAGGAAAATGGATTTTTGTCCCAAAACAAGAGCAATGAAGTTGGCAAAAGAGCACAGGCAGACAGGAAATCCGTGCCAAACATCAAGGTCAGAGATACACTGCTGCTAGGAGACGGTGCTATCAGTGGTGTGAGCCACAGAGGAATTCAAACATGCTGCTATCCTAGTTACACTGTTTCTGAGATTACAAAACTCCTGCCAAAAGTTTTGTCAACACCCCGAGGAGTTAAACAGCTGACTATGCACGTGGGTGGAGATCAGAGTGGAATGGACTGAAGTCTTGAAGGATTTCGTTAAAATATTCGAGAAGCTTGCTGGGTCAGTGGGAAAGACATCAGTGGACCCCTTCATGGATAGAAGGAAGATAAATAAATTTACCCAACTGTTGAACACATGGCTGCTTAATGCATATGTGCCTAGATGATAGCACAACATTGAGAACTTCACTCTATTCTGGAAACAAGAGGACTTGTTTAAGGAAAAAAGGCATGTACCTGAGTAGAGGGCCAGTGAAAGTGCTGACGGATAAACTCCACGTTTTGAGACACCACAGTAAAGGTATTGCAGCCACTGAAAGAAAAGAGGAATGAGACCAAGAGATGACAGACCCAGCACAGATCAGCAACACCACAACTATAACAATCACTTTTCCCAGCCAAGGAGTTATCACCAGCAGCACAACCACCTCCCCCATTGAAGTATTCAGCAGCACCACCACCTCCACCTTCTCCAAAGAACAATTCAGCAGGCCCTCCACCTAGCCCAGAGAATTAGTCAGTAGCCCCACTACCAACCCTTCCCCTGACAACTAGTTAGTAGCATATGTTAAATGATATTATATTTTTAACCTAAACATGGTTTGACAAAAACACAGGCAGTGCAGTTCTACTGGAATCAACTATACCCAGTGTCAAATTTGAATCTGAAACATGAGCAAAACAAAAGGGTGGAGGTGTGTACAGTTTTGGGAGATAATTTAATTACTCACAGGTTGTCATCTGGGATGTTTTCAGCATTTGAGTATGGTTCCTTTAAAATGGAGCAGGTGACTTTAATGTGGATAATGTGGATAATGTGTATGACAGAAAGAGCTAAGTGCTGTCCTTGAAACCTTTGGTCTGACTCATGTCAGCGAGCCCACCCACAACAGAGGATACACTCTGAACCTGGTCATAACAAAAGGAGTAAATATTTCAAAAGTCAATATCTGTCTGACCATTTCTGTGTCTATTTTGACCTGTCTGTTATTCCCAAACCAGCAGCTGGTCCTGCAGTTGTTCAAAGGAGACACATAAATGATAAAACAGGTGCACTGTTCATGGAAATGATACACTTTGAAAATGCCTCATGTTCTGATGTTGATGATTTGTTGAACTCTGTGACTTCAAGTTTTTTGAATATTCTGGACACCACTGGCCCGATGAAGGTTAAAATGGTTGAAGATAAGCAGAAAGCGCCATGGAGGAATGATGACTCGGTCAGGGCACAGAGTGATGGAAAGCCAAGCGGGAATGGAAGTCCAAAGCTCCAGGTTCATTATGAAATTTACACGGAAAAGATGAACAATCACAGTTTATGTAGAACTAGGGAGAGGCCGTTAAAACAAATTTTCACATCTAAATGCAATGAGTTTGCAGGATTCTTTAATGACAAGGTTCAGGGCATTAAAAATGCCATCAATTTGTTGTGACAACACACATCATGCAGCCATCTAGACACTTAATTCCCAGTCACTTTGTATCTGTAACTGATAAAACCTCATCATCACTCTGACTTCATCTACATGCTCCTGATTTACGTTTGCTATCACCACTTGCTTGCATAGTTAATATGTCACTTCAATACTAATACTAATACAATACAAGTATTAGTAAACTCAGTACTAAACAATTATCGACCCATCTCAACTCCATGAAAAAGTTATTTATCAACAGCTTACTAATTTCCTCCAAAAGAACAACTCCTTTGTTGTTTTCCAGTCAGGTTTTAGACCCCATCACAGCAGAGATTGCTCTCCAAGGTGATAAATGACATCCAAGTGAACACTGATGCAGTCTTTGTCTTGATTCTGTCAGATCTGAGTGCTCCTTTTGACACTGTCGACCATGAGATCCTCTTACAGAGACTACAGGACCAGGTGGGCATTCTGGTACTGCCCAAAATGTATTCAAGTCTTATCAAGAAGGCAGGAAGTACTTTGTTGAAATTGGAAAATGTGTCTTAGATCACACTGCCCTGACATGTGGGGCGCCCCGGGGACCAATCATGAGACCTCTTTTGATTGATGCTATGCTGCCCTTAGGCCAGTTAATACACAGGGATAATGTGTCCTACCACAACTGTGATGACACTCAGATCTATGGCTCACTGGCAACAGGTGAATATGGACCAGTGGATTCACTCTGCCACTGCAACAAATCAGTGTGTGGATACAAAACAACTTTCTCCAGCTAAACTCAGACAAGACTCATCGTCTTTGCTCCACATAAACAAAGTAAGCATCAGCAGTCACCACCAAACTCTCTTTCTAAAACCTTAAAATCTGGCTAGAAATCTAGGGGTAAAAATGGACTCAGCCTTGAACTTTAACAGCCACATTAAATTAATAACATCTCCAGCTTTTTACCAATTAAAAGGCACTGCAAAAATCAGAGGAATACTGTCTAAACCAAACTTAGAGAGACTTATCTTGAACAGTCTTCCTGAAGATATGAAACAGGTTTATGCTTTGAGCATGTTTAAATCCAGGCTCAAAATTGTCTCTTTAGCAGTGCATATGACTGAAAAGTTTTTATTCTGCACTGTTTTCTTTTAATGTTCCTTTTATGATGATTATTTATGTTTTGATTTGTTGTATTGTGATTTGCATGTCTTTCTGTGTAGCACTTTGAATTACTTTCTGTACAAATTGTGCCCTACAAATGAACTTGCCTTGCCTTACTGCCTGACCTCATCATGGGTGTAATTTGGCTGATTTATCTTCTCCACTGTTAATGTCGCAAAGCAATACCATCAAATTGAAAATGGGTTCTGGATGGAAGCCGAAACATCTTGATTTCCAAAACAGTGTCCAGACAGATGACTATGTCTGAAACCTTTTCTAGCTTGAATCACTCCTGAATGAATGAGGAACTACACAGTCTCGTTTAAGTAAGAGACACTTCAGTTTGCTAATAACCATCTGCTGGTTATTTGCATATAGAAATATATGTCCTATAGGTGGACAAACAATCATGGTATAATCAGTCAAAACGTGAAAGAGACTTGAAAGCAGACAAAGTTTTGTCAGAGACCACAGTGAATTACAAAAACTATTTTTGACATTGACCCTCAAAGCAAAATAATTGGGTTTGGTTCCCTTTCAACTTGAACTGTGAGCCATTTGCCTCATGAGTTCATCACTATTAATCCGCTGGAGGATTAATATTGCGCAGGCTGAGAGCAGCAGCTGGTCATACGCCTAGTCTTAACCCTATGTTCGACAGTTATGGCCACCTTATTGTTACAATTATTGCAGAGGCTAGACATAAGCGCTCTGTGCAAAGTGTAGGGGTAGCATTCTCAACAAAGAAACCCAAAGAACATTTTCAGAGTCGCGTTAGAAAACCTAATTCTATCTGTGCTAAATTTGATGTTCGCAACATAAACAGCTGACCTAGAGAAACTTTTATATATAACCCACTTGTTCCGCAAGATTTGGCAAGTGCAGCCAGTCTCAGAATGCACACAGATTATTAAGATAAAAAAAACTTTTTTGCCCCACAATGAGGAAATTTCAATGATGCAAGGTAAAATAAATAATTACTCTTGACAGCACAATCCCACAGTTCTATTACACCCTAAGTCTGGACAATTATTTTTAGATTAAAGCCTCACGGTTTCAACCAAAACTGGAGATGGTCATTGGTTAACCTTTAAAAGAACGTAAAACATCAGGAAAAATAATTACAGAACATCTGTCTAGTCATTGACCCCACTGCCCTAACTGTGTATATAGGGGACAAATTCTACCTATCACTACTTACTTCCAACTTTAAGTGTTACTTATAAAACTACTTTTGATTGTTGCTGCAGCCACCATTTGCAAACCCTGACGAACAGTGCTGTTCACTTCAAAACTATCAAATAGAAAGGTTAATTCACATTGTGGTCACACTCATAATATCCACCTTTTCTCTCACTTATTGAAGTGTGTGAAATGGTTCATATCCCCAGTGTCAGGACAGATAGCCCTGTCATGATAATTACTATATCGACTTATAGTTCAACACATGATAGATGGAACAATTATTTTTAGGGGTCAATATTTATCGTGGGTATGTTGTTGGTTTTTTTTGTACTTTTTTGTTATTTTTCTGTACTACCATAAGATTTTAACTGTAGAGAGTTGAATAAATACCTTCTATGACTCATTTATTTATTGCATGTTCATTAACACTACTGTACATATACATCTGATATTTTGTGGGGAAATTCTGCTTTACAGTCAGTCCCATAATGGCATTCAGTATTGAAAGCATGATTTTTATTTTACTCTCAAATTGTGTGTTGAATACTTTGTGTCTTAAACATTGAGCTAGACTTGTTTCTCTGTAAGAATGCGACACATGCTTATTTTAAGATGTCTTCACCAGAACCAGTTGCTTTTGTCACCTGATACTAGTATCTATTTTCAAGTTAACAAAAGGTATTTTTTTTTGTGACTGTAAGCATCTGTCAGCATCATATATTACCTCTCTGTGAACAGCTAATGGCACATCCATTTATGACCTTATATGGACAGTATGTAAAAAGAGTTAAGTCCTTATAAGACATGTCTTCTATAGATAGTACTTTTTTTTGGAGGCTTTAAATACTGGAAAAGTTCTTTGAAACACAATGTATGTGCATGTATGTAGCTTCATTCATCTGATCAGATAAACTTCTTTCAACTCTCTACTTGGTCTTCGATCTCTTCCTTCACGATTACAAGTATTATTGTTTATTGTCTGTCTTCAGCAGTATATGGTACTTCAAATGTGTTGTGTGTTATTGTGATAGGCCTAGGGACAGAGCATCAGGTAGAGTCAGTAAAGCTAATGCAGAGGGTGGCAGGTTCACTTTTGGTCAGATAAAATAGTGCACTCAGAGGCCATTGTTAACAGAGCTTTTAGTCACACCATGTCCCTCTATACTTGCCTTTGTTCCACTCCAGGGCATAGGAGAAGGGACAATGCCTTGTCTTTCTTCTGCTCTCTTCAAAGAGGTTCTTTCTTCTGCTCTGATAGCCACTGGGACATGGTGTGGAGGTATTCTCCCTGTAGTTATCAAATTCTTAAATTCATGAAGTTCTTAAAGTTGTTTTCAATGAGCATAAAAGTGTAATATATAAGAATAATATTGGCTTTCTTTCATCTACAAACAATTTTAATTATAAGCATTTGTATAGCAATGGTTTCATGTAATTAAAAAAAAAAAAAAAAAAAAAAAGTGAAGCCATCTCTTTAGAAAATACTATTCTTCTGCTTCTTTTAAGGTGTAAGTGAATATGATTGTTGTTGATTTTTTTTTTTTTTTTTTTGGCTTGTACATTTTTTATATTTTTTTGTCATTATTAAACGCAAATCTAAAATCAAACCAAAGAGATCGGGTTCATGTATTTTGCAACACCCTTCTTTATTTAATTTCATATCAATGTAAAATATTATTCATGCTTGAATTTTGTTGACAGCTTTACACTGTACTTTTGCCATAAATATTTTTTAATCAATATTGTTACATTCAGTTTGCATTAATAGAGCAAAAATGTAATTAACAAGTCCATTGCACTTCCATAGCATCTTACACTGCGTATGTTTACTAAATAACCACCATCATTACATCCAGCCAGTGTAACATCCTCCTCACTCTGACGCCTTGTGTTTAATTGGCATGCGTTTTACAAGGCTTTCACGGCGTCTTCACATGAGCTCGTCTGACGAGAGCTGCCTCTCTCTGATAGCTTTAATTAAATGAGAGACTGAAGTGCAGCCGCTTTGACTAATGCTGCTGCTCTGGTGCTAAGGTCAACAAGGGAGGGGATCGAACCATCAATATATGCTAAAAACTACACTGTCCACTCTGATGAGGAGCTCCCACTTCAAAAACACTAACTTCTATACACCACAGTAAAAATCTCACAAGTTTGTCATAGAAAAGTGGTTGTCATGGGATCTGGGTAATTTTCTTAGAGCACTGACGTCTTTATTTGCTGTAAATTAGCTGTTCATTGAATGAAAGCCTTCTCTATAGTGCACAAATGTTCTCAGCAAATTATACAAGAACACATCATTTTAATTGAACTTCTCAAGAGCAGAAAGCAATTAAAAGCAAACATGGACATTGATGAAAACAAACTGCTTTAAAAATGGCAACTCATTCTTACTGAACAAAGACATCATGCATATTAAAGGTTGTTTGCATGTATTTAAGCACAAAACACATTTAATGTTTCAATTGTGTTAGAGAAACTGGAACTTGCTCGCATTTGCGTATCATCGATGAAGATGTGCCAGGTCTATATGGATATTGTCCAAAATGCTTGAGGGAAACTGACCATATTAGGACTAATACTAAGATTAAGTAACACTTAATATAACAAGAAAAGCCAAAGACATTTTTCACTCAAAGTGAATAGTGGCCATGACATGCCAGCACTTTTCAAATCTCCATGGTTACAGCTGAAGTTGCAAAGCTAAAGGATTGCTGCTGCATCAGTACCAAAATGAAACCTTTTATTTGACTGTCTGTTTGATTCTTCTAATCTTCGAACTATTACTCAGCTCTGGCACAACAGTTGTGCATGGCCATCCGAGGTGAGGGAAGAGAATATTTCAGTAATTGTTTGAATGAAATGACTAAGCGGAAGGCATTTGTAGATAAGGCCTTGGGAACATAAACTAAAAGCATTTTAATCTGTGCTCAATAATGATTTCACACCTCTTTTTTCTCCAAAGTGCTCCTCTATTTATTTCATAATTTCATCACATGGCATCATTAACATGTATGCAGGCCTACAATTAGCCTCCCTAATCAGCCATTCAATTACATAACGTTGTTAATGTAGTGCTATATATGAGCACCTTGGTATTTCCGATGGTATATTTTTCTTCTGAATCTTCATCACCTTAGCTGGCCCAGATATCAAAGCTGTAAATAATGGTACACTCAGGCTAGGCCTTATAAGCTGCACCAGGCTCAATTGTAAAAGGGTCTGTGGCCTGCATTCACACCAACACACACTGACCAAGCCACAATCCTGGTAATGTCATCATAAGACTCTGTTTGTTTGCATTTCGTGCTGAAGTGCTAATGCTGTGGTGGACAAAAAAATCGTTCTTGCCTGTGATTTAGACTCCAGGGTGTGGATTAAACAGCAGCACGGAGCAGTTAGGGCAACAGGAGACCAAAGGCTTCAGAACCTCTGTTGCTGTCCATGGTCAGCTGTGTTGTTTTAATTCCATTTCAGTCATGCTTTTGCTTTCGGTCACCTTGGAATACACTTTATAAACTACATCTTTGTTTTCAATGCAGCATTCAAGTGTTGAAACATAAATGAACAATGGGGAAAATAAACAAATGAAGCCCTTAGGCTATGTGAATGCTATGATAATAGAGCCATGCGTTTGTTGTGAACACAATTTGACCACAGTCCAATTTAGTGATGATTTATGGACTTAGAAACTGAGCAGAAAGTCGGGAGTTTTACCTATGATGCAACAATCCAGGGGAAATGTGAATAGAGCATTTTTGCGTACCCAGAGAAGTTGACTTTGGATTAATAGATTAAATAAACATGAAAGAAATAAAATACAACTCCACGTATGTTTTTGATGGGATAGGACAACAATGTAATGTAATATCTCCAAAAAGTCAATATTGAATGATATGACGCACATGTCACGGCAGTCAAAACGTAATGGTGTGTACTATCCTGAAGATGACAGTTGATGTATTTTAGTAACAACACCAAAACTTTCACATTTTATCTTTTCTTAAATTCTTCCACTCATTCAATGATTTCATCATCAACATATTGTCCTAATCAGTATAGTGTTTTAGGCAGTGAGATTTTGTTTCTTTCATTTGGAGACCAGCTGTGCAAATAATTACCAGGTGAGTGTGTTCCTGTCAGCGTCCATGGAGGAGATGGATAGGGTATTAAAGATGGATGAGCGATAATTGTGTTGCGGCGTTTGACAAGACTTCTCATGGTTCCCTGGTGAGCTGGCCTTGCCCCCCACTGATGATCAAGGCCCACTTCACAGAGCTGCCATGATGTCGTATCTGCATGTTTTTATGTGATTATCTTTGTGCTATACTGATATAATAATGCATTATGTAACATAAGAATCTATTGATCTCTTTAGAATATCTTCTATAAGTAGCCTGAAACTCAGCCCTGTCACAACCTAAAGATTTTTTGAATTTTTTAAACCCTAATAATTGGGCACATTTCGTTCAGATAAGTATATGTACAAACACAACAAACTGAATTTCATAGACAGCATTACCTAGTTGATAGAGGGTTTGCCCAATGATCCAGAGGTTTGAGGTTCAAGCCCAGCTCCCATCAATTAAAGAAGACATAGCTTAAAATAATGTCTGCATATAGAAAATGTACTTTATAAACTTCACCTCCATTTCCAATGAGGCCTTTAGGTGCTGGAGCTCCCTCGGCAGCAACGGGAACTATAATTTAGAAAGTGAACAGTTGAAGGCCCTTGTGAATGCTATATAGCCATGGATTTGTTGTCGAGACAATATGGCCGCAGAATGTGTCCGGTGATGGATTACTCATGGCCTTAAAAACTGTGTAGCAGAAGTTTGTACTTTAATCTATGACGCAACTAAACAGCCAATATGCAAACTAAGCATTTTTGAGAGCTCAATGTACATGTCCTTGGATTGAGTGGATTAATCAAACAAGTGCAAATGAATCCAAATACAAATCCAGGTATGTTGGTTTTTTTTTAACAAAACATTAAAACATGGTTAAAAGGTAAAAAAGAAAGTAAATTTTGCATAGTATGTCATTTAAAACTGCCATTGGGAAAGAGACTTCACTAACCTAGCCTCCAGTGTCAGTAGTTGAGTGTCACAGACACTAAAGCACAAGTCCATTTAGCTAAATTGGATCATTTCTTATAATCTGTAGCCAGGTCGAATAGGCAGGAGTCCATGCAAAAATGGTGACATGATGGATGAAATGGCAAACATGAACAAAAGATTTCTCCAAACACTGCATGGCTGGAGAAACAATTGTAAATGGAGAGTATATTTTGTGGTCATTGCGCATTAATGTACACATTCCACACTGCAAATTTACATTTAATGTCTGAATATATTGTCCCTGCAACTGGAACAGTTCAGGGTAGGTACTTTGCTCAAGGGCACTTCGACAGTGCTTAGATGAAAAGACTCAGCATATTGTCAGGGCTGAAACGTGAACCACTGACCTTATGGTTCTCAAACCGTGCAGTTTTTATTATCCAGCTTCTATGTATAGTTATTAGTTAGAGTAATAAAAGTAGAAGCTATGCTTTCAAAGCAAATAAGCTAACATTATCATTTTATATTGCCACTAAAACACAAATATGTTCAAGAGATCAAGATGCAGATTAGTATGGTGCAAATATTTGATTTATGTCCTTTTTGGAAATGCTTCTGTCTAACATAAATCATGTACATTTCTCATTCTGAATTTCCCCCAGGCTGCTGAGAGAAGATGGTTCAGCAGTTTTGTAAGAGCTTTCTGAATACTTGAGTGCTTTAAGTACTGTCATTTTAAAAGACAAATCACAGCACTTCTGTGTCCCGCGCCTCTCTGTAAAACCCAGCACCTTTAGTAAAAAGCTTACAGCAGTTTAAGGTACCACTAATGCAGCAGGGGTCACCAATACAGCGGACTTTCTCTGAAAAGTCCATTTAATACTTCTAAAGACAAAGACGGTGAGTAACCACTTAAGAACAAATGTCAAAACATGCTGGGTTGTATCATGTATTTTTCATGACTTCAGCCAAACCATGTGCAACCCAATCTGACTGGTTGTCTGTAAGATAGACAGAGTGGTCAGAGCGGTTTACCAGAAGTTTAGTAGCTAGTCTTGCTTGGAAAAATAACACTCCTGTCTGACTTTTGTGTCCATTTTACCACAGAGTGAACCAGTGAAATGAAGAGGCCAGTGCAGTGGCAGAAGTCCCAAAAGAGTGTCAATCTGACCTGCGCTTCACACACACACAACATTATTGGATGTGTGATGTTCTGTGGATAAAAGTCCACACAGCTGCAATAAAATAAAGCTTGCACTGTAAACAGTAGTAATGTGGTTTGAAAGTCCCATGTAGTGTTATTTTATATGAAAACTAAAATGTTGAGATTTGAGTGCTGATTTGCTTATATGATATAAAAGGCTGTTTTTTCATGCTTTGTCCAAGGACCTTACAAGGCATACAGATAATTACAAAATTTGAAAAGATGCACTACAGTCTAGTTTATTGGTAGTCTCTTATGAATCCCAAAGGCTACTAAAGCTAGGTCCACATGTATAACATAGTAAGATAATAGGTCACATAAGATTGGATTTCTGGTTCAGTTGCCCCATGTTAGCTCCTCACCTTCCACCTATTTGCTCACTCCATTAATTTGACAGCATGGCCTCTATAAGTAGCTAAGGGCTGCAGTGCACTGCTCCTACCAAACAATGAAAGCCTAGTACTAAATACTCTATTTGTACAGTGCTGGCTACCAGTATAAAGCAACATATTTTCAGTGACGTTTTCCATCATTCAAAGCTATATGTACTTAAAGATTGCAAGAGGACTCCAAAAGGCAAAACAAACACAAATTATAGAAAAAGCCATATAACAAACAAGTGCAGCAAACATAAGGCAGACTTGCTTTAGGTAAAGTGGGATTATTTTAGAATAGTTGTCAAGTTCTTTCTGGGGAGGAGGTTTATAAAACTTGAATAACTATACCTGTAGCTTTACTTTAATGTTATATTAATATAGTTTTACTTTAATACACAATACGTCTGCCCTTCAGTGTGTTGTTAGGGCATTGTCAAGGCTACAGAGTTAAAACCTGGTAAATCAGGCAAAACATTCAGTCTCAACACAAAATTACTCTGTGCATCCCAGTGAGGGTAGAGTGCCGACAATAACATAATCAAATTGGAAAGTTCATTCAGCTCCATTATCAACCATGCTACAGAATTAAATGGCTAAGTAGTTGAAAGCGGGATGCCCTGGGTGGTGTTTGGACAATGCTGAATAAAACATCGCCAAGAGAATAGTCAAAAACATATTACTCATGAAGGTGCTTTGAAATAGAAAGGACAGGTGCAATAAACCATCTTTTAATTTTCCATTTGATGAAATATACAAAGGGGACTCAAGGACAAAAAGATGCCTGGTCACAACTGAAACAATATTCTGGGTTCATTGGCGATAGTTGCATGTTAACAGCATTCAAACTCAACAAAGGCAGCGTTTTAATCAGTGGTCAAGCACAAATTATTGAAATATTCAGCATTTTCAAGTTTATTATATTGTATGACAAAGTTGGTAAAATCGGCTATAGACCAGAGGCCTCATTTATAAAGCTGGCTTACACACTACGCACTGAAAACCCCTAAGTGCAGCACTTTCCTTATCGCTACGCCAGCTAGGACCCTGGCGTGCACTCTCCACTAAGTCTGGAAACACGGGGAAGACTGAAGAGAGTTAGAGAAAATGATTGATCAGGAAATCATCATAAAATAGGATCCATCACATAAAATAAGTCAGACATTCAGATTTGCGCCTTTAAGCAAAAGGCCAAGAGGGCCTGACACGACGTGGCTTCACGTGCACAGATTCCAGCTGCATGTGGGATTTATACAGCACAGAGTGTGGTGAAGTGCACATGGACGGTTTTAGAAATCATGTTAAACATATTTAGATCACCATGTTACCTTTTATTGTTTTTAAAATGTTATATTTGTTGAAAACATCATCACCATTATTATTACAAGTTTCACTTTTGTTCCCTTTGCTTGCTACACTAAGTTACTCCCACTTCAGATCACTTTCACAACACAATTAATGTGCATGATACTAATGAAACTACTGCACATTGCATCAGGTTTGTGAAGTTGTCGTGTAGAGCTGTGTCATGCTTTTGCATATTGATGGAAAATTGGTGATGTGGGAGCATGGATGACGTAGGCTTGTGGGGTGAGTATTGGACAGAATCTTACAGCTAACCGTATAGAGGGTTTGAATAGGGCCCAGGAGAGATCACTAAAATAATGAAACATGGATGGATCACATCTAAATCATTTTCAGGCATTGCTTTGATGATGGAACAAAGTTATAATATGGTAAAAAGTTCATAAAATCTATTTTGCATAAAACCCCCTCTTTAAGAAGTCCTGATTAGAATCCTGAATGATGGAATGAGTTCAGGGCACTGTTGTTCCCCAATGGCATGTGGGTAACATAAGGAGAGGCTGATGCAAACTCGAAACTATACAATTAATACAATTACCAACTAGAAAAAATGTCTTCTGGTTCCTGCTGTAACAACAAATTAACTAAAGGTTATTTCTTGAACTTCATAACTGTTCTTGCTGTTCAGTGACGCGTATGCAATCCTAACTAGACATACAAGGATGAGTAAATAATAGAAGCGAGAAGACCAGAAGACAAAGACTATTCAGACCACAGCTGAACTGAGAGAAGCCTACATAATGGAGACGTCACACAGGAAGAGATAAGACTGGGGACTGGGAACCTCACACCAGTATGAAGAAGAACAAACAACATGAGTGTGAAAGTAAGAGGTGTGCTGGCTGTGAAAACCTCACCTGGAGACCACCATCTCAGACCAGTATTAGAACAAGAGAGAGCAGGGCGAGAAGGAGCTGAGGATGGTCCATGGAGAGGAGCCAAGATGACGCAGAGTCCAGCCCTTCGACATTTACAACAGGGTCAACCATATTTTTCAATTACACCTTCATTGATTTCATTTCTAACAATCGACACCTGCCGCTACATCAGATATAATTAACTGTTGCTCAAAGTTTAGGTACCGAGTCTTGATGTAAGTTAAAGCTAATTTGAGTGTCTATGCATACGTGGGGAGCAGGGGACACTCATTAATGTGGCACCATTTGGGGTTTGATCTGGCTTCCAATTACAGTATCTTTTGAAGCTGTATGAAAGTAAGATTATGATACTAAAGACAACTGACATGTTTAAAATGAACTAGTTAATTTTAAACGGTTTGCAGCGGTCCAAAGTTATTCGTCACTTACCTTATGCATTCTCAGCATCCTAATTATTCACCACTATGAGTTTATAAGTGCTTTTCACACCTTTCAGACCAAAAGCAGAGTTATCATGGTGACGCTAACAACAACTTTCATGCCAACTCGCACGTCCTGATTATCAGGATATATCGGGATCATAATTTGACAGCAGACCGTGAACATATTTTGACCTCAAGAACTGCAAAATATCTGTCCTGGGGCAAGACAAAATTTAATACAGAACCGTTCACTTTAAATAGGGTAACTAATACACTGGCAGTAATGAGGCTGGGTCAAATGCATTTGATTGCATTTGCACAACAGAAAATAACATTTTAAGTTCCCTAAAAAAGTTACCTGGAAAATCAAAGCTAACACATAAAAGCCAAGTAATGAATATACAAGTGAAGATCAAATTAAATGATTACAATTTCCTCTCTCTCTTAAGTCCATCTCTAGTCGTTTCAGGTGAAGCACTGACATCAGACTGCATTAAACTCCTCTGACTTTCAGGTATTCATCTCTCCATGCCACATATCTGAGAAACATTTATACCTCAGGTTAGGGCTTTAATATATTTTTTATTTCAAAGCTAAATTGCTATGTTTAATTCAAGTTGGCAGGAAGAAATATTATGTTCTTTAAGTTGCGGAAAGGATGTTTGGTTGACGATGCATGGTCCATTCTCTCATGCTGATGATGATGTGTTTTGTCTCATCACAGAATGGGGCCAGGCCAAGTTTTAATTACAGCTGGCGTACAGCCCAAGTCGTAATGAAGACATCAATAAACGCCTGAATCATTTCTTATTATTAGCTGGAGAGAACAAAATCAGGTTATTATTCCACACCTTAGAACTATTACTGCTAATTTCTACATCAAATCAAGTCCTCTGAGCTCATTCATATCTCCCAAATCAAATATATCATGTAGGCCGGTGATATTTTGTTATAATAGCTTCCGTAAAATAATCTCTCTTGTGGTATTGTTATTATGTTTTTTTTTTTCATTTATTCTTCTCCATAGGGCCCTAATGTTGGTGGTTTTCAGATTTCTAGATTGAATACATTACATGTCTATGGCGGAATGTTCAGCAATTACAATGGTGTCACAGTGCACATATAAACAAACACTGTCAATTTTTTAAAGATTTTGTTTTGTTAATTAATGTTCATGGCACAAGCGATGGTCCTCTTTAGGTGTGTTTGGTGATTTTCACCAAAAACGGTGAGAGTGACTAACTGAAAAACAGATGACTAATGCTTGCTATCTTGTAACTGTAATGTTATTTGAGATGGTCTTGTTTAACACAGAATCAGATTAGTTTCAATTAAGTCTGTTCTTTATAACCAGATTATGTTAAAAACAAACCTCAGATTAAAGTCTAATTTCAGTAGCATAACTTCAGACAGAGTAGTGCCTCTGTTAGCATCACCCCCCATGAATGTTGATGACATCAGCTGCAACGTGTCAGTAGTAATCACAATAGACATCAAATGACAGTGAAGATACTTATTAAGTATTGTTGCACTGTACTAGGAATGGGACGATATTAAACTTTAGACTCACGATTATCGTGACCAAAATGATCACGCTTAACGATATTATCGCCTTAATTATTATTTTGTAAACGTTCTGGGCCTACTTTGCAACCCTACAGGAATGTACATGTACTCCTGCGTCACCCACGCAAACAATCTACACATCAAATGAAAGCTACGGCGCTCGTCTTTTCGTATATGCAAACAATTTTCACTGTCACCACAGTGCTGACAGGAAAGACGTTTTTACAGAAAAGCCAAAAATGCGGATTTGGATTTAACTCACCTTTTAGGCTCTGGTTCTGTCAAACATCAACATATTCCACAAAGTTGGTCTCGTTCGTTCCGTACACGTCCAGAGAATATAATCCACTGAAGAAATCATGTCCACAAAATAAGTTAGATCCTCCATGTCGAAACTGCTGCAGGAAAGTATTCCACACGCGAAATCTGGTCCGTCACTTTTTGGCATTTCTTTGGTTGATTTCAGACATAATAAAATTAAGACAGCGCCGACTTTCTTCCTCAGAGCTAAACACATATGTTAGCTTCTGATTGACACCAGTGTTGTCCAATAAGGTGGAGGTTGTGAGTCACTGGAGCCGCAAACAGCGAATCAGTGCTACATGTGACTGAAAGTTTACGCCTCACTCTCCCCCGTGTAGAATCAACCAATCACGTCACACACGTTTAGTGACGTTTTCTCCTCACAGCCAATGAGCAGCGAGCACGTGTGTGACATGCCGAGATTTTCCGTAAACACACGGACGTTACCGAGTAAACGAAGCGTGATAATGTGCGCGCATTCTAAGCGCTGTTGTTTTGCTTCTAAACATGATGGACGTGTCTCAATTCACCAAAAATTAAATGCGCTGTTCGAACGGCGCATTTAAGTCGGGCGGGTACTTAGACCTGCACTTCGAACAGTACATCGAACGGTGCATGTGACGAATTGTGACACGGCAGATGAAACGGACAAACAAAAAGAAGTACATGATCGAGGACACTGTGGATGTTTGTACAAGTTAAACTAGAGGCATCTCTGACCCGGAGCGGTTCCTGTCAGAGTGAAGATGACTGTGGACTCAGGAGGAGAGGAGCTTATTTTTGATGGATTGGATGTTGTTCTCGATCAGTAAGCGTGGTTTATTCTACTATTGATATGATTGTGGGTAAATATATGTCGTGTGCGTGTCTGTAAAATGCTGTTTAGCTAACTACACACAATACAATCCAATAGTTTATGTCACTTACAATGAATATTTTTGGCTCAAGTTTGTCAAACAATGCAGGATGTTTGTCTCCTAAATGCGCGTGCAAGATGCTCGTGTTTTGCCCTCGGACACGCAACTTTTTTCGGCAGACTCTGCCACCAGAACAGGCACAGACAAGTGTCATAGCTGTGACAGAGGCCCCCCTTGTGAGCAAACACCAAAACTAGCATCTAAAAATTGTATTGAAACCAGAAACATGAGGCAGTCTGGTGCCGTAAAGACGATTATAATCGTGCGTGATGATCACGATTTTTAAATTTTTTTAATTAATTAATTTATTTATTTTTTATTCCACGGACGATTAATTGCGGATCTTTTTTTAATCACGATTAACGACATTATCGTAGATCATTCCCTACACTGTATTACTCCTCAAGGCCAAGTTTTGTATGTAACAATTTCTCCAAGTTCCAGTAACCCCAATTGAAATTACACAAATGACAATTTTTTTTTTTAAATTACATAAGTATTGCAAGTATTGCACTCTAAATATAGAAAATTAGGGCAGTTTTGAATGGCAAGTAGTCCAACTGTGAGTGCGTTATGTAACTAATTGCAATGATGGTAATTAAACATGTTTCAAATGTATATCAACAACAAAACTGACTTTACTTCTCTGATGGTTATTTTTTGCCCTGTTTTTTGTGACACATAGAAATGCATACAGTATTTTAAAAATATATCTAAACAATTAAGATATATCATTATTAAAGCTGCCACTACACTAATACTAATTGCATAACCTACTCTTCTCTGCACACATGGCGTTTAAGCTGAAGTTGCATTCCTAGCAGTTGATTTGAAAAGGTGAAGCATGACTGGATTGAATTAGGCTCATTTTAAAGGTGGATTATCACAGTGCGCTCTATGAAGTCATGTGATCTTTTTACTCAAATGGAATGCAAATGAGAGCAGAACATTTTATAACACGTCTGACTCAATGTTTTTAATAATGACACATTTCAAATACAATTGCCAACTTACTACCTGGAGGACTAAAGAAAAGAGTGAGGAGGGGAGGGGTTTGGAGGTATAAAGAACAGTATGATTGGTCTAACAGGTATCCATACTTGAAATTCCGCCCCTGCAGCCAGGTATTTTTAATCAGAAATACCTGGCTTTAATCAGGGCTGTACAGGGCAGCATTGTGTGATGTCACCAACTACTGAAAATTGGCAGAGGCTGCTGAGGGCAGGATACACTTAGATTTAGGCATTTTTGACCTGATTTAGTTTTAATTCCACTTTAATTAGGTGTTTTTTGTTATATGCAGATGGCGTAATTGTTGTTCCTCACAAAACTTCAGAAGAAGAAGGTTGATTGATCTGATGAGACAAAGCAGAGACTAAAATAGCATGCACTTACTGAAGCATGCACAAAGTGATATATTAATGAACACCCAATATCAAATCTTTGTTCTTCCGATAATATGCTAACTCATGAGTTTTGCTAGTACATGTCCATATCGGCCCAAGAGAAAAACAGCTTGCAGTATTGGATATCTGTCTGGTTTCAGTGTAATATTAGCTTGATTGTGCAGGTCACCCATGAAGGACGCTTGTCCAAAACATTTTAGACACAGTGTAAGTTTCTAAACTACGCAAATTTCAGAGATGGTCCAAAAAGGACTTTATGAGCTGATATCTAATACTTGTCTTGCTGCTGTAACCGATAACCGATATTCGTGATACCAATATCAAGGTCTTAAAATCAATAATAATAAGGGCCACAAATAAACTTTTCCTTTATCTGAATGTAAAATTATATTTGCATGATTATGTAAGTATACAGACATTTTATTTAGCCTATGATTATCTGTGTAATCCCTCAGTCGTCCAGGTCTGATCTATAGCAAAAGACGAAGTTTAAATCTGTTAACTGGGCAACTCGTTGTAAAAGTGAAGACGTTTTGCTACTCAACCAAGCCGCTTCTTCAATGCTGGTCAGTGGAGCCCACTACCTTATATCAGATTTAAACTTTGTCTTTTGCTATGGATCAGACCTGGACGACTGAGGGATTACACAGACATCTTCTCAAGAACTATAGGTCTGCTACCATCAAACTGGCAAGAGAGCTGGAAAATATTGCCAAGAAATTAGCAGAGAATAAGAATCACTTCTGAATAGGGTGATTTCAGCTTAAACTAGAGACAATACATGTTTACAGTTCCAGTGTAGTTAGCCCCTCCCTTCAGATGGATATAAGGCAGGGATATAAGGCCTCCGGCAATCTGACCAGAAATGAAGAAGCGGCTTGGATGAGAAGCGAAATGTCTTCACTCTTACAACGATTTGTCCAGTTGACAGATTTAAACTTCATCTTTTGCTTAGCCTATGATTGCTGTTCTTGTATTCCCATTTGACCTCACTAATTAAAAGGCTTATCTGATGCATTGAGGACAAACTGGGACTGACAAATTGCCACAGGGACGGGTCACTTAAGAGAAAATATCAGTACCAAATATTGTCTAAAATTTCAATAACGAACTGATAGTGATATCTGTGGGGAAACCCTCCAATATTATTACCGATATTGGAACCTATATATTGTTCCTGTGCTCATTGTTTTAGCTGCTCTTACAAACAAGGAACTATTATTTTCATTATTTCTAGTTGATTGCTGGTAGATTTGTTTCTTTGCATTCAATTATGTTCCATTTATTTTGCTGAGAAGGCCTTATTGAGTGGAGAATATTGCACTTCAGCACACCCACCCAGTCTCACATTGTATACATTTCCATTCATTATCAAAGCAAATGGGAGACAACAGGCTTTGTGTTAGTCCAATTAGAGTATGGTGATTGTAAAAGTGTTGTGATTCACTGGGTGCTGCAAAGGCATGTTGATAGTCAGAATATAAATTACATTATACTGTTAAGGAGGAAATGTGATTGGAGAAACATTGGCTAACATTGAGAAACCCTGGACAGACAGGCATACACATGTAGATTCATTATCATCGTTCATTTTGACCTGCAGTGGTGGGGGGAAAAAATCTGCTACTGTGCATATGCAACCATAGTCTGCACTGCACTGTGTTAAAGGAAAACAAATAGTGCAATATGTCGTATCTGCTTATGTGTTGTTTCTGTAATAGCCAACATAAATCACCATGATGCCCAGTCTAACGTCTTAATTAACAAACTCACAAACTGTAAACCAATGAAGTAACGAAATGGGCTAACTGACTAATCTGAACACCAGTTTTGTACCCACTAAAACAAAACAAATATGAAAATAAACATTACCAGTGTTGTGACAGTGTCAGTCACCAGTGGTGGAACAAAAATAAAATTAAAATAGTAAAGTATCTGTACTTTACAAAGCTTTCGATTTACCAGCCAATCTATGTTCCTACCCTCACCTATGGTCATGAGCTCTGGGTAATGACCGAAAGGACAAGATTGCGGATACAAGCGGCCGAAATGGGTTTCCTCCGGAGGGTGGCTGGGCACACCCTTAGAGATGGGGTGAGGAGCTCAGTCACACTGGAGGAGCTTGGAGTACGTCGAGAGGAACCAGCTGAGGTGGAACGGGCATCTGTTCAGGTGGCTCGGGACGCCTCCCTAGGGTGCTGTTCTGGGCATGCCCCAGAGTGAGGAGGCCCGGGGAAGACCCAGGACCTCCAGAGGTGCTGGAGGACGTGTCTGAGGTGTGGGAAGTCTGGGAGTCCCTGCTTAGACTGCTGCCCCCACGCGACCCGGTCCCGGATAAGTGGAAGAAAATGGATGGATGTACTTTACTTAAGTACATTTTAAAGTGGATGTCACGATCCCTGTCTGTCCTGCCTTTCTTTGGTCTTTTCCTCTCCCTTCTGTGTCAGAGCCTGGAGCTGGGGCGGAGATCTTGGCTCCTCCCGTGCACACCTGAAGTTAATTTGCAATCAGCGGCACCTGAGGAGGATAAGAGAGGGCCAGGACCTGTCACTCGGCTCCAGATCGTCCGCGTATCTCTGTAGTACTCCTCGCATGGCTCCGTTCATGTTTTTTTGCCTTTTGACTTTGCTAACTGGATACTCCCTGGACCAGCTCAGCTCTCCCGCCTCCGACCCTTTTCTTCTCTACTCGTACTGTCTGTCCCATCTCAGACTCTGCTACCCACGCTCTACCCTTGGCCAATGGCAAACACCCCACTCCCTACTCACCGTTTGATCTAATTTTTGCACCTTGCACTTCGGTAAATAAGCACTGGTAAACCTTCCCCGAGTTCTGTCTTTTTGGTCCCTCTTGCCTGACATTACGACTGTGACTTTACTACTTTTCAGAGAAGATTTTTGAACAGGACTGAAAAATAAAAGGTTTTTTTTTATTGTTTGAAACCTGCTGAAAAGTCTGAAGGTTTTATTTTTCACCTTCATAATTTGAGCAAACAAACATATAACAACAAATAGACAAATGAAAACAGCTAGAATAAAAAGACACTTGTTTCTGTTGAACAAAATTCTGCACAAATTTTGATCAAAATCTCTGCATTTGAAGCTTTATTAGATCTAAAAAATACTTTTTTACTCTATAATTACATTGTAAAACAGGTACTATGATGCTTTTACTTAAGTCAGATTTTTTCATGTGATACTTTTACTTGAGTATTTTTTGCTTTGCTATCTGTACTTTAACTTAAGTAACAAAAGTGAGTATTTTTCATTTTTTTTTTTCTATTATTCTCACATAATATGATTTACATGATGATGACAAGATGATATCAACAACAGACCATTGCCCATAACACATAGGGACAACAATTAAGTGAGCCAGACAGTAGTATCTGTGTCTCATACACAAATCCGTTTTATTGTGAAAGGATGGAGACAGGATGAGGGGACCAGTTGGGATGAATGCTGGTGCTCAAATTTAGATTTACTCTTGAGTTTCCCTGTTCTGACTGGATGTTGGAAATGGTAAGTGATCAATTTGTTTTATAGCGCTTTTCTTCCTTCAAGGCGCTTTACATCCAGGAATCACTCACCCATTCACACACACATTCATACATCAATATACGGAGACACTGGGGGCAAGGTGGGTTAAGCGTCTGGCCCAAGGACACAACAACAGCATTCATCTGTGGGAGCTAGTATCGCACCGCAAACCTTTGGATTAGTGGATCTGGCCGCTCAACCAATGATGTTTATGTCGAGAGCAGGATTCAAACCGCCAACTTTCAGAGCAGTGGACAAACACTTCACGTTAAAACTGAGCTACTTTCACTGAGACAAAGATTTTTTTTTCTTTATCTCTTTCTGCTAGCTTCTACACAATGAAATATCAAATGGAAAAAAGTGAGTAACCACAAAAGAAAATATTTTGGAAATATCTGTAGTATTTAATGTGTATGATGACTGAGTAATTACAATAACAGTAATAAAATGAACTGAAATGAACTGGGTTTCTTGTTCACCTACACAAAGCCAAATTGATGTGAATAAACCTACTTTCTATATTGTCAGCGCACGCGCAGTAATTGCTTTACATTCTAAGAGCATAAAGTACATCTCACTGAGGGTATTTGGGTCATGGCTGAGTGCAGATAAACTGACGTACTTCTTTTAGGTGGGTACAAAAAAAAAATGCAGGTAAGACGAAATCGCTCCTTTTTTTCTCGATATACAGTACAGACTTTGACCCTGCCAACACAAACACAGAATGTTTCTATAGTGGATCTTCTGAAATACCCCTGCAGACCACATCAGCCTTGAATACACTGACATAAATTAAAGCTGACATATTATGCTAAGCTCTTTTTCCTGTTCCAGAAAACTGTTGATGGAAGATGTCAATTATAATTACACTTCATTTAATAAGCTACGGTATTAATCAGAAATTACTCAAGCGTAGGTGAGTGTTTCAAGAGTCTTTAAATAAGTTTGCGTGACATTTTTGTAGGGGCCAGGGTATGGCACTGATGACTGGTATGCTGGTTTGCTTAATTCTGTTCATCTGAATGGTGCATGCAAAAATTGACTTTGCAAGTATTTATTGTATTTTAATGTTGTCAATAGAATCTAACTATTAACTTTTCAAGCTGTGTTTTTAATATAAGAATCACCAGTATGTAGAAAGGAATATTAGCAATTATGTAAGGATCATTCATTTTTCAAAATTAGTTGTGCTTTGTCTGTTCTGATGATAAATTCCAAAGACTCCATTGAGACAGTATTGTGGGAATAAGCCTCATCCAAATGCGAACATACCAGACAGTGATACATTTTAGAAATACTGTACACTGCACAGAATACCATTGTGTGTCACTGGGTCTTTGGAACAACCCAGCCTCACTCAAATACTTACACGTACAGCATGTGAAGGCCAATGAACGTTATGAATAAATGAATAACACTACTGTCCTTAAGCTCTCCTGAAGTAAACTTTTGAGGAGGTCCTTAAGGACAAGTACGGTACAATAGTTTAAGGTTATGGGCAAAGGACAGTGTAAAACGCTATGTAGTTTCTATAGAAGGCCTGAAGAAAAATATAAGATGATTTACAAAAGACGCAATATTTATGAACACTGAAACTCCAACAAAAATCATGTGTGTATTTCAGATAGGTCCATCACAGTTGCGATTTATTATTTTTTGTTTTGCAGTATAATTCAATTTTATATAACTTCAAACATCAACTCGAAAGATAAAAGGGGTGGGTAGACAAAGTAATACATCTTAACCACTGCCATGTGCAAGCTGATGGAAGCTTGAGGAAATTACTTTTATCTGTCTAAAAACAAAAATTGCCAACTCCCTATTTTGTATGTTAAACTTTATTCATATTATTTCATTGTGTCTTATTTTCTATTTTCAGTTTTTTAACCACTCCATTCTTTATGTTTTGCTCTTTTCCAAGTGGATATGTTCTTGCTACTATTACTCTGCTCTCAGTAGAGTTATCACAGAGTTAAAACAGCTCACCTCTGAGGCTGCAGCTGTATGTGTTCAATATGTTATTAGTGTTATTGAGTAAGTGGATAATCTGCCTAATGAATGGAGTAAAGCAATACATCAGGGCCGTGGTGCTGCTGTCCTCTCTGTACTACACCGTAACAGTGGCAAAGTCTAAAGGGAAAAAGGTCTGTTTGATTGTCTGTGATTAATGATAACAGGGGCGGTCAATTAACTACCCACCCACTCAGAACAACAGCTGAGTGAGTTTATACTTCAGCATAGTTCAGCCACTATGCAGAATTATACAGATGATTACTTCTAGTTTTAGTTTAAAAGCAAACATGATTAATAATTTATTTTCACATTTACATACCAACAGATGCATGTAAGTCCTCAAAGCTTCATGGTAATGTTTTACTCACTGGCAACTGTGACAGAATAGTATTTGTGTTGTTTTTGTTGTAACTGTATAAAATATTAATGTATACATTTTCATCATCTAATCCTCATTTTTTAAAATGTATTATTAAAATACAGGGTGGCTCAAATGTCACTGACAGTTGAAAAAAAATCATAACTCTTTTGTTTCTAAATATCTTTCTTTTATATTTTCAGAGCATTTAGAACTACCCTTCCGACATTAATATGAGCAAATATAGCACCGAGGAACGAACCCTCATTGTGCAGTGGTACTTTGAGTCACATGGGTAAAATTCAGAAACCCAGCCATGTAACCGTCGACATTTTAATACCAGAGATGCCCCAAGAGTAAATGCCGTTAAAGGAATAATAAGTCGTTTTCAAAGACAGGAGGCAGTATGTGATCTCCTGAGACCTGACTAGGGTTTCTTCCTGTGGGGCTATCTTAAAGAAAAGGTGTTTGTGAATAAACCTCAGACAATAAATGACTTAAAACGTAATATTGAGGATCAAATAAGAGCCATAAAGAGCCATGCTTTCAAATGTTATGCAAAGTGTGTTGGATCGGGCTATTCAGTGCCAAACCGAAAATGGTGGACAGGTAATTTTTACTTCCCTAGTTTAAGTAGTGATAAGTTCAAGTGTAAGTGAACAATTATAACCATATATATTGCCAAAAATCTTGGAAGGGTGAGTTTAACTACTGTTTAAAAGTGCCAGTGACTTTTGGGCCACCCTGTATATAAATCCAACCAGCCAAAGGCAAGTGAGATATCAGCCAAAATGGAACTTAAAGTGCTTATGACATAATTTAGTTTGGTAGGATAACTGTGATAAATATTTGTCATAGTTTAACACCAGTGGCAAGTGGCAGCTTGTGATGAAAAGTGGCCAAATAAAAGTTGAAGGAAGTAGCGGTGAGTTCTGAAACAGTATCCCAGTATATGCCATCAATAAAATGGCAAATGGTCACATTTTTATATAATGCATTTCCACCTTCAAGGCATTCAAAATGCTTTACATCAAGGAACCACTCATCCATTCATACACCATTGTACACAGACAGTGGGGGCGAGAGGGGTTAAGTGTCTTGCCCTAGGACACAACGATTATATTCATCTGTGGGAACTAAAATCGCACTGCCAACCTGTAGGTCAGTGAATTTGACTGCTCAACCAATGATGTTTTAGGTCGAGAGCGTGATGCGAACCACTAACCTTCGGGTCAGTGGACAAACACCAAATGAGCTACTTTGGCCTGAAAATGCAGTAACAATTTGCGCTCAAGGAACACAATTTTCTGGCAGTTTAACCATTCACTAATTAGACAAGACAAGTTTAGACAAGTATTGGCCCTTGTATACAGTATGGCCGCTAGATAATAATTAGGTTATGGAACTACCTCTATGTATGTCACATCTGCTGCCCATGTCCAAACAGGAAGTACAATTATAAACTTCAACAAAATTGTGAGATAGGCCAAATTATTAGTAAAATCTTAAATATAATCATCATGGTGTAGTCTAATGTCAATCCCATAGTTTCTTTACAAACCAGACCATTTATTGTTGGCATCTTCTTGGTGCATAACTGTCTTCTGATGGTTCTGGTGCTATATCTTGGTGGGTTAAAGTTCATAAGGTATTATTTACTATACATAGAATTATTTTTGAATATATTTTTGTATTTTGCATCTGTCAGTATGGCCACTACCTTCCCTCAGAAATGACAGAAATGTTTGAACAGTGTTGTTAGAAAGGTACGACTTTGACCTCAGTGATAAATGATAAAAGCTCACACAATCAATGGCTCCATTAGTGACGTGCTGTTACCAGAGCTGTCAGAGAGCACCAGGATGGATAGACCTGGTGCATTTTGGTAATGGCATGTGCATGGACATGCTTCACCAATGAGCATGCTGACAGGAATACAATATACCTGTGTCCACATTAGAAGCCTTCTCCATCCGTTTGTAATAATGAATGCGGCCTTTAAGTTGATTAGCATGCCAAGTCTGATACTGTATATCCAAGATCTAAATCAGATGAGGTGAATAGAGGTACTTTACTTAAGGCTATTTTTTCTGAACATGAAAATTTAAAAATACATTTACATTTTTGACTGTTTAAAATCAATTACAAAAAGAAAGGAACATAAGTATCATAAAATGTTGTGGTTTGTGGTGTGAAATAGAGGAAAAACTGGCTCATGGTAAATGATAAAAAAAAAAACCTTGGTACTTCAAACTGACTCCTGGTGATGACCAAAAAATATTATTTTGTTTCCTATTGATCCCATTCTGTTATTATTAGCAAAAGCTGTGTTACTTGTACAGCTGTAAACATTAGATTGTTTTATCAACAGAACTGCATCAATGTCCACCAAGGGCAGACTGAGGTGACCTTCCAGTATGCAGCCCTCTGTAATGCAGACTCTGGTCAATAATGATTATGGAGTCTGGATTAATGACTGTATAAATGGTATTGGAGAGCATGAATCACAATTTACTTTGCCTAATTTTATGTCTGTGATTTAAAAATATAATAGATTGAACAGCGACAGTGGTTCAGTGGTTAGAGCATTGGTCCCCCAACCTGAGGGTCAGAGGATTGAGTTCCGCTCGGACCAAGTTCTGTCATTGTGTCCTTAGGCAATACACTTCACCCTCATTGCCTAGTATAAGGTGTGTGCGTGAATGATTGGTGGTGGTCAGAGGGGCCAATGGCAGATTGGCAGCCTCAGGGCCTTGGACTTGAGCCTTAGATAAGCTGACCGGCATAATATTGTGAAGTTACATGAGTACTTCATAGACAATGACTTCAAATGCATGGTGTTTGAGATGTTAGATAGGAACCTGTTTGACTTCATGGCACAGCTTGAACGCAGTCTAACATTAAGCGAGCTCCGTGCAGTCACACAGCAGCTCCTAGTGGCCTTTGAGGCTCTCAGTGAAGCTGGGATTGTTCACGCAGACTTAAAGCCAGATAACGTCATGCTAGTGAACCAAAATGCTTGGCCTTTCAAAGTTAAACTTATTGACTTTGGTTGTACTTGTTACACTTCAGAGGTAGACCACAACAGGATCATTCAGCCTTGGGAGTATAGGGCTTTAGAGGCCAGTCTAGGCTGCCCAGTGTCTGCAGCCCTGGACATGTGGTCTCTGGGCTGCACCCTAGCAGCATGTTTCCTTGGCAGTCATATTTTCAGTGAAGGCTGCTTGTATAACAATCTGGGGTCCAATCTGCTGGGACAGCCGAGTAGAAACATGTTGGAGAAAGCTGAACTTTGTGGGAACATACTATGATCAGTGGAGGTTTAAAACTCCAGTGGAGTACCGCAACACAACGAGAACCAGGCCCTGGGTCACAGACGGACCATTTGAAGATTTTAACAATTTAGAAAGTGTGTTTCAGGAGGACGTCCCAAGATCTGATGATCCAGACTACAGAGACAAAATGGTCTTTCTTAATCTCTTGAAGCAGCTGCTGGATCTAGACCCTGACAGAAGAATAACTCCTAGCGAAGCGCTCAAACACCCATTTGTTACCATGGAGCACATGGTTTGGGATGACAGCCATTACAGCACATTGGCACGCATCACCCTGGCTATCGCTCTGCAGGACTCCACACTTCTCCCCAATGTAAGCTCTCCTAACAGCCCTGAGCTGCAGGGTCCACATGTTGCAGAAGGAACAGAGAATCCTGTCTCCTCTATCACTATTCTAAACGAAGACCTCCAACACAACCCCAGTGATGTCCATACAACGGCACCTGCTGCTGGAGTGGACCTCACAACTGAACCAACTGAAGCAATTGAACCAACTGAAGCAACTGAAGCAACTGAACTGATTGATGAAGAAGAAATGAGGACCCAAATACCAGAGTGTACAGCCCTACGCGTTCATGACCCCCCGTGAACATGGACATCCAGCCTGTGGAGTCTGACATTAGCTTGGAGTTAATTGAACCTGATCAAAATTTGGACACAATAATTGAAAAGTCAGTGGCACATACGCCTAGACATGTCACCATAAACATCCATGACGACACTGAAGATAAGGACCCCAATTCTGTGGATGCACGTGACAATCCCTCCCCCTTTTGGGGATTGTGTAAAACAGCGGCCTTTGGCGGTCTTTTGGCAGGACAGGGTGTATCCACCTACATGGTAACACGCTCTCCCATCATCACTGGAGCTGTCGTACTCCCCATGTTCCTTTGGGGATGTGGAGACCACATTTTTTCAATGAGGAAGAATTCATAAACCCTCAACCTCAGTCGCCCAGGTATTCAATTTTGTCAAATGGACAACAGTTGACAGAATAGAATATTTGTTTTGATATGAACCACAAAGGTTTCATTTTGATTTGAGTTCCACTTTGACTGACGTTAACAATTAACTTTGGTTGAAATTTCAAAAAGCATAAAAAAAAAAAAAAAAAAGAAACACAAACTTAAAATTGACTCCTTTATCAGCAGTCCTCTGCTTTTTCCACTTGTGTAATTACTTGTTTTTATGTTGTCTTTTTAAGATTCATACATTGAAAACTATTTAACACTTACGGATGCCTAGGCATGCAAACAGAACAAAATACACAGGAGAAATGTGAGTGAAGTTAAAAAACAAAAAAAACAAAACAGTTGTCCAGCATCAATAAGCTCTCTTCTTGTTCCTTTGCAATCATGAATCCATTCTTGCCTGTGATTGGCTGTTCTCCTTGTGTGGTCTTGCTCTGGTTGGTTAATTCCCCAGGTGCTGTTGAAAATAAATAAGCCTTAGCCACTGTGTTGCTTTCATCTGACGTTTATTAATGAGCCAATCAATTTCTGTTTGTATCCTCCTCTCAAGTGTACTCCCAGCCTGGTCACTTTTAACAAATTGGCTGACCTGAGGTTGACTGTGCACTGCTGCAATGTTTCAGTATTGTTTCAGTGACCAGGCCTGTGGCAGTTAAATGGCTTGTTAAATAAAATCTGTCAGCCCTTAGCTATAAACAGTAGCTCATGTGCTGACGCACCACTTTACCCTCATTAATGTGAGGGTTTGATTGACAGCCCCCAAACTGTGCAAACAAGTTGGATGAAGAATGCAATTTTGAAGGTAGAAAAAAACACTAAAGGGTCCATTTTACGCAATTTTCTGATCTATGTTAATGTTGTTTCCTCAAAAAAAATAAAAAAATTGTTTTTTTTGTTTCATTCACACGTTTAACACACAAACTCTGCCTATTTAGGCTGAGTTCTTCTCCCAAATAAAAAACACTCTTTTCCACCTTGTGATGTCATGTGGTTAAGCAGGATGTGCTCCACTGTGTTTTTAAAGGCCATACACCTTCACTAGAATCATTTGGATGATTTCATCCCTGGAATTTCCCATTTCTACTTAAAAAAAAACAAACAAAAAAAAAAAAAAACAAGCTAATAATGCAGGATTATTCAAGTGTGCATGTGTGAATTTAACAAAACACAACTCCAGGTATGCATTTAATGAGGTAACAGCATTATAACCCGTTAAAAGCTCTCAGGAGTCAATTTTGCTTGATATAAGACCTGCTTTCCCATAGACTTGTGGTGATGAGCAAGACATCATTCACGCCTGTATAAATATAGGATCATCATGTGTTAAGTTAATTTCTACAGCAATAATAGTAGTGTTTTTGCATAGAATTAAACAAGCCAAAATCTATCCTGGGTATCCTGGGTAATATTTTCAAATAATTAAATATTTTAATTTTATTTAATCTTGTTATTTGGATAGGCTTTTCTTCTTCCCAACTTTAGATATTTGTAGCAGTGGTTTGAAAGTAAATCACTAATAAATACATTGGAACTGAATCAAAGTGTCGCCACCTAGTGGTACAGGATATACATCGCATTTGAAACCAGTACAAAACAAAGTAATACAACTAGTACTCTATGTGGTGATGTACAGTTTTATTACGGAAGAACAGAAAGTGCAACTATGAAGATGTCAAAGATGACACATCGAAGACAGACTCGTTCATATAAAACATGCCAACAGACCGCTGTGCTTGAAAAAAAGAGTTTTAAAACCACTCGTCTGATACTGGGTGGAGTAGTTGAAAGATGTTGCCTGTGTTACTTGGACTGTGAATCAGAAGTTCCATTATTTTTGCACCGTCTACACACAGTAGGCACTGTTGCATCACCACCCTGAAATGTGTTGGTTGGGTTAATAAGATGCTTTCAAAGACTGGAGTGTTAATAAGTCCAACTGAGAGTAAGAGCACAAATTAATTTCGCCTGGTAACTGAGTCTTATGTGCAGTGTGTAAGTCTTTGCTGCCATCTAGTGCCTAAATTGGACACTGCAGTTTCACTCTTGCGAACATCTATAGTGATATTTTTGTTGTGAAAGAAATGAAAATATTCCAGTTGTATTTGTATTCATATCGTAATGTCTGCTAATGAATGAAAGCTGCTGATGCTGCAGTCTTTATGGATATATGAATAGAAAGTTTACTTGATTCAATCTTGTGACTCTTGGGGATAGTGATTGAAAACCTGTATTGTAGATGATATTTAACACCTTTATGATGCCCTATATGAATGTTAAATTCGGTCTGCATTTCAGAACATATTGCCACATGAACAAAAACTTATGGCTGCAGCCATTGTCTTAGAAGCACCTGGTAACAATATGACCTTTATTTTTCTCTTCATAGGCGGTGAATAAATAAAGATCATGCCATGCAGAAAGACTTTGCAAATTGCTTTTGTATAGTATATATAAAGCTCACATGCTTCATATATACTGACAAAATCAGTATTTTCATTGCTCTGATTTTAGCAACCATCCACCCCATTCACACAAGGGAAAAAACATAACCCAACAGTTCCAACAGTTGAAAAAAATAGCCTTTTGAGAATGACAGTGCTGACACCTGGTCCCTGAAGTCCAGGGAATAACTGAACTAGTGGCTTTACAGAATAGATCTTTTAAAATGCAACCAATTCAAACGTGTTGAGTTAGAATGTTCCCTTTTAAGAGTGTTAAATAGTGCTTTGCCTGTTCTAGTAATACACCTCAATACTGACACATAACAATACGTTTATGACTCAAATCTTACTAGATCTTGTACAGTTGCAAAGGCTAAAATGAAAGCCAAAAAGTTTAAGAGCTTAAAAAGCAAGAAACATACACTGCAAATCTTTAAAGGGAGAGTAAGTAAAGAAATTAGTTTAACAGTCATCTATAATAAATGCTTTGACAATATTAGCCTGTGTCTGAGGCTCTGCTTATAGAAAAGAATGTCTTTTGCATAAAAGTTAGTGTTTCTGTATAGTGAATGACATTTTCTGATTCCATTTTCTTTTTAAAGGATACCCATATTCAACAAGAAGATTAGACATATCTTTTACAACAAAGATGGAGTTATTTCACTTGATATAATATTTTATTACCCTTCAAGACATCCATGGACCATTTTTTTAGACTGTAATGTTGCTGTCAGAAATTTTGCAGCTCCTTCTACTGGCCAGGCATGCATGCCAAGATTTTTTTTTTAAATAAATTATATTGTGGTTTTTCCAGACCAAACTTATATGTAGACCACATAGAGCACCTCTAAGAGACTTATATGACTGCTCTAGCCTTTGGCACCAACAAGTGTGACCAATTTGTCATGAATCTTAGAGACAATCAGAGGACAACGTGTCCATTCATGTGAGTGTGAACCTACTTCAGGCCGGGCCAGCCCCTCTCCCCACAGGACACCTCCCCAGTGAAGGACAAAGGGGAGGGAGCATACAGATCAGAATCTGTGTCTGACTCTCCTTCTGCGATGAAGGGCCTTACCCTGGCACACAAGGAGTGTCCAGGCATGCCATCTGGCCCTACTGCACCCAGCGAGCCCGTGAAGAACGATGGTCCAAAAAAGTCCTCCTTGGCCTGGGAGATGCTGAAGCCACTGAAGGAGCGCTCCAGCTCCTCGTGGTCCACAGAGGGGATGGACAAAGATGTGTCACTCTCTGCAGCAGTGGGGTCCTGCTGGCACTGCTGCCTCCTGTGCCGCCTCCTGCTCTGGGAGCCACTGTCCCGGCTGCTGCCTGGTCCAGAGGCCGGGGGAGGGGGCAGACGGAACAGTGGTGGGGACTGGTCTGCCACAGGAGAGGGGGTGTTGGCCACACTGCTGTTCCAGGCCGGCTGGCTCAGGGGATGCTGCAGCTGGTGCTGCCATGAGGTGGAGGGTCGACTGCCCACTGACGGGGTGCCCACCGAGCGGGACACAGGACGTCCCAGCAGAGGGTCCTTCTTCTCCAGAGAGCAGTCAGAGCACATGATTTCCATTGCAGAGTAAGTCTTTACTTCCATCTCCTCTTTCACCTGGCCCTGGCTCTCCATGTTCACGTCCTCTTTGTCCTCTTTTTCCTCTTTGGTGTGATCAGGACTGTCGTATGGTGGGGCAGGGTACGACTCCTTTGAGTTGAAGAATGCTTCAGTCTCGGAACGCGGGATGCCCATCCGCTGTATGAACACATTCACCAAAAAGTCTAGTTTCCGGTCCATGCACAGTACCTGGAAGCACAAGTAACAGACAATGGCTTCATGAAGGTCATAAAAGTTACAGTATACAAATGTAGCATTGTATGTGCACACAACCTTTTATGAACTGTTTTCAGAAAGGTATCTGGAAGATTAAATTTTAGGTGCAGCCACTTGTACTTTGGGGGTCAAGGATCTCTGCACTGTTTTTAGCAGAGGTAAAGATTAAAGTTGCCAGTGTCAGAACCAGTGCCAGTGTGGTCAGTTCTTGTTTTGCTGTATTAGGATGCTTGTGTTGAGGACAAATTTTAGCTTTTTTTTTTTAGTGTGTGTGGTGTTCGAGATGCCTAGTTAACAGAAAACATATTTCAATGTTGCATTTCCCGAAGTGTAGCCAGTATTTTGAATAGAAGCAAATGACAGGTTTGTAAACTCCAGTTCACATTTCCCCCAGTAAGTCCAATATGATGCCAGTCAAATAACCATGGGCAGTCCAGGAGTGTGAAAAGTGATGAGTTCAACTATGCTAAACGTACCTGTTTTTCCACTTTGACCACACGCCCCATCATGCTGGGGTCTTCGGCTGTCTCTGCTTCGGGCTTAGGCCCTTTACCAACAATCTGGTCAACTCTACCATTCAGAAAAAATAATGCATGATTTTAGAGTAAGCCAGACAATGAGGATTCCTAAACAGGACTACAATGGGGCAACACTCTAGAGTGACTTTTAAAAATGGACATTACAAAATAAGTGATGAGATGTCAGAAGCTACAAGTTGGACACATGACTGATGGCTCACTGGAAGAGAGCTGGGAGCATTTCTTGGACAGTCATCATGGATGTGAATGATACATGCATGATGAAGAGCAGTCATCACTCAAGTAATGTATGAAGAAGAATCTAGGGCCAAAATGCATCACTGGGCATGCTTTAGTCATGCTTCATCTCAATTGCATCCTGAGACTAGGGGAGCTCTCTGTCTGTGTGAGAGCAGACCTAGCACTATCTGACCCCTGTTGAATGACGCCACATGACATGGGTCACTAACAGCAATAGAAGCACATTTTAGCAGCTATTGTGTTGTTAGGTATGGCAAGAATTAAGAAAAAACATATATAGATATATGTGATAGAGATAGATAGATAGATAGACAGACAGACAGATAGATAGAGACAGACAGACAGACAGACAGACAGACAGACAGACAGACAGACAGACAGACAGATAGACAGACAGATAGATAGATAGATATAGATAGATAGATAGATAGATACTATATGCACTCTCTATCAACTATAGATGATATATAGATAGAAAATAAATAGATAGCAGTTAGCTAAAGATAGCTATAGAACAAATAGCTAAATACATCATAGCTAGATAGATCATAGTTGGATAGTTAGATTTTATTTAAGCTAATGTGACAACAAAAACAGATCATGTGGACTAATGTTCATGTTGTTCATATATATTGAACAAACAAAACTGTAGAAAAGAACTAACATTTGCACCATAAATTTGATCATACCATACAATGTGTGAGTGAGATATGTCAGGTGGCCTAAACTCAAAAGGGGTCCAGAATGAGAACGTAACATAAGGCTCAGTGTTGAGACTACAGGTGCAGTCTAGGGACCTAACCTAGGACCTTCTGTGGACTTCTTATGACGAGGTGTTGATGGGGGAGGGGGCCCCACAATCATATCTATCCTGGCAAGGCACACAGAGACGATATGAGTGCAATGTAATGTGAAGCAACGGGGGAATCACATCGGCTATGAGAACAAGGTCAATATATTCCACATACACACAAGACATAAACACAGGTTCATGTGACAGTCGACTGCTGGAATATATTTAGACTGTGTTAGAGCTACAGTGAGTCAGAGTGTGAAAGGTGTGGGCAGAAGAATTTATAAATGTGTGAATTATTAACAGTGTTATCACTACATACTAAAATGAATCTGTGAGACATTCCAGCTAAAAGTGAAGTTTAGGTTGCTATAGAAAGGCAAAGTCACAATCCTGGCAAGAAACCAAATGGGTCCCATTTCATCACTTTGGCAAATTTATATCTATTAAGAATACAACAGGGGTGCAATTGAAATACCAAAACTGATTGACAATAACATTGATAATAAATAATAATAGAAAAAATATAATAATGACAATACTAATTCTACTACTACTACTACTGCTACTGCTGCTAGTAATGATAATAACAGACCTGTGAGGCCTTACAGGTGTGACTTAGCCTCTCCATTAGGATTAATGTGACTGGTCTGAAAGAACTCTGAATACAACACATGTGGCACACAAATGACTCAGGCAAAACTCGGCATGTGTGTATCCAGACACAGCACAAGTCACTACTATCAGCAGCACACTATCATTCAGAGTTAGACTTCTTTCTGTAGAGAGGAAACACTTATGTCAATTGTGCTCTATGACAGAGGCAATGGTGCACTTGCCTGGACTGCAGGTTCTTGATGCGTGACAACATGTCCAGGTGCCCAGCGGAGTACTGCTCAATGACATCCATCACATCATATGGACGCAAGCTCTCTTTGAACCTTCGCTTGGACACTAGAAACTTCATAACACTAACCAAAACAATAATGATGCATTAGTCTATTTTACCTTTTCTCCAGCATGCAATGTTGCGTCACAACAGGGGTGTCAAACTGAAATTCACAGAGGGCCAAAATTAAAAGTATGACTAAGTTACAGGCCAAACTAAATATTTATTGAAAAATTTCAACAACATCTGCATGTTTTTCAGAAGGGGTGGATTAAATTCAAATGAGGCGACAGGTAGCAGATGCTAATAAGTGTCAACAGAAGTGGTGGGAGCCGGCGCCAACACATTTGCAAAGCATTCTGGGATTCATAGTGTTAGAGGTGCATGCGCTATACTGGCACGATGGCCAATGGGCCAGCTCTAATAAATATTTTGATATATACGCGGGCCAAATATATTTATATCAAGGGCCAAATTTGGCCCACGGGCCTGAGTTTGAGATGTCTGCTTTACAAGATCATGCATAAATCCCTCACTCCTCATTCTGGAGCTACAGTTTCTCTGGGGTAAACTGGTGAAAGCCAGGAAGTCAGTTGGCTCTTACAGCCCTCAAAAACCACCACTCACATGAACAAATTGGCTTAATATATTCTAACAGTGAACACAGAGAGTTTATGTCATGGGGTAGCTGCAGTTGTTTACATTTATGACCATTTCACACACACATATGCACACACTCACACATGCACGCATGCACACACACATACACACACACACCTTTTTTGTTTTGTACACTGACATGCTTAACATGCTGTTGTTACACCTCAGACCTTCAATAAGGTGGTGTTTTGTCAACTAAATGGATCTTGCTCCTTCTTTCACTGGCCATGCTGACTAAGGGGGCCTCATATTTCACCTTTGTCCTTACCAGATTGCTCGGATGGTGACCTTGAGTCCTGGAGGTAATTCCTGAGTGAGGAACTCACAGTGGCAGCTCTTATCATCCCCAAAGTCCTCTCCCGGGAGACTGGCCTCTGCAGGAACAAGGGCACAGTGACCAAAAGAACAGGGCTGTCTCACTGCAGCGCACGAGCAGAAGCAAAGCACATTCAGTATCTCATATCCTTTGGCCTGGAAGGTGCACAATTTAATTACTGTGGGTTTCAAGCCAGTAACACAGCTAGGTCCGCTCATGTGCGTTAGTGAACAAAGGAGAGACTTTAGTGCAGAATTGAAGGAAAGTGCTGATGGGAACAAGCTTTACCCAATACATTACTCTCTTTCTGGTCTCAGTTAGCTGACATACTAGCATAGAAGCTAGCTTGGACTAGCCCAGCATGAAGACTTGTTTACAGTTTTGGAAGCATAAACAGGCAAAAGTGTTAAAAGCTCGTTAGTGGACATCTGTGACCAATCTCAGTCGGGAAAGTGAGATGTCCCCATGCAAGGTGAAGCACCCTTTGGTCAGTTTGTCTTCAAAGTTTCTGTTGTCACCACTTGACTTGAACCCGCTGTTAGCTCAGCCCTTGGCTGCTTCATGAATAGGCCTATGTCTTGGAGGTGGATACAATTTATAATTTTTGTTATAGTTTAGTTTTATATAAACTCTTAAACCTATTATGCCCATTTTTTTAGGTAATAACTATAATTAAAATACAACATTATCAATAGTCTCTTTTTAATGATTAGTATTTTCTTTACTTGACTGGCAGTTTTGCTTTCAAAATAATATTTTGAACATTTTGCCCAGCCCTGCAATTAATCTATGTCCAGAGTGTATTCCCTAATGAAAATACTGAAAACCAATCAGCCCACCTCAGTGCATGCAATGTTTTATATTGTTTAATACTAAAGTAGGGTTCATGTCAAGGGAACAAATCTAGGCTGATTTCACACATGCATGTGTTCCGGATCAATGCAGCTGGCTCTAACTTCATTTCCCTCAAAGAAGCCAACCAACAATGTCTTACTTATTAAACCTTCAATTGCTGCAAAAGAAGAGAGAGGAGAGACATGGAAGAGATTTGTTATGGCAGCTAGCTGGATGAGAATGACTGACAAATCAGTTCCAAACATGGCATCTGAGGACTCCACTAAAGGCAATATAGTTCATGTTTGAAAAAGTGTGCTCTCCTCTGTTAAAGCTACTAAAATAAAATACACTATAAGTGATTATAGGTAAATATATAGAGGTCATGTTATGGCTGGTCTAACCTGGTGAACTCTTCAGTCCAAAGTCTTCATCCTGCATTTCAACCAGCACTTTAACATGCCATGGAGCGGAGGAAGAAAAACAACTAATGAGAACTGGCTTTGGTCAAATGCAAAGAAATAGAGTGAGAAACAGATCTGGACACAGTGACACAATGACACACTGCCTGGTGATGTATGGATGCCTCTGACCTGAGCACATAAAGCAGCTCAGCAGCTTCAGCACTGACCCACAGACAGATAAAAAAAAAAAGTGCCCTTTCATAGTCATACTATTCATAATACCTTTGATATCATAGGTGAGAATTAGACATGGAACTGGGCCCACGAGAATGAGACAAGACTATTGAGATTTTGACATAATCTATAGTAAATACATTTTGTTGGCCTCACTTTTTTATTATTTTACATTTTTGTAAATCTTTATTTTAGATTTTTTTAAGGTACAGTATGTAACTTTCTGGAGCTTGTATGTCACCAGCACGATTCCATAGAAATACAAAGTTAAACCCATATTTTGGAATATTCCCCATGGAGATGGAGAACGTTGGATGTTGTGGAATATTATAGCCAAAGGAACAATATTTCCGTAGAAACAACAGTAAAGGGCCCTCCTCCAGGTCAAATAAGTGTCAGGTTTGTGGAGATGTAAGCCCGCTCAGAGTAAGGACACGAGACGTTTTAAGAGCAATAAGCACCAAATTCAAAAATCTGTTTCTATTTTAGTCTGTTTTATAGATAAAAAAAAGTTACATATTATGGCTTTAAACTACATTTTACATTTACATAAACGCAGCTAACTAGCATATTTTTATTTGTCCAAGCAAAATGTGAAAAATCTCAAGAGGCCATTGTCTATATGTGCATCTCATGACACTTTTATCTTGTGAGATTTTGTAGTTTATAGGCACAAACTATGCCATTGCCATTTCCAGCAATTCAGTTTGTATATTATGTGCCCTGAAAGACATCAGAACTGTATAAATGGATGACACAATTACATGAATTAGAAAACTGTTACATTAACCCAGGTGGCCCAAAATGAATCTGGCCTATTCTGTTGTTTGCGCCTTTAAAAATCTGGTCTGACTATGACATCCTCTTTGCCTCCAGTGTGCTCACCCTCAGAGTTCTGCCGTGAAGTGCCCTTCACTCTGAATGGACTTTTAGCTCCGCGGCTCTTCTCTGTGAAGCTCCAGCTCTTGGTAACTTTACCGGGACTGGCTTCGGCACCGTCTTCTGCCCCAGGAGAAGACACTTTCACTTTTACAACAGGAGCTTTAGATGGACTGGGGAACACCTTGTCCTTTAGGCTTGGCTTGCGGCTACAGACAGTAAGCAACAAAATGTTAATAACTTTCTTATTTTATGAAACCAGGCCTGTACATGTGTCTTTTGAATGAGATATGGGACAATAACAAGTTACTAGTTAGAGGCAGCAGGGCCTCAGTTGTCAGAGCCACTAAATGAGTGTGTTGTACTAGTAAACAAAAATTCTAATTGCATTACTAAATGGAAAGATTACAGATTACAATTTGAAGCATGAAAACAGAAATTACTGCTACAATGCTACAATACTAGCTATAATTATTTCATCAAGAAAACTGTTAGAAATCCTATCTTGGAAAATGTTACATTTCTTGAAATTTTGTTATACAACGACATAATATTGTCCCATGCCTAATTGCAGTTTCTTTTTTAACCCGGGTCATGTGGCGTGTTGTGGTGAAGCTTACCTGAGCTGCAATGCAAACTGTCCTAGAGCAGAGGTTGCCATGTCCCCATAGGAACACAGTCACTGGTTCAGGTAAGCAGCAGGAAGCGTACAAGCGAGCATGCATGGGGACGTAAAGTGACGGCACATCTCCAAAAAACAAGAACAAAACAGTGAACACAAACCGTGCAAACAGAAGTACTGTACACTCCATGTGAAACGCACAGTTAGGTGTCTGCTATGTGCACCTTTCCCTGCTGAACACAAGATTTCAAAAATGCTGATTAGGCAAAAGGCGGCAGGCAAATCAACAGCATAAAGACATTACTAAACAGAAACCATAAATCAACTTTGACAGGGCGGTAAAAAGCTTCTATATCTGCATTGTGTGAGGAAAGTAAGAAAAAAAGCCTAGAATCCCTCCAGACAAGAGATGGGTACAAATTGAATTGTAATATTAATTGAAAATCGTATTTGTAAAGGAAAGAGAAACTGAAATTAGGGATGGGGGAAGCACATAGACTTGCAGTGCAGTAAGTGACTGTGCAGCACTGTACCTAATGTTTCTTGGACAGCACCCGCAAAGAGTGTCTTTATGTGCACTTTCACTACTGCAGTGGTGGCATAGGGGGAGACACAGAGAGATCAGATAGCAGTGGATACAGTGACAACAACGGCAGTGTGCCAAATGCTCAGTCAGTAACACTTTATTATAACTCGCCTTTTCTGCTTCTTTATATACTTTATATATTTACATTGGTGATGGGGTATACCTGGTCACTGGGGTCCTACACTGCACTGGACAGCACAGAAGAAAACATAATGCTATCTATAATGTCTGAATATTAAATAAACACTCACATATCTGCCATTTTTATTGCTATAATTGCTGCCAGTGCCACAGAAGAGTCGTAAAAACCTGATGTTTCACTTGGCTATGTCCAAAAATAAAATCAAATTCGCACAGTGCAAGTGCATCTGTGCTACACGGTTCTGTTTACTGTACTAAGAACATAAATTGAACCATAATCCCATGACTAAAATGTAACCTTAATTCATTTTATTCTCAAAATTGTAACGCAAAATATATACCAGAATATCTATGATGAAGTCCTTCTTAAACCACACCCACCTTGCTAACAAGCAACTTACACACAATGATAGTAATTTAAAATGTAAAGGCTGTTTAAAATGAATGGATGATTTTATTTTTTTTTTTTTTTTTTTCTTTTTCCAGCTTACCTGTTTGGTCTCTCCTCTCTAATGTTTGTGAAAGACAAAGTCATGATAAAATGTTACAACAGTTCTGTGTTTCTGCTCAAAAACAGTGACAGAAGCAAGGCGAGTGTCCATATTCACTTCTCCCCAGGGTGCCGCTAGCAGCTATAGCCTCAAAGAACAGCGCATGGTGAATATTTCATAAAGATGTGGGTTGGAATGAAGCCAGAATGCGCTGATCTTTGAGTGTGTCAGCAAAAGCAGCATGACTGACCGTTCTTGAAGGAGGCGCACATCCATGTCTGACATACTGACATACTTCCTGGTCATCCTCACAACTGTTTACCGTAAGCACCATGCCCAAACACACACACACACACATGCCACAGAGCACACTCCCCCAAGAAGAGCAGCACTGAGAGCAGAGCTGAAATCAAGCCAAAGAGCTGGAGAGAAATATGAGCCAATCAGATTACAGACCTGGGAGAGGTGTCGGCCGCAGCCTCCTTCCTGCAACACACAGCAGTGCAGCTATTATACAACATGTCTTCTGCGTACATAGAGACCAGGCAGCACATTGATTCAGTCATTGCAATTGAAGTATTATATTGCCAGAGGTTATTTTTTTTACATATTGCACCAACATACTAATCAGCAGATTGTGATGACTGCTGAGAAATTGCATTGATTTTTTTTTTTTTTTTTTTTTATCTATTGGTGGTGGTAAATTCAACCATTTATTTTATAAAATGAAGAATTTGATCTTACAAGGCCCTAATTTATGCATCATTTTAAACAAAAAATGTGTATACAGTATATAGTCACAGTGTTGAGTCATGCTGCATAACTAATTCAGTGATTAACTGGAATAATTTTGATTAACCGACTATTAAAAGTGATGTCGTAATTCTGCAACAGTGGGCTTTGCAAGGTGAAAATTATCTTTTGGTATTTAGATCACTATTGTTATTGGACTATACAGACAGAAAACACATGCGAAACAAGTTTTTTTTCTTTATACAAATTTTGAAGGCAAGGCAGTTTAGGCCCTAAGCTGATATGAGGTGGAACCAAGCTTTGTGAGCTAAAGAGAAGGGTTTTTTGTTGCAACTTCTATTTTTGGAATGGAACCTAACCTGCAGTCCTTAAATGAAAATGGTTTATAGTAAAAAAAAAAAAACATTACAGGACCTGTAAGAAATACTTAAATACTTTAGGTATCTTTAAGCATTTATACTATTTGTATTGATTTGTTTCAGGCTATTTAAGTTGTATGTAAGATAAGATAGATCAATTCTGCTTCCATTCCTCACATCATCATTGTTAGAATTTTAGTGCTTCTGCAGAGCATCCACAGATGTGTTTCTGCAGAGCGTCCACAGTCAGTGTTTTTGCTGTCTGCGCGTTAACGATAGCAATTAGGTGTGAACTGTGTGTGCCTCCCCTCACAACTGCAGTGCATGTGCAATGATAATGGAATTTCATATTGGTCCCAATGCAAACAATCATATATCATGACTGCCGTAGCATTTTTCTAAGCATTCTAATCAGTTCTATTCTTTTGAAAGAAAAAAGACAATCTGGCTTGGAGATAATAAAACCACTTACGTACCACCCATAAGGCATACGGCATGTTATACCAGCCTCATGCACATCACTGGTATCAGACCCCTACCTGAAGGTCTTCCCTTTCAGATTGCGCAGCAGGTCCAGCTGGTTCAGAGGAGGGATTATCCTGCTTAAGAGCAAAGAGCATGTCACCATTCAAAGGTCAAATCTCGCTAACAGTGATTTACAATTAGCCCTGGCACTTGTCTGCTAACCACTGGCCTTTCAGCAAAGGGAAGCTAGGGAGAAGTGATTTGCTACTTTGAGACACATAAAGAAGACAAATGTAGAGCAGATCAAGAACGCCAAGTACAGTGATGCTGCTGAATCATAGGTCTGGACTGTTGTAATTAGTTAAGTAACTATTGCCAATATTCCACTAAACTTCCTTGAACTGTTTCAGTGCCAGCAGACAGAACTAATCTGAAAAGGTATGACAAATGAGTACTTATAGATGCTTATGCTGGTTTTGAGGATTTAATAAACAGCACATTTTTTGTTGATTCAGTTTTCTTGGCTTCTATAGTTTAGAGGAGATAGCAGAATATGATATCAAAAAAATATTGACTGTGCAGAGCAATATTTGAAAGGCCTACCTGTACATGGGGACAGCTACAGTCTGCTCATAAAAATCCCACGTGCACAGCAGATCCGTGCGTGAAAGGTTGGTAGCATAAAACCTCCAAGCAGCCTGGAGGAAGAGAGGTAATAAAGAATATCTACACATTTGTCTCGACAGTTAGCCTCAACAGTATATATAAGGTGATATTACACAAAGATTCAATGAGCTATTATTTGTAGTTTTAATTATTACATCTGGCTTATAGTTTACTTCACATTCCTGTAATAACTCTATTCTGAATAATTCTGAATAGATTTGTTGACAGATATAATACGATATATATGAGATATAATACTATATACGAGATATAATACTTTTGTGCAATATGTTTTTCCTTGTTTAAATTACTAGTGGAAAAAAAGGGTTCAGTTGCTAACACCAAAGTGGCAAAAATATGTTGCTTTCTTATGACCATTGGAGACTTAAGGAGGAGGAAAGAGATTTTTTGCAGAAGAGCTGGTTTTCTGATCCAGGTTGTATTATTTTGCATTGGGCTGCTAGTCTTGACAGCAAATAAGTTCTATACAAAGCCTCCGAGTCAGTGCTTTGTTGCCTTGTTGGTGCCCATGAACATGAAAAGCAAACAGTGAAACTTTTCTCACATTCTCCACTGAAATTAATGGAGAATTAACAGTTTTGTAGCATTAAGAGGCAAAAGTGGGCGTGTTGGAATAAGGTCAATAGGACTTCCTTCTGTCTATAACCCCCTTGCTTAGAGATTGTGACGAGTGAAGTCAGAGTCTACTTGCAAAGTTCCACTCTGTTTGAAAGAGTCTGAAGCACAATGTCCCTTTCAAAAAAACAAAAACAAAAAAATGCCTGGAGCAGTACAACAGGAGTCCAGCAAGCTATCTAAGGTCAATAGTCTCCATACAGCTTGAGGCTATGCTGTACTCCCAGAATTGTGTTTATTTTATCCATCAAAAGGAAAGGGATAGCAACTAGTTATTTGTTATGATTAGTTACCTATTAGCTCTGGCTGATGTTCATACCTGAATGAGGCTGGCAGCAGGGTTTCGCCTCTTCTCAAAATGCTTTTGTCTATGTTGCTCTTGCACTTTCAGGGCAAAACCTGAACCCAAGATGCCCTGCAAGTACAAATACGTCAATTAAGAGTCACTATTATATAATCCAATTAACAGTCATTTAGGATCAGTGTTCTAGTAATCTGTTTCTATAAAATTACAAATTCAAGTTTTCACATTTGCATTTTTTTTGTAAAAATGCTGATATTCTACTGTTGAAGTTGCAAAGCAAACATAAAAGTCAATTTCCTGCGCACTGTGTGCTGATACAGTTGTATGTATGAGAGACTGCTGACGTCTGATGGAAGTGTACTCAAATTTCTGGTGATGTGTTTTACATTTAAGACATGACACAAACATCAGCAAATACAAGTAACACGCCCCATAGGGAGATAGTCCACTCTAAACAGTAGAGACACTATACAGACCTAACAGGGACAGTATGTCACACAATCTGAACACACATTTACCGCAACTGTCTCCTGGATGGTGCACCTACTCTCCTCCAGCTGTTACATTACTTGTCATTTGTAACAGTAGATGAAGCTTCAAAGTCAAAGTAGCCATCTGGAGTTCTACTATATCACCCTGAGACTCATTAAACGAAGCTCGTCACAGAAAGTTTAACTTTTTCATTAAAGATTCTTTTTTTTCCCTAAACTTTCTTGCAAAAAGACCACTATGAAAATCAAACTATAATTACAAATCACATATCCACAAAAAAGCGGAAAAGAGTTAGGTACTGTTCAAAATGCTAAGAAAAACTCAGGCCTGGAGACTACTAGTTGACTTACTGCAGGGAGAGCAAAGAAGGCCACTCCTATCATACTGAATGCTGCTCCCAGGAGACGGCCGTTCCATGTCTTTGGAACCTTATCTCCATAACCGATAGTGGTCAGAGTGATCTGCAGAGAAAACAGGCAGAATCTCTATAACATTATGAACTGAATTGTGAAAATCAAACTAGCTTATCTTAAAATGAAAGCAAAAAATTAAATGGATCCATGAAGTATAAAACGTAGTAACATCCTGGTACCAGTGATTCGTAGTTTGTATTCTTAGTGTACATTCACACTCATTATGGTTTGGTCTTGGTTTGACTCCAGTTTTGATGCTTACTCCTGGTCTAGTCAAGGTTTAGCTCTGCATCCACTCTCTAAATAGGTTTTATCTTTATGTAAATGCTGGCCAGAATGCATTTCTAAACACAAATCTGTTGTGTTTTTGAGGGACTTTATACTATTAACAAACTAAACATGCAGTCTATTTTCCCAAGCACCATATAAAGCAGTGTTTCAATGTCCTTTGTGTCTTACCAGTCCCCACCACAGAGCATCAGCATAGGTCTCAAACTCCTGGTTGGACTCCTTCTCCACTGAATACACGAGGAAAGAGGCCAGGATGAGGCAGAGGAAGCCGATGTACCAGGCAGTGATCAGCTCCTGTCGAGACAAACAGACCAATGCAGTCATAAAGTGCAGTCATTTGACCTCAAGGAAATGTAAAATGTCTCTTCTGTAATATTATTGGACTGGGTGATGTCATTGTCATGCCCTGTTTGGTTCAAAATCTTTCATAACCATCTTTATTTCCCTGGGCCCCACACATGATCTGCTTTCAACACTTCGCCTCTCATATCAGCAAACCCGGCAGGAACACTTGCAGCTTGTTATTGAGGAGCGAAATCTATTTTGAAGATCATTAGGACAAACTGAGGGATTTGTTTTCCACTTAATTCTCACCAATTCAGCTATCTGTATCTGCAAACAAGCAACCATTTATTTAGATGGATTTGGATATTTACTTGGAATAGGTTGCGTTCCCTCTGGGGTGAGGGACAAGTCAAGGGATTTATTTAGATGCTGCCCCCGCGACCCGGATATTGAAGAAAATGGATGGATGGATGGAGTTGCGTTCACGACATCATGACAACTGCTTAGATTTCTTCAGAATTTCAGATCAGAATTTAATGGAAGAATTTACGTTAAGAAACTGACACATTGCAGATGGTTTGTTTACTTGAATTCCTTAATATAGCCATAGGACCACTGCAATAGCTTGAAACCCACAAATAGAGACTGGAATTGTCTCATCATATCTCAAAAAAATTTCAGTTAGTGCAATGTTAAACCAATGGAGAAAAAATATTTATTTTTTGCTATTAACTGTGTATATAGTGTTTTAATAGCATTGTCTACTGTTTCCAGTCATTTTTGGCAATTTTAGAGCAAACGAAGCAAATCTAAAGCTCTATGGTCAACAAACATCTAAATCTAAAAGGTGCATGCGGTGGCCTGATTACAGCCAGCCCCTTCAGGGGTGGAGGTTGAAGTGTCAAACATCTGCATGTTTTTCAGAAGGGGTAGATTAAGCGACAAGTAGCAGCTGTTAATGTCAACAGAAGTAGAGGGGGCCTGGCGCCAACATATTTGCAAAGCATTCTGGGATTCATAGTATTAGATAAGCAGGTGCTCAGGCCAGCTCTAATACATATTTGATATGATCTCGTGGGCCAAATATATTTATATTGATGGCCAAATTTGGCCTACGGACCTGAGTTTGACATGTCTGTCTTAGACCAATCACAGTATTCCTCATATGTCCGGACCCCAGCCCTCCTTCCCCCCTCACTCTCCCCTTTAGAAATGTGTTTGTGATTGGAGTTTAGGTGTTTAGTCCCACTTTAAAAAGTATTTTGACTCTATGAAATTACGAGCAGTGTTGGGAATCTTACTTTAAAAATGTAATTAGTTTATAGTTACAAGTTACTTCTCCCAAAAAGTAACTGAGTTACCCTCTCAGTTACTTTTGGGAGAAAGTAAAATGAGTTACTAGGCAAAGTAACTATGGTCGTTACTTAATTTTTTAAAACAATAAAAACACAACAATGCAACATCTAGATGTTTCATTTATTTCACTTTCAGCAAGCTGGATTTGCATTTGTTTAAAGTGATTCATATCTGACAACAGCCTGGACACTTTCAGTCACATTTAAACATATGTCCATATCAAATATGTGGCAGTAGTTTGTGTAAAGTTGGAGGAGGAGGCGCCGTGCGTCAGGGCGTCACGTTTCTGATCAAAACTCAACTCGGACCCAATCAGCTGTCAATGTACGTGTGACAGGACACCATTTCCCATCATGCATTGAGCGTTTGTAGTCCATGCAGGCGCCGCAGTCGGTGGAGAGCTGCTGCGCTCGCTTCGCTCAAAAATTGCGGCCGTGTCTCAATTCGCCAAATGCACCGTTCCATGAACTGTTCAAAGTGCGGGTCGAAGTACCGCCCGACTTAAATGCCCCGTTCAAGCGGCGCATTTAAGGGACTTTGGTTAATTGAGACACGGTCTGCGTCGGCCTCGCTCTCACGAGATTATCTGCGCTCGCCTCGCTCATCTCAAACAAGCCTCTCACCCCGAGCCTCTTTCACCAAAGAAAACACAACAGCTGCAGCTCCTCGTCTGAGAGATGCTCTGATGAAGAGCAGAGTGAACTGAAGTAATAGTAATAGTAACGCGCCACGTTTTACTGTTAGTAACGGTAACGGCGTTAGGAGGCTGGTAAAAGTAATTAGTTAAATTATTCCGTTAGTGAAAAACCCAACACGTTAGTAACGCCGCTATTGTTTAACGCCGTTATTCCCAACACTGATTACGAGTAGGTAATATCAGGTTGTTATATGGTTCTTTTGTTTATGTTTTTATATATTTTTTGCCAATCCATCTCGATGTTTGACACATTTGGCTAGTAAAGTAAAATGATCAACATTTGATCTCAAGAGCTCTATATCTCAAATACATTTTAAACAGTGAACATGTTAAATGCAACATCTAGATGTTTCAGAATATTTCAGCAAGCTGGAGTAGGAAAAGGCAAAATAAATTATGTGGCTGCTCGCATTACTTACAAAAAAACTAATTAACAGTGAACACACCAAAATATGCAGAGCGACCAAATACAGTCATTAATCAAAGCCCCTTTCCGTGCTCACCTTACTGTGCGCATAGACCACAGAGCCCAGCAGTTTCCAGGTGCCTCCTCTCCGGTCCATCCGCAGCATACGGAGGATCTGTAAGAACCTCAGACTCCTGATGGCCGAGGTGGCAAACACATTCCCCTGAGAGCCAGCAGCCAGCACCGACACCGAGGCGATCAGTACCATCATGTCTGTAATACACAAGGATTTAGTCACAATTAAGGTGTATTCATTAAAGCAAGAATGAGGAGACTACATACACTTTGTGCTGTACTTTGAAATCTATATTCATCATAATCATGTTCATATATAGTTAGACATTTGCATACATACATACACATACATTTGCTCACTCGATTATTCTGCAGTGCATCAGTTTGAGCTGTTTGGGGATGTACTAAGCCAGCAAAGATATATTCTTGCTAAAGAGACAGCTAAGTTTTCTGGTAATGGGTCTGCTACCTTCTTGAAGATGTTATTGCCTCGCCTGGAAACATTGCACCATATGGTATTCAACTTAATCTGTCTGGATTTTATTCAGTTGGTTTGATTGCTTAAAAAGACCTCAAGAAACCTGCATTCTTATTGTGGGTGTGGCTGCTTCTTCACAGATCTGACCTGCCACTCGGTCTGGCGGTGTTAACTGCTTGTGCTCTTAGGGATAATTATGCTTAATGTCATACAGTGTACAGCCAAAAAACTAGTATTCATGAAAGCAAGCAGGGCTATCTAATGAGATATGTGAGATGCAAGTGTTACTGTCCATAGTAAATAAATTTTGCTATCTTATAATTACTGCCCTACCCCAAAGTCTTAACGGTATAAAACGTTATTGCTGAGTTGCCTTAGATATCAAGAACTAAACATTTGAGACAAAACACAAGGTGAAGTAATGGCAGCCATACTAATATCCAATTTTCTTTCCTCACCTATGACACAAAAAGGCTTTCTGGCAAATTTGAGCCTGCCCCTCCATCCTCTGTAGCGACAGCAGCAGCCAGCAGCCCATATCCTGACAATGTACTCCACCCCAAATACTACGATGGTCACAATTTCCTATGAACACATAAAATACACACAGTATTATGGAGGCTTAAAAGGCTTATATTATGCAAATTTTGATCTATGTTATAATATTGTATCCTCATCAAAAACATACCTAGAGTTGTGTTTTGTTTCTTTCAGAAATGTTAAACACACAAATCCTGCATAATTAGGCTGTGTTCTTCTCTCAAACAGAAAACACTCTGTTCCACCTTGTGATGTTATCAAGTGGTAATACAGGAAGTGTTCCCCTGTATTTTGAAACTCCATACAATCATTTGAAGAATTTGCAGCCCTGGAATTGACAAACTTTGGGGCTACAGCTATTTTTTGAAGATTTTGTGGAGTTTCTGAGGCAATCTGAATGAAAAAAAAAAAAAATTTTAAAGGCAACTTAAGGTTATTGTAGTGTGTTATAGAGTAAGTTCAAATCAGGCTGAAAATAGTTGTTAACTTTAAAACTACCACTTCAAGACAAGGTGGAACAAAGAATTTTCAGCCCAATAATGCAAGATTACTCAAACGTGTAAAGGAAACAAAACACAACCCCTGGTACGTTTTGGATAAGGTAACACAATTCTAACATGGCTAAAAGCTCACAGGAGTCAGTTTTACATAATATAGCACCTTTAATATATGAATAGACATAACAACACACATAAAAAAGGTGTAATGTGTAAACCTACCAGGATGTACAAGGCACTCTCTGAACTGTCTTTGAACTCTCGGATAGTGGCGAACACAGACAGGATGAGACAGGAGAAGACCAGGAGGAAGCTGCAACATGCAATAATAAAGATATCACTTAGTTCGTAAACATTGTGAAGTAGACATTGTGATGTTTTCTGCTGGGCAGGGCTGAGCCTAGAGACAAAAAGAGGCACTGTGTGCTTTGCCAGCAATAAAGCGTAAAATAATGTTTTTTTAAATATAGAGGATGCCAAAAAAAATGACTGGATGGTTTAGATTCGGTCTCGGAACTGTCAGTCTGTACTGTACAGTCACTGACTCTGACTGAGACCATTACAGCTGCTTTAGAAAATGAACTTTCCAGCTGATGGATGCTGGCTTACCCAGATGCCATACGTGAGCGGCATGAAGACCTGATGGGGCTGTCGTGTGTTTAGCCGAGTAAAGCTACAGGCATAAAGGGAATGCCTTATAACTAGTAAGTATGTATAACAATAACTATGTTAGAAAAGGTCAAAAGATTACTTTGTTAAGTCTCTGTTTTAGTCCAGTAAATGTAAACATTTTAAAATATGGCTAATGGTGTGAAAGAACTGAGAGACAATGATCTGGTAAGCATCGTGTAACTATAGAATAAATATGTGTAGCCCTACATTCATGTAAATGTCAAGTGCAGAATGTATCATTGAAATGGAAACACCCCATTTGTGTTTTGAAATAGAAGTCTTTAACTTATTTTCAAATTTTTGTATTGTTCAAATAATAATCAAATGGACAATAGATTGACAACAGATTGACAATGTAATTCTGGTTACATTTGCTATGTATATTTACACAGTATATTACTATACTATACTATACTATACTATACTATACTATACTATATATTACTATATACTATTTACAACACACTCTTTATGTTGGGGATCCATCTATCATCTATCTAGATTAATAACAGCCACAGTTCCAATATTATCAAGCAACAATAGTTCTCTTCTCTGAGTGTATGACAGACTGCCCTTAAGCTGCCACTATTCATTCACTATTAAGTTGTTTGTTCTTTGTGACTATAACTGTGGTGTTTCGTGTGACATCTTCATCTTGACCATGAGGCATCACTGGTCCCTCTTCAACTGGAACCTCTTCAACTGTTTGATTAAAGATGAGTATTCAAATTCCCAAAAACTAGGAGATATTCAAGATAAAAGGAAAATAAAAACTTTATATATATGACCCACCATGGCTTGGGGACTGTTGGTGTGTGGAGTGGATAACACTGCAGTAGTGCACATGTTTCATCTGGTTTAGTGTTGGTACCTTGCTTTTAATTAGAAGAAGATTAACCATGTTTGGCTGTTTGTTTTACTTGAAATATTATTTACTTTTGACTGGCTGGGGATTTTTCCAAGACAAATCTAGCATAACCTGAGATTGGCTGTTTAAAATGATGGCCACACGATATTGTGTTGAGCAACATTTTGCCTAATGTGCAAAAAGGTGCTTATTAGTACAGAACAAAACCAACACATCAGTACCTATAAACACCATTTCTTTTACCTGATATGAAGAGTGCTCTGCGAACACGAGCGTTGTTTTGTCTTTGCCTTCTCTGTCAGTTGTACTGGATTCAATCCAGTCTATAATTCAATCAGAATTGTCTTTTTTTCTGACAAGAAAACATTTTAAGGCTGTAAAACGTCATACTTGCAAGAGTTGCCACATCACATTAAGGAGTCTCTACACTGTGTTTTTATAATGCATCTGAAACAGTGGATCATGTTTCTTGGTCAATAACATCTCAAGCAATTAAGTGAGTTCACTGAGATGTTCACTGTTTCCACACACACCATCAAGATACTAGCTTATTTTATAGCGTTTTGTTTACTGCCACAACACAAGAATTTGTATTCAGAGCAAATGAGGCCACTCATTTATTGACAGAGCGGTCAGAGTTCAAATCTGACATTACAATGCACTGCAGAACTTCACCCTTTTCACATTTTGACATCTTTAAAAAACATGGTATATTTTAAGACAACTGCACTCTGTTTGGGTGTGTATATATTCTTTATACACGATTCAAAATGATGAAGATGAAGAACAAAATCTCCTGTGATATATTTTGTGCAATCACATCTAAAAATGCACCAATGACATTCACACCTGGCATTTATACAAGCCGCTACTGCCAGGTCTGAACTGGAAAGCATGGAGGTGGCTTCAACAAACAGAACGGTGTTATAAAATCTTTATCTATATTCAGTACTATTAGTGTATTAAGGATTATTAAGACAAATATAGAACAGTGTCATGAGAAAAAAAAAAAAAAAAATACATTTTTTTTTTATAAACTAAAGAACTCTATTTGATTGAAAGATCTATTACTTCACTTCACAGAAACAGAGTTATGTTTATATTAAGAGGAGAGAGATACTAATTTTTCACTTACGGCTGGGCGAGATAGTAATAAGAATCAAACTGTGATCTCAATATGCTATATTTATGATATTGTCAGCTCATGATTCAGTGTTTCACTGTTTAATGCCACTCTATGCTCACACACTAACACTTTTCCCTCCCACTCAACCTCCTTAAAACTACAAGTGAGTGACAGATGGAATAGACCAATTAAATATGAACTCTCAGAACAAACAGATGACCAGATTTACTATAAAAACGCAAAGTGTACATGAATAGTGATGAAACCAAAAGCATGATCTGGTTCCAAGAAAACTGTGATAATTGTGTTTTTTGGACATATTATTCACAAATTTTTAGTACCTGTTGCCTCACAACATGGACCCTGTTTAAACTTCTTTTACAAGGTGCTTGTATGTATTGTACCTGTAAACTGGCATCTCTTTGTTATACGAAAGAACTTTGGTATAGGCTTCAAAATAACAGACAGTTAACATTTTGGCCAATTGAGGAGGAAATATTTAAAAAAAGAGCATTAAAATGTACATGGTCTCCCTTACTTTAGTAATACAAGTTTACAAGATACTGCTAATGGCTTTATGGTTTAGCCACATTTAAACTGCTGTGGGTGGTTTACTACATCTTCACTTTACTGGAATAATTTCATAGAAAGAGGTTCTGGCTGTCTCTTTAGAAAATGGTGGACAGATATAAATCAAATGTAAAGCCCAGACGCCTGGGAGCATTAGCCCAGCGATGCATTGGACGTACATATTATGGATGTGAAGTGAGAGAGGGCAGGGGGACTACTCAGTGGGACAGGGCTTTAAAACCTCTCCTGAAGAAGCCAAGTGCTGAACTGAAACATAACACTGTGATAATGCAGGATTAGAAGAAAAGCAGTCCACATAAATCACAGTAAAGGTAGCGCAGAGCAACAGCCAGACAGACTTGGCCATATCAGATGGTAAAGCTAACACTGCTGTAATGTCATTTGCAATTACTGGTTAAAGGGCTGAAAAAGAAGCACTTATATATTATGCTAAGAAAATTATGGTTGAACCTGAATCATCAACTCACATCCTGCTTTTTTATCAAACTCAATTTTTCTTATCTTAAATCAGCCATGCACAGTACTGTTAGCTGTATTTGGTTTCACTTAAATATTAAAACGTAGTCTTTAAGTAGGTCTAAGGTTACGTCAAAATAATATTACTCAAGTAGAAGTACAAAGTAGACGTCCTAGAAAATACGATCCTAAAAAATAAGTTTAAAAGTATTTAAGAAAACTACTACTTAAATAAGATATTACATCTGATGTATAATTCGAAGTTAATCTAATGTAATATTATATGATGCCAAAAATCTGGTATTTTCAAAGGATAGACACAAAAATCAGAAGGAGCAGAGCAAGAAACAAAAGTTAAAATTATTTCAAATTGTCAACATAAAGCTTTTTTCACTTCTAGACTTACTCACAGTTGGAAGAGTAACCAAAACTTTTATGCAAGTGAGACTTCTATCACTTCAATAAAAATATTACTCAAGTAAAAGTGTGGTGCATCATCAGAGGTGGTGCCACCTCTGATGATGTATTAAATTTCACACAGTACAAAGTGTTTCCCTTTAAAATATCTTGAGTATTTTTTTTTTTCTTGGTGCACACATCAATTTCCTATAGCAGTATTTACAAACGGTTGTCCCTGATCCCTACTTTTTTCTATTGCAGTTGTAGTTTAATGTCAAACTCTTGGCTTGGTGTATTGGCTGTTAGCCAAAAACTCTAAAGATGAGACCCACAAAAACTTTGGGCTACACACCAACATTCTGCCTTTAGTCATAGGGATTAGTTTGCATAGCAACTGAATGTGAGCTATAAGCGTTTGCCATTGGTTTTAATGTTCATAAAATAAATTGACTCAATAATCAACATTTCTTATAATTAAACCACATTTTACTTACAACTTTATTTTGCATAGTGTTGATGTGCTTACCATTGTTGTATAGTGTAATATACAGCCTAATGAGCGTGAGCATAGATTGCATTCTTGATTAATTACACTCTGTCATTGCACATCTGTTCTCCTGAGGGGGGATCAGCACTCTCAGATTTACAAACCAAACTGTAACTCTGTGTTTTACACAACTTTACACAAACTCAATGTGCAGTTTTAGAGAGCAGTTTATTTAAGGACACTGGCTGCCTCATAAACAGGCCCTAATGAGCTGCCCACTGATGAGACGACCTATCCCTTAGGCAGTCACAAACTCAGCCCTGACAGCACCTCCGCTCTGCTCCCACATCTCATGAACTCACAAAGAGCGGTTACAGTAAGACAAAGGTGTGCAATTATTCTTCAGTTTGGACTATGGGAGGGCATCCATGTGCTATGTACTATCTACTCCAAATCAACCAAGTAACTGAGGGCTTAGATATTGAACACACTTTGAACAAAAGCATTTTCTGTCCTTACGTAAGCAATAAAACACCCCCCCCCCCCCCAAATGTTTCAGTTTTGTACATCATACATGTTTATTATTATTCAAAGCATCAAGCACTGAAAGAAGACAGACAAGGCCCACAGCAGAATGGATCATTACGCCTCTACTGCTAACAAGTCAAACTGGCTGTCTATAAGTTCCAGGGCCGGCATACGTCACACACAGTTTTATTTATTAAAGAGGCACTATGTAACTGATGGAGGGTCGGTTACCACACCAAATGTTATTCCTTTACCTAGAATGTTCCACAGTATGGCATGACAAGTGAACATGCTCACAGTCAGAATGCACGTTTCTCAAGGGATTTGCAATAGCAATTTATGAGTGATAAAAGCACCCACAATAATTAAATATATGCTAGATAGATATGTTTAATGCCATACTGTGTAACATTCAAGTCAAAGCAATTCTAATCCTCATGGCAACAAGCTGATTGCAGATCGCCCTCTCAAAAGTTATGGACCTCAACAGTGACAACCTGTTTAGGTTTCAGAAGTAAATTTTCCATTCAGACTTTTCGAAAAATTCAAATATTAAGAGTTCAAAGACATCATGGAGGCTAACCAGCTACGCCCTAACTAGTATCCATAACGTGGTTGTTTTAAGTCCAATAATAATAATGATAATAATGATAATAATACATTTTATTTATAATGCACTCTTTATTCCATAGAATCTCAGAGTGCTACAGTAAAACAATAACTTTAAACCAATATTAATTGCTAAAATGCTAAAAAAAAAACCACATCAACAATAAGCTTTTTAAAAGCTAATCTAAGATTTAGATTAGCTTTTAAAAAGTTCAGGCTCTGTGTGGCTCTCAGCTGGGCAGGGCGGCAATTCCAGAGTCCTGGTGCAGCTGAACAGAAGGCTTAGTCCCCATTGTACGGAGCGTAGTGGGGGAGACCTGAAGTAGCATGCTACCTGAAGATCGGAGGATGCGGTTTGAGGATTGCAAAGTGATCAGGTCTTGCAGATACAGTGGTACCTGACCAGTGATGCATTTATGGGTCAGCAGAAGGATTTTGTATTCAAGCCAGGATGAAACAGGGAGCCAGTGCAGTGATTTGAGAATAGGCGTTTTAAAAAAGTAAGTAAGAGTTTCAGATTTAAAATTATTAATTAATTACCACATAGCTGATTATCCCCAAACAAGATTTTGAATTTTTAATCACTGTTGAATTTCACATAGTCTACCTTTAAGGGAATGTAGATTTACCAATTCAATCTTGAAAATGTATGGTCACATGTATCATCAAACCGGCCTCTGTAATAGAGAGTTCTGTAGCACATGACGAGGGTGTGCAGTGCATTAAGCCCTGTCACTCTGACCCTCTGGGCTGCAGTATTGACATAGGGTCCTTACACTCTCACAGGGTCCTTACACTCTCCTTGCCCCTCTCAGTGAATTTTTCCCTATGTGCAGGCCAGTCCGTTGTGGTCTAAATTTAGCGTGATGAGTGAGTCTGGCCTGGTTGTTGTGCTGAGGAGAACAGATCGATGCTTCTTTATCTGCAGCTCAGAGGGAAACGCAGGCCCTTTCTGTCCTCCACAACGGCTCCCCTCAAACCAACTGATTAATGGTCCCATTCCTCCTCAGCTGGTCCCTAGCACAAGGAATGTCCATAGCTTTTTACTGGTGGAATCACACAAAATGACACAGCTGAATTATAATTTCCACAACATACTATTTTTTTTATAGACTTTGACCACTTTTTTGTTTAGGATTGGCACAATGAACTAGTTATTTATTGATTTGATAGATTCTTACATAAGGACTTTCCTATCTAGTCACATAACTTGACTATACAAAAGGGCTCGTCGCAAGAATAGCATTTTTGTTGTGTTGTTGTGGGTTTTAAAGCGTATCCATTCGTTTAAGAAAGAGAAAAAAATTAGGACTGTTGCCATAGTGATGAACAATTTAAAGCAAAATAGTATATCTTTTGAATGGGTAAAGTCCTTAAAATGATGCATATACCCGGAAGCTAAAACCCATGAACTGGCCACGAGTCGCCATAACCCAATTAGCATGGACTTGACTTCAACAGTAATCCAATAACAATTTTCTAGGAAGTGAGTGACCCCAGGCCCCCAAAACTAGCAAGTCCTATGACACCAGATGTAATGCTGTGGAATTATCTTAGGATCTTTTGGTTTGAGTTAATGCAAGCTGCACAGAAGAACATTCTTCTAATGGTATACCACAGACATTAATGGTCAGCCACTAACAGAGGAAATTGTAAATTGTAAATTGAACACTCATATCAGCATCACAGAACAGAAATAACCACTGACCATTTAATGCAATGAATAAAAGGTCTGAAAATCCAAGGAGCCCCCCAATGCCTAATGGAATTTAGCTGTATTTCAGGGTGCCTAGTGTCCTTTAGGCAAAGTGTGATGGATATTGTTGGATTTATTTTATTAATGCCATTATTTGCCATTATTTTTGTTGCATTTACATAATATCGTTATCAAAATTCTTTAAAGATATATCGAGATATTCATATTTGTTAATATACCCCTAATGGGAAGACCTGCTCAATAAGTCTAAATTTAACCTATAACCAATAAACATTCAATGCAGGTTTTTATTTAGAATTTTTAAACACTCTGAAAATGTATAGTAACAATTTCTAAATGCTATCAGTACTAGACGTTTGTAAATACGTATGTAAAATCTCTAAAAGTGTTCAGTCATGTTTTTTAAACTTTTATTTTGCTGATGATGTATTTAAAGTCTAATAAAAATTGAAAAAATAATCACTGACGAGTAGACTGCTAAATCATTTTTAGTTAGAGCCCTAAGTGAGATAGCAGTGACCGACATGAAGTGGGCTAAATCTACCAGAAAAAGCCAACAACTAGAAAGACGTGTAGGTAATGGACAGAAAAAAGAGCATACTTTACTTTGCCTAAAAGCCATTAGTCATTATATAGAATGCCCAGGCAAAGTAGAGAATAGTGATCTACTTTCCCTGTAACATACACGAAGAATACCCTGCTCACTTTTTAAACTCTTTCTGCACAAGTGAGTAACTGCAGTGCATTCCTGTCCTCAGATCAACCTTCACCACTGGGACACAACAATACAGCGCCATATTTCTGTGTGGGGTTGTGCTAATATAATATCCATCCACAGCACCTGACTCTGTGCTCTAACTCCCGGGCAAGCCATCGCCTCCCAAAAAAACCCTGTTCGATCCCCTCAGCATTTGTCAGCTGCTGGTGTGTGTGCTACTGTCCTGGCCTCTTCCTCTGGGTCTTAGCCAGGTCAGCACAACAGTAGAGAAGTGGAGAGCGTCCTCAATCTGTCTCCAATCACTTTTGGAGACTTCATTGGGACATTCATTCTCATTTGTTTTTGCTGATAGATCATTTCCTCCCTGTTTTGTCTGATCAGTGCAGTGAACAGAGGATGCCAGAGTCAGCATCGAGACAGCGCTGACAGGAGGGGCTAAAGATAAATAGTCTGTCACTTCTCTTCATCAGATCCAAGGCTATGTGCTACTTTTGGTACATATTTTCATAGTGAATCACACGGCGATTACACTGTGGTCAAAGCAACCTTGTATCTCTTGTACTTCAACCTTGTATCTGAATAGAAGTAATAGTAATAATAAGGTAGCTGAATGGTCAAATAATATGGTAGAAAGGGTTTTAAAGCTCGTCAGCTACTGTATTGTGGACAATATTTTCGGCTTCCATTTTCAGTCTGAAGGTGAGGATTGCCAGAGGGTTTTGAGCTGGGGTTATCAAAAGTAACAAAAAATCAGATACTAATCAGTACTAAAACTAGTATCAAAACTAGATACTCATTCAAACAAGCTTCGATACTAAAACACAACTGGAAAAAATTTGACCTTTCCTGAACAGTTTCATCTTGAGTTTTTTCAGAACCAGACCTCATGGTATAATAAACAAATGCTATTATTTTGAGTTGAAAATTACAATATTGTAGCTTTTAAAATTATCATTTGGGTATCAAAACCAGTATCAAGTATCGAGTCTTCTTCAGTACAAAATTGTTGTATCGTGACAACACTATTCCATGCCAAACTGAACATTGTGTGTCACAGCTGGACGAGTGCTGATGAGATGTGAATATTTTATTATCCTATTTAACATCAATAACAACTTTAAAACATTAACATTACCAACTTATATTTCAGTCATTTCTACAGACGTATGGTTTTATTTGAGTCTATTAATGTCTATTAACAGAACTGAAAATTAGATTTTAAATACTCACCTCTTTTTTAATGTGAAAGTGCCACTCGGGAGCAAGCCCACAAAAACACATTTCACAACTCTCAAAATTTGCTATGAAACTGGTCTAGAGCTACAATTTATACTGTCGTAAGGGGTGCTAGCTATGGATATAGCTCCTAATAGAGTAGCAACCCTTAACTAGTCTAATAACCAACGAACCAGCCCTGGACAAATAAGGGGAGATTACACATTATAACATCGTCGAAAGTTAACAAAAATATATATTTTGCATAATACTCACTCTTTACATCAAGTGATCCTGAATTTGATTACCGGAACATTTCTTGGGCTGTTTGATGATGATGTAAGAAGAATTGTGAATAGGGACTTACATGTCTGCATTGGAGACTACAGAGGCAACATAATACATTGATTGGAAGCTAAGAAAAGAAAAAGCAAAAGTCTTAAAAGAGCAAACACCACAACCAAACCACAAAGAACTTTCAGAAACCCTGTAATGATTGATATTGCGATAAATACCAAATACGCAATACAGGCTTATACAAACAAGTATTGCATTACAGTTATATTATATGAGGATTTACAGGAAGATTCTCCTACAGGGACAGAGCAAAGGGTGGTGTTCTGAACAGCCAGCATACACACAGACACTCAAAAGCTCTTGTTCCACTTTGGACCACAAATACGTTACAAAAGAGAGAACCAAACACCAGTGATATCACAGAGAGCAGACAGAAAGGGCCATAGACTGGGTAAGGACATGTCTGACTGCCAGCTTCATGCTTAGGACTAATTTATATTTTTGGCTGCCGTTTTGAGTGAGCGTTACTGTTTTAAACAAGGATGAAAAGCTTATAGTTTATATTTTCAACATGGATGTGTAAGCATATAACTTTAGATGTGCACCACAATTATCATAACTACCTGCATAAACTTAATATGAAATACACTAGCAATAGACCGATACAGCGGTTAGCCAATATATCGGGCCTATGTGTGTAAATTTTTGCATATCAGCTATCAACCTTAAATCTCCAGCAGATGCCAATATTTTGTTTAGGCAACCAGCTTTCTCCATATGCAAAAGAGTATCAGGGATGCACCGATCCAGGTTTTTCAGTTCCGATACCAATGACGATACTTTGTCTTTAAGTATCTGCCAATACCCGATATCAACTGATACAAGGGCAGAGATTGAAAATATAATTTGTGACTTTTAAACACAAACAGCATATGTTTAAAATGACCCAGATGTGTTTTGTAACTACAGAACAGCTTTATTAAAATACAAGTTTAATCTCATGAGACATTTTGGGCCAACATTGGTCAGTTGCGCCAATTTATAGACCAAAATGGGATATCGGCTGTACCAATATCTTACAAGCATATATCCGATCCACCAAAATATTCAATATCTCATGCCAGTATCATATCGGTGCATCCCTAAAGAGTGTAAGCGTAAAGCTTTATTTGAACACATTTGTCTCTCTCTCCAGTAAGACAAGGTGGTGGATGAGTTTGTACTAAATTCAAATTAGAACATTAGGGTAGAATTACCAAAATGAGCCCTACATATCTCCTCAACCTAGACACATACAAGCACATTTTGACCACATTTGTGAAGGATTGCAGAATCTAGCCATTGTTATCAGGAGAATCTGAAAATATATAGAATATACTTGTCCGTATCAGATCATTGTTTAGTTGCTCAATAACAACTCTTGCTTCAGTCTAATGTAAGTAGAAGACGAATATGAACGGCTTGAAATATTACATAGAAACTGCAATGCTTTCAAGTCTGTCTGCAAATGTCAGGACTAATTTATTTCCGAAATGTCCTTGATTTGTAAACTTGGAAGAAAATCAGGAACATCCTTCAATGAAAACCTGGCCAAAGAAAGGATTAAGATAACATTGACATTCAAGCTATTCTACTCGAGTCCCTCACTTTGAAAGCCTATCTTTTTACAGTTATCATATTCTGAAGTAAATAAATAAACTGTCAGAGCGTGCTGTCTGAATTTCCACATACTGTCTTCAGAGTCGAGATAAGAGCGGAGGAGGAGACCTGGTAGTTTTATAAATCAGCTGGGAGACACAAAGAGATCCACAGATGAGGAGTGTGTGGACAATGAATAATGTATAGTAGAGAGAAATGGAGGAGGGCTAAAGCTTGGCCCAAAAGCTCACAGAGAACTCAGGGTGACTTTACTCATCCCCCCCAGTGTTTATCACCTGCATACTACTGCAGTAACCTGGACAACTGTGGACTATGCAATATCTGCAACTCTGAAAATACATGGTGGTGGGATGAACCATTTAAAAGCCCCTCTTTCTCCACAGCACAGACCATGCCCTCAGGTGAAATGCAGTCTAGCTATAGTACACCAAATGCACTAGTTGATGCACAAATCTAACTAGCATCAATCAATAACAGTCATATAGAAGCTATTGTGCTTGTTGTGTTTCCTGCCACTTTGCTAACGCAAGGATCTACAGATAATGTAACTCCATTAGAGACCAACTCTGGGTGTAGTAGCTTTAACCTTCACACTTGTATTAAATCAGACAGAGCAACTTTTGAAAACCATTTCCAGTTTCCAATGCATGTTGCAGCAACTCAAATTTGCTTAACTGAGCTTGGCAAAAAGCAACCACAAAAGTTGCCAAGTTTAGTTGTTTATGAAGCAAAATATATATATAACTGATATTACAGCTCTGTAATATTGATCTGATATGGCACCCACTGAAATCACTTTGTGGACAGGAGTTTACTGGGGTTTTAGCAGAGCACCCAACTGACATGCAATGATAATAACTAAATAAATAGCATCATACGTAACATTTTTACCCTTGCTATCTTATTCAAAGCTATTAATCCAATGTTGTAAATATAAACTTCCTGTTCTGCACCAAAAGATGTGTGGACCAAAAAGGATCAGCCAGGATAAATGAAGGCATTTTTTATGGGTGTCATTTTGAGCATTTAAATAATACGTTGCTTTGAATTGTTAATTGCATTGTCAAGGCAACAGCCCTAAATTAGAATCTTTCTGAAACCAAAGGATAGACCCAAGACTGACCACAGTATCTTCATCCATTGTATTCTATTCAACTAAAATCCAGTTTATAAACCATCTCTCTTCACTTATCATCTATTTACTGTTCTCATTTAGTTATTTAGATTATATATAGACATTTAGTTATTTCAGTGGATTTGATGGTCACTGATATACATTCAAATTACTTCTTTCTTAAGTTACTTTAGTTTTGAAGTTCAGTAGTATCAGTTAGAATTGAAAATGTATTACAGGCCTCTAGATCCAAAATGAGCATACAAGCAAACATACAGAAATGTTTTGGATGTAGCTAGCAGTCCAACAGAGCAAAGCCTAAGTATTTCAAAAAGCTAGGAGTTACTGTACTAGTTACTTTATAAAGCGGGAGAAAGAGCTGTGTTTCTAGATACAGTTCACACCTGCCCCGATACATCACAATGACCCACCTAGACTACACATACACAATCTATCACTTTGACCTACACAGTCTCATAAACTTGCACTAGTATCTAAAACATCACTATTCAAAAGGGAGCAGGCATTGTGTCCTCCCAAAAAGACAAGAGATGCAGCCTTGGCAGATGCTTTGAGTGAATAATTCAGACATTTTTGGCCTGACCTGGTGGGGATTCTGGGAAAGAGTGTTTTCACGTTATAACAGTGCTCTTCAGAGCGTCCTGTCTCAGGAGGTGGGGGTGGAAGTGCAGTGCTGTGGAATCCTTAATGCTCAGGCCATTTCTGGAGCATACTACAGAGCACAGAGAGAGGATGAATGAGGAGGTAATCTTGGTAGTTAATTATGTTAATGCCAAAATGTCAACATTTGGGTCTTTTCTACTGCAGTGGTTCTCAATCTTTTTGCACCAAGTACCACCTATGATCATTTTTGGCTTTCTGAGTATGTGTATATCTAAACTTGAACTTTATCAGGCCTAAATCAGTGCTAAACCAGGTCTAAAATGAGACTAAACCATGGACAAAGTGGTTCTAAATAATTAATATCCCAAAGAAGGACAAACACATGAATAGATTTGTCTCTAAATAAAACTGCAGAAGGTCCTGTCCACTACCAGTGTTACACATATCACAGTCTGGGAAACACTGATCATTTGCATTATTTAGCATCCAGCCCAAGCACACACAAACTTGTCTAAGGGGTAAATTTGTGGTTGAGTCCATTACTCAACGGAACAAAGTCAATCCATCATTTGGGTACCTGTTCAGTCCAGCACCTACATATGGGGCTGAAGTGTAACATCCACATCTTTTATCAATTCCTTTAGATAACAAAAACATGAAAATGCAATCTAAATGAAATGACAGTGAATAGAGAGCATTCCCTAGTTTGATGCACCTACAAGTAGGGGTGGACAATGTGCTAAAAAAAATTATTTTCTAGAAGCCAGATCATGATTTCGATTCATGTACAATTGGTGGCCTTGAAGAGTTACCTAAAGTCATCTGCTTCTTCTGAACACTGGCACTTTATTGCAGCTGGTTGAATCTATCTGTCACTCACTCAGAGCATTGCTGACACTGACCAATAGGTAACAGGGCAAGAAAAAGCATCTTTGTTTGAGCATCAAGCTGCATTCAAGAGAAAATCTGCAAATCACAATATGTTGATTTTAACAAAATAGTAGTCGTCACAATGATGAGATCACGATTCGATTTTTATCACCATATCATCCAGCCCTCCCCGCAAATCAATTATGTTTCAGGCTATGATGCAGTAGACTTGCACACAGAATGGAGCACAGCCGATGAAGCATTTCCAAGTGCATGTAAAGTAGGCCTAAAACATTTTGAAACAAGATATATTGCTACAGAAAGTACTTTTTGCCACTGACACAATAACAATAATGCAAGATAATCCGAAAGAGATCCATTTTCAAATATACATAAAAGGCCTGAGCTGCAACAAATAAATAGCAGAATGGACCAAAAAGAAGAATTATAGCTATAGAAGCTTCATTCAACCTTTTACAGCTCAAATCTTACCTCATTACAAATCTCCCCACCATTGCAAAGAAATGATGATGACACATGATAAATACTGACCCCTAAAATATATTGCGCCAGCTTTCATATATTGAACAATAAGTTGATATTTATTGTGACAGGCCTAATGTAAAGTGGACATCACAACTGCAAATTGTGAATGAGATTGTTTTAAACTACTTGATTTTTTTGGGTTATTTCAAACTTAGACTTTTATCCTTCTAGATTAGTCAAAATGATCATAAATACCTCTCAGATACATCACCTTTGAGCACTTATTGTCTCCCAGTGGAGTTATGTAATACTCTGAATGTCCTTGTGCATTATTCACACTGTTGTATGCTATTTACTATGACTCATTGCTTTTACAGTAGACTTTTAGTTTTTATGCTACTGGGCACCACTTACACTTGATATCTGCTTTCTGTTTCTATTTAAAACAAAACTCCCCCAGTATTTGCTCAATTTTTGATATCTTAAACTGATGAAGTGATTCCCCAAAACACCTTGGTATCTCACAGAATGAAAAATGAGTATATTAGCAAGAAGAGTGGAGTGGTTTAATTCCATCTGGCCCGTGCATGTGTGCGGACTCAGCTGTACCGCAGTAATGAGTGGAGGAGCTGTCCAGTGCTGAAACCCATTCACTCCATTCTGCTGCGCATGGGGTCTGCTGTGTCAGTGGTAGTATTAATCTGAGTGTGTCCACAAAAGTCCAAGCTGGTTTAGGCTCAAACACAATGGCTTTCCCTTGGGTTAATTACATTAGTGTCACTAATATCAGAATAGGAGGCTGCATGAGGCTGCCGTGAAACATGACCAAATTTTGCTAACTATAGGGAAAGTTCAAGTATGTATGCTGTGTAAGCAAAACTGACCAAACAATAAGAGGGTAGTCACAATGATTCACCATGATACAATTATTTTACCAGAAATAACTACCCAAATAGCTAGTGTGTGAAAGAATAATGCAGCTTTTAAGTTGAGGTGGTCTGGAGCCAAATGCAGCTGAATTGGCCCAAAAGGTCATAGGAATTACAGACCTTAAATTAATGTTTCAAGCCATGTTAAAGGTTGGCTACAGTGGCTCTATCAAATCCATGTAAAAGGCACTGAATAACTCACTATTGAACACTGGTCTGTGGCTTCAAATATGTTTCTATATCAGGTCTCTGTGGAAAAAGGATTCACTCCAGGCTTTTTAGGGAAAAACAACCACACTGGGCATTAGAGACATAGGCCCCATCACATATGTCTATATATGTCTTTGCATATATAGCTGATTGTTATTTGGGGTATAATATATAGGTATCCTTTGAGCAGAAAAAATCACAATTGACTTATAATGCAAGTGTTCAAGAGTCAGTTTATGCCAGGTAAAATGATCCTGGATTAGACATGTCGCCATCTTCACTAAGCCATATAAAGGGCTCTCTTTAAACATTCCGAAAATAAAAAAGGTGTATGTGGGCTATAAATGGTACAGAGTGGGACAAAGATCTTGGCAATGGGAAATATCACATAAAGACATATTTTCTCTCTGTCCTAATGGCTTTAAATATGCCTGCATCCCTCCAGCATTTTAAGCATCTCCACTTTAAGGAAGTCTTTTGCTGTTGGCATGCCATCATCCTACCCGCAGAGACAGCTGTGTCATGAGTTGGTGGGAGCAGATGAGGTGGCTGTGCAGAGAGGAGTAGTGTGTTGCGGGTGGGGTGCACCTATCCCAGCCTCCATCAGATACAGCAGTCTGGCAGCAGAACAACTTAACCCATACTGCGCCATTCAAGCTGGGACCTCAAATATCCCATTCATAAAAATAGACAGCTGACAATAATGAGACAAACAGGAGTAAAACTTACACATAAGCGTGGTAGATGAACGCCCAGCCCCGCGGTCTCTCCAGCGCGTTGTACAGAAATTCTGGAGTTTGCGGTAGCTGGCATTCTTTTTGGATGGTCGGGGTCTTCCTCCGGATATGCTCGCCCGTGGTCTGCTGAGGATACTGGTCCGTTTGGTGCTGTCTGTAGCCGCAATGAGCAGCGCCCCATCCCGGCTGGACTCTGGAGCCGAGGGGTCCAGACCCACAAAACCAACCTGCTTCTTCTCTCCGGTCGGGGCTGGGTACACCCCGCCATTGAGAGCCTTCTTCACCATGCTGCAGTGGGGTTAAAGTCCGTGCCTTCGCCGCGGGAATGCATCACCACCAGCCGCTGGAGCCAGGGGTGTGAGCTGGGTGTGTGTCAGAGCAGGTCCCGCCACAAAAAGAGTGCAGTCCCCGAGAGAAAGTATCTGCACCGCGCACGCTGCCTCCCGCCCGGCTCCTTCTTCCGGCCACTTTACGCACAGCAGGAAGGGAGGGCAGCTTCGGGATTTTACAGGAGTTCATCTATAAATGACATCTGCTCTGATGCCTTCTCTTCTCTAACTAATGTGGACTGCTCCAGAGCCAGGAGAATGTGCTGATACCAGGGAAGGAATGGATTCAGCTACACAGAGTTTACATTTAGAGCTTACATTTAGAGTTTACATTTAGAGCTTACATTTACAGTTTACATTTAGAGTTTACATTTGGAGCTTTACATTTAGAGCTTATATTTAGAGCTTACACTTAGTGCTTACACTTAGTGCTTACACTTAGAACTTACATTTGGAGCTTACATTTAGAGCTTACATTTAGAGCTTACATTTGGAGCTTACATTTAGAGCTTACATTTAGAGCTTACATTTAAAGCTTACATTTAGAGCTTACATTTAGAGCTTACATTTAGAGCGTACATTTAGAGCATACATTTAGAGCTTACATTTAGAGCTTACATTTAGAGCTCACATTTAGAGCTTACATTTAGAGCTCACATTTGGAGCTTACATTTAGTGCTTATGTTTAGAGTTTACATTTAGAGCTTACATTTAGAGCTTAGATTTGGAGCTTACATTTAGAGTTTATATTTGGACCTTACATTTAGAGCTTACATTTAGAGCTTACATTTAGTGCTTACATTTAGAGTTTAGAGTTTACATTTATTTAGAGCTTACATTTAGCTTGCATTTGGACTTACATTTAGAGCTTACATTTGGCTTATATTTAGAGCTTACATTTGGAGCTTACATTTTACATTTATTTAGAGAGCTTACATTTGGAGCTTACATTTGGAGCTTATATTTAGAGCTTACATTTGGAGCTTACATTTAGAGTTTACATTTAGAGCAAGCTGAACACAGTTAAGTGAAAAACTTGAGGAGAAAAAAATGGCCAAAGCAGTTGGGACAAAATATGTAAAATGGTTTAATGCCAGTGCAAATTATTATAATAATGGGAAAAACAATTTGTAAAATAGGACTTATTAGCCTATGCTTTGTTTGGGGATTATTACGAGTTGAAATACACAGGACCAAGATCCCATTGGTCATAAAGGACTTCATATTTAGCCAGACAGTGAAACACAGAGTAGAAACTTTGGTCTTAAAGTGGAGCCTCGGGCTTAACTCAAGACTGCTAAAGCTCAGGGACCTGCCCTGAGAGAAACTGCTCTAAACTCATACAATATTCAGATATGTGCTGCTTTCTACACACTGGAACAAGCTGCTAACTGTGTCAGGGCTTATGCTGTGTTATGACTGATAGAAGGACTACAAATATGTTACCTGAAAACAAAGTATCAAATAACTCTGTCTCTGATTTTATATGCAAGGCTGGATTATAATTATAATACCACTAAAGGTCAATGTTCATACCTTCCTTTAAAATTCAGGCATATCCCATGGGGACATCTTTAATGCAAGACATAAGTGGACAGAACCCCTGCTGTAGTGCCGTAGACTCACATAATAAAACACTGATCATTGTGAACATTTTATTACTATATTGTTAAGATGCATTTACAATGATCATTTTAGAAAGGTTCAACACAGTTTCTTTGTACAGTTATTTTCAGGCAAAATAAAATTGCAAATAAAGTATGTACAATAATCCAACATTAGAATCATGTCAATACAAACATAATCAGTGACTGTTTGTCCATGCTGCAGTCATTAGCCCACGTCATGACCTCTCATATTAAGAGCTTTTGAGGAGAGATGAGGTGACTGGCCATGCTTGTGCACCAAGTTGAGAACTACATGCTGAGAAATAAATTAAAAAGGCATCTAATGGATGCAGCATGGCAGCTGAAGCCCCAAACTGAACATTTGTAAGTTAAGTTATGTTCATTGGAGAAAACAGCTGCTCAGTCACCAATACAAAAAAAAAACAAAAAAAAAAAAAAACAGTTTAATATACTCAATATAATCTGCATAAAAATAATCCAGTTTAAGTTATAGCATTGTAAGACAGTTTCGCGCTTCTATTTACAAGAAATTAAAATCTTCAGTAAAATGAAATTCTGTCCCTTTCTTTACAACATCCTATGTATTACAGTACTTTTTTTCTAACACTGATTTGACCAGACCAATCCTTGTACTCATTAAGACTTTGAGTAAACGGACACTTTCATGGGAGACCAGGTAAATGTGATTAAATATTCATAACTAGATTTCATCAAATTCTTCTGACATGCAACTGGAATTTAGCTATAAGCATACATCATCTTTCCTGGTTATATGAAATAAAAGACCATTTAAAAAATGCCAGTCACTAGAAGGAAATCCTTCAGTTAGTTAAACTAATATATTAATAATTTAACAGTTACTTTGTCACTAGGCCAATAAATTACATTATACAACATGCTTAGCTGATCTGCCATTGCTCTTATTTTGATTAACTTCTCCTTGTAAATCTATGAAACATCATACTAATGGTACTGTATTTTCAAATAACAAAAATAGATTGAATGCCATTTTAATTAAAAGTCAAATTTAAAAAAAGGACTTGCAGCACAGATGGTCCAATACTAACTGTGGCGATGTTCTATGAGTACAATCAAATTTCATTGAGTTTGCAAATGTGAAATGTTAATGATTACTTCAAAAACCTTGGGAGTGCCCCACGGTCACTTGAGCTTATTAAATTTTTTTTTAGAAAATAGAAAAAAAATACAGTTTTGTACTTTCTTAAATTCTTGCTTCTAATTGGTAAGTGGGGAACCCCTCCTTTACCAGAATCTTGTTTTTTTTGTTTTTTAACAAATGTCGATCCATAAAGTAGACCGATTCCCATGATGAATGTAACACTTCCACATCATTGAAATAAGACATAAATAATTAGAAATACACAGGCAGCATGCCATTGGTCCTTTAAATACTGTTCAATACGTCGGCTGGAATGCTTTAGATCCTTTAGATACCTGAAATAGTATACATGGGAAGCAACAGGCTCCTTCCCAGTATAATAAATAACTATCCTTCATATATAGTGCAGTAATACAGTACTGACACAAACTTACAGTAATTGCACAGCCAGCACATGCAACAGGCCGCCTCCTAACCCTCTACCATCTATCACTTAGTCTCTCACCTCTCTTTCCTTCCCTACTTTCTTTCAGCTTTCTAAATCTATTACGTTATAACACATACATGAATACATGAAAGGGCATTCAAGTAGTCAGAAGGTCCTAATACGGCGCCCTGATGAACACCAAGTCCATCAAAGAGAAATGAGACCCTTTTTAAACTTTGCAGTCCAAGGCAAAATGAAGATCTTGATTCAGGATTAGCGCACAGGTAGTTGAAGTTAATCCAGCTAGAATTTAACACACATCTTCTGATTAAAACTGGCACATATATCTTCTTTGTGTAGCTAAATCCAGTGGAGGGACTTATATGAGCTGGCATTCAAAAATGATCAAAATGCTTGCATGATATTAACCCAAATATCTAGTGGTTTCATGCTGGATAGGTCCCTATGAATTTGGGGTTGGCAGTGTCTCTTGATAAAAAGCTGCATTCCTGTTTCAGTCACTTTTCTTCTGAATCCTTAAAGTTCTCCATCAGACGGTGGTAAACATAGCTTGAAAAGCCTATGGACACAGGGAAGATCCGATAAACAGATGGTAACTTAATAAGGAACTAAATGGCGTGGGGTTGAAGTGGTTGGATACAGTACCTTGGAGCTGAGGGAGGCATCTGGTCCATTACCTTGAGGTTCTTAGCAGAGAGCTCCACTCTAGCTCCCTGATACAAGATGGAACAGATATGGTTTAACTTCATTATAGCACTAGTGCTCTTGATACAGTACAGTACATATGAAAGAGCATGATAATATAATTTAACTGTACAGACTGCTCTTTTTTTATTATAGTTTTTGCAATTTATTATCATCAGCTACACATGTATGAAAGCTGAATCAGAATAAAACAGGATAAGATTTTGAGAAATACTGTCAAAATTCCCACCAGTGTTTACTGCTTACATTTTGAAATAAAATTAGTTCATTTTAGTGCTGCAGATGCAGCGAGGAATAGATGTGATGTGTATATACCTGTTTGCCATGTGGTTTGATAGCGAGGAATAAAATCCGTAGCTGCCTGCTCCAGTGTCACACTTAGTGTACATCTGAAAAGAACAAGCAGCAAGATTAGTGGGTGTCCTGCTACACGCTTACGTCAGCCTTCACTCCGATCATATGGCTAATTATTTTTTTTCATAATGGCATAGTCCCAGATTAAACCCAGCTTATATCAGTAAATGTCACAGCAGCTCAGGTATATGGCCATTGTGTCACTTGTCAAGACACTATCCTTATGAATGAGGCGCAACTGACTGTAAATGTCAGTTGCGCCTCATTCATAAGGATAGTGTCTTGACAGGGCAGCTGTCGGTGTACACACAGCGTACCATCACCAAGTGTGTGTATTGGTAGTGAGCATTATACATCCATGTTGTCCCACATGTCACTCGTGTGATATTTGAAAAAGAGCTTTACTTCAGTGGAGTAGTGCAGGAGGCCAACATTGTAGCATCACGTGAATGCTACTGCCCAACTCACCTCTGCATGCCAGTGCCACACATGGTGATGTGACAGGCTCCCAGACGGTTACACAGCTCGGATGACACACACAGAACGCTGACACCCGATGGGTGACCCTGGGCATTGGGACGCACATTCACATAGGACTGCATGAGACGGCACAGGTCATCAAGGGTGTTCAGGGGACGCAGCAGCTACAGCAAAAGATTAGACAATGTTAATCTAAGGTGGCAAGCGGACAGACTACTGTGATGAAGTCTATTCTGAGCTGAAACAGATTGTGTTTAATTTCAGCATGTTCAGCATGTTTTGTACCAACAAACAGAGATTTTGAACAATTACTAGAATGTTAATTCAACTGAAGACATGCTACATTATTAGAGTGTAATGGGACTAGTGTCTGAAACCACTCAATTAGAAAGAGTACTCATATACGTACGTGCCAGCAACTTAAGGTTGTATTTAAAAATGGTGCTGAGCTAACATCAACTCAAAAGTGGCTTCAAACACCATCATAGAGTGCATATTGTCTACATTACCTCACGGGGGCAGCAGAGAGCTTAAATTACACGCTTACATTTTTTATTCATATTAATCTAAAATTAAAATTACCCAAATAATTGCTGTCTATATCAGCTAAAGTCAGTTGGAGTTCTATTCTCCAGACTAGTTGGTTAGTGGGAACTATTACGGTCATCGGGAGCTAAAGGGGTTTCCAATCACAGCACACCAGGTGGTCTTACTTTTGAAATGCTTGGCTGGAGGTCTCTAACTTCACGGCCCAGTATCTGTGCTTGCATTTATATTAGGTCATTACACACAGATCGGGGACAGAATGACATTGAAAAAGTAGGAAGTACATGACAAGTTCAGATTTACCTGGTCAATCTTCATTGCTGTGCTGTTGGAGTCTGTGGGCAAGTTGGACTTCTCCAAATAAAAGCCCCTGATGGAATAAAAGAGCTTTATGATTCAAGTGTTTTATATTAGCAGTGTCATACCAACTATTCAATCCTTCATAGTTTGAAAAAAGTGAACAATAATAATGGAACAGCAAACGGTGCCCTCTGGCCCAAACCCACCGAAGTCTGCGGTAGTAGGCTTTGACCTTCTCCAGAGAGATGGCGTTAGTGCGTTGCTGGAACTCTTCCATTGTCACATACTCGGCCTGTGACACTCCTTCAGGACGCTCCAGAGCTGAGGAATGGGAGAAAATACTACATTATGTATCTTAAAGCGCATCCAATTTTTGTTTTGCAAAGTGCAACTGAAGCATTTCACCAGTAGATGGCAATGTTGTAGCATACATTTTATTCTTACTACTGTACATACAGTAACAAATCCTTGTGCATGTGCTACTATACAGACATATTCAGATTGTTTAATAACTTAACAGAAGCTTCAGTGAATATGAGCTTTGTGCAGAGCAGTGTGTGTATTTGTTATGAGGTCTCACCTCTGGTAAAGAGCACACTGTGCAGCTTGAGGCTGCCTCCATTCTGCAGTCGGCTAGGCAGCTCATTGAAGTGACAGCTGTCGAGATACAGAGTGACCCTCAGGGCCTGTCGACTGCCATCCACCTGGTAACACACTGGGGTGTCTGCAACATCAGACACACAAAGGAAAAATTCAACAACGTCAATATATCAATATGAGAAAACCTTAGCAAGTACAAATAAGGACAAGTACACAACATAGTATAGAGAGTCCTCCGCATGTGCAATCAAGAAAATGCTCACAGATTCAGAGCAGATAAGATTGATAGATGTTGGATGTGGTTGATTTGACAACAACATACTACATGTGGCAGATTCATTTCATTGTGAAGGTTACAGTGCTTTTTAGATGGACATGGTTCTGAAAACATTATCTAGAGATTCAAACTATTTTCTTGAGCTATATTGTGCAACAAAAATGAATCCATATTAAGTTGATACATCTGAAAATCTAAAGACACAAATAATTACGAGTTGGACTGACCGGGGCTTCTTAACTTGTTCTGTTGGCAGTGCACGGCATACTTATACTCTCAGACTTAAACAAAGGGCCAACTCGTTTCCCAGAGGATCCCATCAAGTCATAATCCTGCAGAATTAGCTTAAAGGTTGACTCTACCCAGCACTACATCCAGTTTGCTGAAGATGCTATTAGCAGATCAATAGGGTCCCACAAACACTAATACGGCACAAAGCTTAACACTGCAAACTCAGCAAAAGTTTTAATATAATGCTTATACGTGGGATAATTATATGGACACTTAACCTTGAGTACCTTCTCTATGCTGTAGAAGTGAACAGATGCATTGGAGCAAATTTATTATATTTATGTCTTGGTTCTCTGAGCAAACCTTGAGCAGCAAATGGGAAGAGTGACCGCTTTCCATTAAGGAGTATCTGTACAGACCACACTGATGGAACTGAAAGCAGGGTTGGTTTTATTCATTCTTTTAGAATTGTTTTAGGCTTTGGATGCTATGAAATGCTTGTATAAAATACTTTTTGTTATTAATCATGAATAATATTAGCACCAAAAGTATGACAATTTAAGAGATATTGAAAAGATTTGCTGGCATTAATATACCAGTTTTTCTTTTCTTCCTTTACTTCCTATTTAGTCTCATTTTACTGGAATGTAATCTACATCTGCACAATAAAAAGCTTGAATAGAACTCACGAAGTCAAATAATCAAAGTTAATTCAGTTAATTCAGAATTACTCAAATCTCCAGCTGCTAATTACCAGCAGCCTGTTCTGAATGAAAGTCAGTCTTTGTAAATGTCTCACTTGCAACTAGACACTCGTCCTCCATCTGTCTGAAGAACACAGTCACTTTGTCCAGGTCCAACAGGGCGGCCTTGGTGTCCTCCAGCATGGTCCGCTCCTCTTTCTGTCAGAGGAGAGACAAATAACAGAGTTCAACAGGGATACACTGACCAGCTGGATCACTACAACTCGAAAGCTGTGAATAATAGTTCTATTTCATCTAGGTCTAGGAAAAACAACAATACTATTCTTCAGCTGTGTTCATCTGATCCTAAATACAGTTAAAACAAAATAAACTTTTAGGTTTTCAGAAATATGTGGACACACTCATCACACAACTCACCACATGGGGGGCCAAAGTGGACTGGAAGTGCAGTAGGACTCCGATGACAGAGATCTGCTCTAGCCACTTGCGGCTAGTCTCTTTGCAGTCTTCCTGATACTCTCCAGCGTTGTTGAACCTGCACCTCAGAGCTGCTAATAGCTGCTCTGCTAATGTGCACAAGGCTCCAGTCACAGCCTGACAGAAGATCACATCTCGCCGCAGCTGTAGAGACGTGTCTGTGCACAAACAGTTATTCAAGTCAGAGAAAGTGACATAAACAAGAAGAAAAAGGTACAAACAGCAAAGAGATGCACAAAACTGAACTAGCTAATCATTTATGAGGGTTGAAGAACATTTCTATGACTCATTAAATAATAATCTAATTAGATAAATAATGTGAAGACAAAATTATGAGCGGAACCAAACAATTTCTCTATTATAAACAAAGCCAAAATCTTGTCTTGTTGTCATGAACCATTGATTATAGATACTAAATCATTCATTATTCAATTTAAAATGTGATATAATGACAGGCCTACCACTATATATTTATTCCTGTACTTTTTGTAGAACTATATCAATGTCATATGACCTTCAACAAGTGGAAGTGTTTTGTAAACTATTTGTAATAATATTACACTTTGGAAAGCTTAGGAGTTGCAGATGTTGTGCTTTCATATGATGGATGACCTCATTTGCAGGAGGTCCAGAGTGTTGGATGTATTTAAAATGCTTAGACCATGAGGCCTTTTCCTGCTTCTTGAGTCTGATTACACAACCTTTTTTTTTTGGCTTTTAGTATTTTTCTTATGGCTTTTGCAAATGAGTGTTATGCAATGACCTATACCTGTACACTTGAGCAAGGCCAGGAGAAGCTGGTTCTTTCCTTCTGTAAGCCAAAGAAAAACAACATGTAATGTGCACGTGTAACAGGATATCGTCACATGGGCCGGGCCTCTGTGTGTCTATTTCCCACTCACCATCCACAAATCTCTGCAGGCTTTCCACCAGTGTTTTGATGGACGTAGGCAAATTCCAGGGGTCCTCTTGGATGTTTTTATGGATAATGTATCGACAGCGAACTGTCCAGTCTTCTGTGTGCCGAAACTCTGTTCACATAAACCCACAGGGAAGGTCTCAGTAATTCCGTTACATAAAGCTTGTACTAACATTGTGATGATGACAACGTCTCTTCAGGTCCTCATACCTGGCTGGCTGTGGTCAGAGTAAAAGTGTTTTGTCTCTTCACAGGCTTTAGTCATGACTGACCCCTTCAGCAAATTGTTTATCGAGTCAACCTGTGTGTACAAAATGTATATTAGCTCAAGTATTTTTCATCATCTGTACTTTCTCAGTAAAATAAAGTAGGATATGGCATTTTATATAGGTACTGTAGCTACAACAATGGATACAAATTAATTTCCCAGCCAATAAAGCAACAAAAAAAAGCTAAATCTATTGGGAAAGACCAGTTGAAAGTAAAGTCGGCATAACATTCTGCAAACATGATCAAGTGTTTTCATGAATTGCTCTGTGTTACTGTAATAGCAAAACAAATGAACAAAACATTTAAAAAAGTAATACAATGTCCTTTGTTACAAAAGGAGCCATTCTTTTAACCAGGGTTTGTATTAATGACCAGCATAAACTCTGAGCTTCTGTTTACATTTTGAAAATATTTGGTGAAAAGGCAAAACATGCTAGTAGTTGATGATGATCAAAAGATATCGTTAAGCCCAAAGCACTGGAACCTGCATGTGTCTGCTACAAAGGAGCTAATTTAAGAGAATAAAAGGAATTGAGAAAACATGATCCCTTGACCAAGGATGCAATGATACAAGTTAACTCAGTCCAGATGTCAGCTGATCATAATCATATTGAAATGGTTAAGAAAGGTTACTCACTAGAAACACATTTATTTGAGTAGCTTAGAGTAGGACTTACACACTGATATTCAACAAAGAAATTTAATCCAACTTTATTCAGTGAAATCCAGCGCATTAAGAGCTCAAATGTCTAATGCAGGAATATTCACAGCTGGTTGGTTACCTGGTTGAAGAGGTGCTCGAGGCAGCCATGTAGTTTGTCCTGCTTGTCTGATGGAATCCTCATGTCACACGGCAGCTCATCGCCTACAAGAAAAAAACAAATGTCTTGTGGTCAGTTACGTTATTACCTACTTTATTACCTTTTGGTACAAATGTTCTTTAGTTGGATCAAGTTGTGTAGGGTTAGTCTTACTTAATTAAGATACTTGGGAGGCACATATGTGAAACAAGTAGTGTTTTAAAACTGCCATCCCACAAAAGTAGCGTTACCTGATCCCATCTCATCACTGCCAAGGTACGAGCTGTTACTCCTCACGCTGGTGTAGGACAGGACCGAGTCTCTGTTGCTGTTGCACTCACTGAAAAAAGAAAAACAAATATATACATATAAACAAATTACAAGGTTGAAACTTAAATAGTTGACCACAAAAGGATTTGGAAAGCGCTGTCTAGTAATTAATGATACTGTCAGATAACCCTAAACACCCTCTGTGATTTACAAAAAGTTAGACCAATGATAATTAAACGCTTCTTGTAGAAAGAACCACAAGAGGATTAAAAAACGAGGCCTTGACAAACAAACAGGATGTTAGAGCAGCGGTTCTCAGCTGATAAGTTATTAATGTTTTGTCCTTGTAATATTAAGCTAATTTAGTATCACTTCAGTGGGCCGTGTTGGCTTTTGTAGCTTTCTATTATGAAACTAACTCTAGCCAGGGAATTGTGAGGTAGGGCTGTGTAGGGATTTGTTTTTATCTGTGTCAACTCCTGCTTCAGAATCATTATAACCAAAACAATTAAGATGGTACGGACAATACAGAGATATTTTTTGCTAACTACCACAAACTACAACAACAGGCAGTTCAAAAACAAAACAAAAGGAGCATTTTAAGAGCACGCTTCCAATGATGGTAGGTATTCCTGCCGAGGAGCATTTAAAGTAAAGAGAGTAAGAATTAACACAATCTGCCTATGGAAACCTATATTTAGTTATAAGTCTGCTTTGATTCTTTAGACCAGGAGAATGGGGAGGATGTACGAGACTAAAATAACACATCTCATGCAGAGCTGGTGTATTCCCTTGGAGCAACTCTGAATCATTTTTTTCTGAATTAAGATTACAATTGGCCCACAAACTGAAAAATCACAGGCCTCTACCTCCTTTGTCATTATACGACTCACCCAAAGACAAATGTAAATGTAACAATGGGTGGGTAGCTCCTGCTGGGTAATTCTATGTTCTTGGCATGTGTGTGAATGTGCACATGTGGCACGCTAACCACCACAAAAGCTGCTACTACCACTGTTGGCTTTCCTCCATAAATTCATAGAGATGTTGTTTCTAGCCTCCTTCCACAATTTATTTTATTTATTGCCTACCTAATTCCCTTTCCAGCTCTGTCCTATATTATATCCCACAGCTTCTCCTTGCACACATGGGGTGTTTGTTCCAGCTGAATACTCGCTCTCAAAGGTACCATCTAAATATAGCCACATGACTCCTGCCAGTGAGTGTGAGCGCTACTGTCACAAATATTTTAGAAACAGCTTTGCTCTGGATGTAAGCCATACAAATCAGGTCTTTACGTAAACACGATTTGTAATAGGTTAAATATATGTTTTTGGCACTAATTGGATATGGAGCGAGTACGCAGACATAAATAAACCCTAAATAAAGTGTATTTTTGCCCTTAATTATTACCTTTCAGTTTGTGTTCTATCATAGGTTTACAGTCAGTCCCTCCTATCCTCAGTGACGCATCTTTCCTGACAGTAACCTCCAGCTGTGGAGTTTTACTGTGGCATGTCCCAACTAAACAGTTCCAACTACTCCACTATTAAGCCATAACTTTTCCTTGCCTACATATTTGACTGCATTCCCACTTTTAATAGTTATTTATTTACTTTCCAAAAGAGTAAACACCACACTGGGGCATGCTCCTATAAACTATGCACAACACATTTTATTGACATGAGGTAGCCGGCGTGCCTAGGCTCTAATGACAGGGCTGTTGAGGAGGCCGCGCCCCACACTTTTGCCTCTATTATACACCAGCCTACCGCATGAGCGACCAATAACTGGGGCTTAGTGGGTGGTGAAGGGTGGGGTTATGGAAAATGGCCCAATGGACGGTGCAACCAACATCTGAATGAACTAGCAATAAGCAAATGACATAAGCAGATCCGACCAGAGCATTTTGAAGTCATTTTTAGACACCCAATTGTGGTGAAAATGCCTACATCTGGAAAAGATTTTTGGCTCCTGTGAGTAAATGGTAAGGAGGGAATTTAAACATCTTCAGAGGCTACCATTTACATGTAAAATAAGAATTGAGCTTGTTGTTTTTATCTTTTTAATACCATTCTTAATTCCATTCTCATCTTCCAACAAGGTTGGAAGTTCAGTGCGTTGTCCACAGATAGCCCACCTTTCATAGTATGAATGAGGTGAGTGCGTCAAAAATTGGTTGTCGGAGGGGCCAATGGTGCAGATGGCAGCCTCGTCTCTGTCCCCAGGGCAGCTGTGGCTACAATAGTAGCCTACCACCAAAGAGTATGGAGTGAATGAATAATGGCCACAGTGTAGCGCTTTGAGAGGCTTTGACAAGCCTCTTATACAGAGCTTGCATGGCGTTTCATACCAGTTGTATACTGACCGCAAGGCGGGTCCAGAAAGTACTTTGAGCGGGTTACTTGCAGATTGCCTGTTATACCAACTACAACAACTATGTTGAGTATTTGCCTAAAGCAACGCAGTTTCACATGGGCTCACATGGGTTCAGATGGGTTCACGTGGGTTCACATGATAAAACACGTCTAATGTCTCAAAACCTGCCAGATCGCTGTGGTGTCTGGGAAAAATAGATTTCTTGCGGATTCTTTCTGCAGACCTGCGCCTCACCTGGACCTGCACTTGCACTCTGCTGAGGTCTGTGTGGCTGGGTGCATTTATTGTAAAGACTTTCTAAGTCTTGGGGGACCCAAGTGTACATCATTATTGGCATTAATGCCAAGTTTAAGACAACAACTTGCAATATTCTATAAGCTTGTATTTGATAAATGGGGACAAGATACATTTTTATTGTTCATATACTGGCTTTTTACGGTGGCTGGATACACGGCAGGATATAATTTTAAAATGATTACAAACTATCAGGTACAAGATTTGTGGAAAACCACATGATGAATACAGAAGTGGAAGCACCTGCTACCACTGAATGTGACGATCATAATCTAGAATCTGAAACAACTGAGCATAAATGACCAAAACAAAAATATCATCACTTACTGTCTAGGAATTACTTTCACATGCTATGAAATAACTCTAGAAGAGAGTTTACCTGTATGAGTCTCTGTAGCTCATGGTATCGTGGCCCGAGTCCTCCTGGTCTTCTTCATTCACTTTGAAGCAGACCCTCTTGATGCCTCCATGCTCCACCTTGTCCTGGTCACAGCCATCCTCACATGGGGCCATAGAGGGGGGCTGGCTATGCTCATACACTGAAGGGTCCCCACTGTCCCCCTGGAGCTGCGTTGGTTCGGTGATGGATGATAACAGGCTGTAACAAAGAGAAGAACCGTTAATTTATACGGCACATATCTGTTAATAAAATAATCTGTTTATAATATTGTTTGTATAAAATAAAAGTACTTGTTGTAGGGTAAGGGAGGGAGAATAATACACTGCTACTACTTTACTGCTTAACACTGTATTTTTTATTTTTTTTATTCCAGAACTTTTGCCACAGTAAAAAAAAAAAAAAAAGGCAATTTTTTCTTTATTTTGTAATTCACTACCAGCTTAATAAAAGTGTATGTTGCACAATGTGTGTCATCTTTTGGCAAGACTGATTGTTTTGCTGTCTCAGTCTCAGCTCATAAATATTTTGGCCTGAAGAATGTTCCTTTTGTAATCCTCAGTTTTCAACCCAAAAGACAAAAGAAAGCTGCCTTAAAGTGTGTTTAAAGGATTATAACCATCTCCAAAGGCAATGTAGGGGATAAGTAATACATTAATTTATGACAAAAACTTATTAGCTCAAATAATTATGGTATAAACTACAGGCGGCATTTGAATCTTTGATTTTAAAGTATAAAATGTCCATTGGCATAGCAGCATAGTGTACTATACATAACAAATGAAAAAATGTATTCTGTCAACTGGACAAAAGAGTGAAGATGGGCCGCCGGTCATCCAAGTGGTTTCTTCAGTTCTGGTCAGATTATTGGTGGGCACTGCATTATACCTATCTGAAGGGAGGAGCTAACTACCCTGAAACTAACACACCTATTTGTTTACAGTTTCTGTTTGTTAGCTTGGTCTATTGAACTACACTAAGGGTTAAGTGTGAACTGTACCAGAGTCACATTTTGCATAATCATTCAGGCCCGTAACTGGTGCTACAACACCTATTAACATTCTGGCTATCATTATTGTTTTCCTTATTTTGATTTAGGTCTGAAGGTGGAGTTATAAGTAGAAGATAAATAATGTCCAAACCCCCTATTCCTGTCTTTCCTAATAAAAACTGCCTCTTCAACTCCCCTATTTTTTGATACGGATCATGCCTGGACAGAGAGGGATTACACAGATGGTCTCCAAGCGCAAAAAATATATATATTTTGCACATGCTAATTCCAACTTTATTCAAATGCATTTTCTATATTATGGTTTTAGTGTCTACTGTATTTCATTTACTAATAATGACAACACTTCTTATACCATGGAGCACAATAACAGAGCACTTACACATCAATTTGAGCCACATATAGCTTCATCTCCCGCACTGCCACGTCCAGGCGACTGTACAGCTGAATGTAGTTGTCCTGGCTCTCTGTGTCTTCATGTTTGAGGAGGTTACTCAGCCCACCCTCTCCTTGGCTCCTTCTACCGTTCACACAGCCATCCTCTACATCCAAGAGCACCTCCCCAGTGTCCTCCCCCTCCTCCCCCTCCAGACCACTGCAGGTCCAGGACGGGGCTCCCATACTGGTGACACAGTGCTGCGTGTGGGACATGGGGTTCAGTTGGGCTAGAAAAAGACAAAACAATATACATAAAGTGAATAAAACATTACATAAAAATACATTTAAAATATTAGTATATGTGATCATTATGATTATTCTGAAGTGTTTGAGCATCATAATTGTTTCCTGGACTGTACAGACTCTAAAACACATGTCAAAAGACATTTTATAATAAAGACAGTGACATTATTAAATAAAAATGTCAAAAGGAACACCTTAAAAAACAAAAAAACAAAACAAAACAATAATGCGAAATAAATATTCTCTATCTGGAAGCCTTTAGTCATATTTCAACCTATATTTAGTTAAAAATGTATTTAAAATATCTCAGGGTACAATAGAAATAATTCTTGCAATTGGTGAACAAGTAAAAAATATATAATTGCTCACTAATCCCCTACCAAAATAATCGTTTATTGCAGCTGTACTGTGTAATTTCAATCCAGACTGAAAAATAACAGTAGCAGTTAGGTTTTGATATCAATTTTTTAGGTTAATTAATAATCAAGATGAAGAAAGCACCATCATTCCATGCTGGCTAACTGAACTGGAGCACATGCCGAAAATGCTCCTGTCAGCACAAGTGTGAGGCAGATGTCTCACTGGCAGCTGGTGCTTTGTGAAAGATGAAGCCCTTAGATGCTGGAACAAAATGGGTTATTTCAATTGTCTGCTGTCTAGACGCCTGTTTATCTTCACAGGGAGATGAGGGACTACATTAAGATGCAGTTTGATATTGGAAAAACAAAACTAGGAGTTTTGAGTAGAGATACACTCTTTGATTGAAAGTACTTTTCGTGTTTTGCGCATCTCCTTTTAACACTCTTGATTTGTGCTGCTTTCTTGTTGACCTCTGCTGTGACCCTGAATGTAGGACACGCATTCCTTCATTGTCACAATGCCCCAATGATGCTGACATCATTGAATTGTTGCTACATGTCAATAACATGGAAAAGGCCCAGGGCTAATGGAGTCTTAATGACCCAGCACTCCACTATGGGAATCCTTGTTGAGAGCTTATGGGTAGTGGGGTACATTCCTGCCTTTGTGTAGTGGGATTTAGATGGCCAGGGAGGGTCATCTGTCAAAATAAACAATGTGCTGAGGCAAAGTGGTTTAAGCAAGATCATAATGCAGAAGTGGCAGAATTAACCTAACCTATTCAAATCAACCATATTCAAGTGGACGATCATATGAGCTGGCATGAGCAAGTGACAAATGTGTGGGCCAAGCTACACCAGTGTCTGCACTTTCTTAGGGGATTAAGAGTGTTTAGAGTCAGCCAACATATAATGCTGACATTCTATAGAGCTGGTATAGAGTCTGTGCTAAGGTATGGAACAGCCAGCTGGTTTGAAAACCTGACTGTCAAGTATAAATCGCAGATCCTTATACTGGTAAAACTGGCATGGTAACATCATGGGTGTGTTTAATCTGACTGGACCACAGACTGTCTTTGCCAGTTGTGAGACAGGCTCTGAAGATCATCAGAGATCAGAGACCTCTCATGTGCTCACCACACAGTATGAGCTCTTGCAGTCTGGGAGGAAATACAGGGTTCCTTTATGTAAAAGTAAAAGGTATAAAAACTCATTCATGCCCCAGTCTATAAAATTGATTAACAACATGGACTGACAGATGTGCAGATGTGTGAAGCCTGATTGTATATTGACCAGTTCTTTTTGTCTTTTGTTATGTCATTTCATGTCTGTATGTTAATGTTACTGATCTCTGCTTCAAGCCACATTTCTCCATGAGGAGACAAAAATAAATGAGTAAATGAACTTGAAGAAATCAAGTCAGAAAGAATCATTTGAGAGTAAGATAAGTTAAGGTAAAAGAGAGCATAAGACAAAGGAATCTAACATGACTAGGACTGACCAATTAACAGAATTTGAACCAAAATCAAAATTTCTAATTGTCAATAAAATGCTTGGGTGATTTTAATCGAGGGGTCTACAGCCAATGCTCTATCAGTAAAACCATTTGATTTGGATCAGAGTTCAGATTTTCAAGGAAGAAATTGAGTGGTTTAAATTATATAAATAACGAAAACCATTTTCTGTTGTTTTAGAAAAAAAAAAAAAAAAAATTAAAAGGAATCAAAAATTGACAGTGATTAATATAAGGAAAAAGAAAATGTTTGCTAGCCCAGCCCTAAATATGAGCTACAATTCCATGTTTATACCATGTATTTCAGTTTACCTTGATCAGGATCCAAGCCAAAGATGGAGTTCTTGCGGCCAAATCGGATGCTGAATGTTCTGCCAGCTGACGTTGCGCTCTTTGGGTAGGACACCTGCATTAGGTTTACATGACAGTTGGTGGGTACAAAGTCCATGCAGCCCAGACTGTGCGGACGTACTCCAGCCTGTCTGAAGGACGGCCACACCTTGTTTCCAAGCTCCAGAGCAAACTGACAAGAGAATGTACAGAAGGAAAATACATCATTCATTTTGATTATTAAGTGTACAAAATATAAAGTCATGTTCTAACAGCAGAGGCTCAGGTTGAGAAGACAAGTGAGCATGTAATTAAAAAAAACAAGTCAGCACCATTGAAAAGGTTCATCTACACCTTTAACCTGTAAAATGTGATGTGATTTATTAGCCTGTAGAAGAGGAATCACTGCAAGATATGCAAAAGGTCTTCCTTCACAGTGACAGCAAACATTAATCAATATTTTAGTCAAAGAATATACATGTTCATAATGTATTTTTAAAAAGGAGGTTCAAAATACCTGCTGATAATTACTGATTCGCCGCCGGATACTTTCCAGCTTGGTGTCACAAATCTGTCTGAACTCGAACTGAGGCATGGTAACTACTCGGTCGCTCTGGGAGATGAGCTGACTGCAGTTATGCACAAAGAGGCTGTCGTCATTACAGAACGCCTCAAGGATCTGTAGAAACATGAAGCACAAAAACCAGGAGAGATTATTACCACAATAAAAGAAGAGGCACACAACCGCATCTTCGTACATGAAGAAATTTACCTGAGGGTACAAAATGTTTGAATTTCAATTCTAACTACTAAATCAGTGCCCTGTTATTAAATCTCCCTTTAATATCAACTTAAACAATTAACATGACATACCACAGTTTACGCTGAGAGAGCTGGAAATAAACATGTTGCTAACCAGGTTTCAAACCAGTGGTTATTTATTAATTTGAAAAACTGGGGTTGGAATGAATTGTTGCCAACAAAACAAATTCAATTCACGCTCCTTTAAAATTTTTGCTTGTTGCGATCGCGGCAATGATTATCACACAGAATGAGCATCTCTTCACGTTACCTTTGCAGTGAGGCTAAAACAGCCTTTCGGTGCTACTATCTTCTCCAAGACATTACACTTAATGCCGGCCGTGCTGACGTACTCATACACGACTCCCTGCTCCAAATGGACATTGTCAACAGTTAAACTGACTAATGGGAGGTCTTCAGACAAGGAAAGTCTGCTGAGTTGGTAGTCTGAATAACACAGAGCCAAATACATAAGCTTTTGTTATGTTTCCACAGTTCAAAAAGCAAAATATTAACCATTGTCACCTGTTCCATTGGTGCCATTCTCTTCATCATGGTCAGAGCCATTTTCTATAGAAAATGCCCTCAATACACCCTCTTCCTTATGCTCTGAGTCTCGTCGCTTCTCCACGTCCTCAAAAGCTCTGTAAACCCACTTGCCCTAGAACACACAAATGATGCTGTCAATCATTCTTACATCATCCACGGTGAAAATGTTCAGTGTGTCTATAAGACAGGGAATAGAAAAAAAAAATTAAAAAAAACTAACACAGGATCTGAGGCAGTTTATGGTTTTACACAGAACTAAAAGGGTCAGTTCTGAACACAAATATACTTTGAAATGGTTACATGAAAGTGGTCAAAACAAATATTTTGAATGCACATTGCTTTGATCAATCTATTTACTTCCAGGTCACTGGATGTCAAATTCTGAGAACGCAATCACAAGCTACTTCCCAAACCCAAAAGAATATTTTCACAAAATGTCTACGTAATGTAAAAATGTACAATCATTGAATAACAACTAATACGCAATGTATGATAATTTATTTAGATCTGAAATTATAGTATTTACATAATAATATGCAACAGTGTTATTTTATTCATATTTCACTTGATGAATGAATTTGTTCTAAATTGTGTTGCACAAGTGCGAAGTATTGTTGCTGATATTGAATACAGTAATTCATACTCATATTAATACCTAAACCCAGGGTTAATGAAGTGCAATTCAGAACTATTTCTTTTTTATACATAGTCTGTTCATTTGTACAGAATTTGTGATATGTCAGATCAGAAAGGTTAATTAATGTTAATTAATGTTATTTTTGGGTAAATGCTTGTATCTGTACTCTTACCACTTGCAGATGGTCCTGGTGTGTGTGGTGTGCACTGAAGTGCTCCAGGACCTCCTGGCAGTCACTGAGGTTTACGTTGTTGCCATTGACCTTGAGGATGACCTGGCCTGGTTGTAATCCCGCCCCTGCCGCCTCCCATCCTGCAGTGTGTCAAAACAGGGTCATAGGCCAATGGCAGGAATTCAAATGACAAGTTTCAACAACTATGGACAGCCCTTTCAATCATCATAAATGCTTATGAACTACAGAAACAGAAATCCTGCTATTTATGAAAGATTGTATACCTTTCCATAAATCATGTATTATGAAATTGTATTTGAATATATGTCCATGTACTGGGAATAAAACAATAATTACTGCTCTTGAGTTAATTAAAGAGGTTTATTGCCCTAGCATGCTCTCCCTAGCCAATACTGTCATTGCAATGCAGACTGCAAGTTCAATCAACACCTTCATCATTTTCCATCCCTGTCTAAAAATACAAATTCTGGCATCACTTTAAGCCAAAGTGTTACCCAAGCTGGACAACATGAGTGAAACACAGGGGATTGAAGTTTATTTTAAGAATTAAGAAAAAACTAAGATTAGAATCTAGATATATTAAAGTGTTCCTTGTTTAACTTATCATGAACCAAATTTGTCAAAGTATGATAACAAATGTTGAGGTTTATTACACAGTAATAGTTTGAACTCTGACTAGTGTGTCTGACAGGTGGCCATAAGACTAATGGAAGTCTGCTTAAAACAGAAAAGAACAGGTGGTTTAAGGCTAGAGTTACGTCAACTTTTCCTGTGAATAATATCTCCTTGTCGCATTGTGGAGCATGGTAAGAAGACTGACATGTGCTGCTTAACTGCTCATTAACGGTTCTAAGGATTTTGAAAGGTGACTAGTTTTGCATAGGGATTTACCTTAATATTACCCATATTTTTGTAGTTTAAAAAAAAGCAATTTTCTAACCTTTTCTGACAGCATGCACATGAGGAGGAGCAGAGCCAGACAGCCGAAATGAGAGACTGTCTGGATTGTCAGGAATCTTCACAATCCTACAAGAGAATTTGCATGTATATTGAACCATGTGTATTTTGCATCCAAATCTTTGTCTTTTTGTGTAGCATCTTACTCCTTGGCTTTGGTAGCAACCAGTAGCCTAAGAGACCTCCGTATACAGAAGGACTGGCTGATCATAGTTTCCACCTCAGAGAACGGCCTGAGAAACAGCAGGTCTTCGTTGATGGTGTAGATCTTTCGGCCCACCTGTAGACCAGCCATCTGCACAGACAGACACACAGATGGACCTGATTAGGTGATCACTGAATATACTAAAACACACCATGAGATACATTGTACAAAACAGCTCAAGTGTACCTGTGATCAACTTTGTAGGCAATTTTACATATAAGAATGTTACATCATACTAACACCTTAAAAATACAACCAATTCAATCAAAAAGTACCACTAGACAATCCAGGAATAATAATGATAAATAACCTTAGCTTCTGCCTTAGTTTGAGGAATCTGAAAGACAGTAATGCACTCAAGTGTATTTTGTACTCAAAATGACTGACTGAACCTCAATCACGGTTTATTATATTTCTACATTAAGTGACAGGTATATAGAATAAAATGATTGCCTGACATTCATTTTACACACAATAATTGCTCTGGTAAATGTGGAGATGCCTGCTGTCTGGAGAGATGGTGCTTTGAGAACAGTAAATAACACGCTTCAACTCACAAGAATCTTCTTATATTATTTTTATATCCTTATATATTTTATATTTCTCCTTTCATGTGGGTTTGGTGAATAAAGCGTTTTCTTATGATAGGTAGCTGGTGCATCTTTACACAAGATGCTTGAAAACTTTTAATGAGAGACAATTAAAAAGCCACATCGCACTGTAAGGACATTATAACTTCTCTAACAACTGTATTGTTTTTTACAGATTATTCACTGTGTGATAACATTGCAACCTGTTCTGTTTGAAACCTTGTAAAATGGCAGACCCAAGCATTACAGCTCTGCACATGAATACCACCAGTCACCTCACACATCTCCAGTCACGTTGTAGAAAGAATGCCGCTTCTGTGTGCTCCCTGTGTGAGCCCAGTGTCCTGGGCACAGATCCGGAGGGGTGGCTGTGCTTTACTGGGTTCTTTGGGTACGAGCCCAGGAGAGATTGAGAAATAACTGGGAGGAGCAATGGTTATAACAGACGTGGATGAATTTATGTACAATCATAGAGCATGGATGTCTGTAACATGTGACTTTGCATAAGCACAATATAGTACAACATAGCACAAGAGCTCTGTTTTGTGTGTTGGTGATTTATCCCTTTTCAGAGCCCCATGGGAACACAGCTGAGGCTCAGCCTGGGAGCTGGCACAAGGCTGGATCACCACTAACTGGTATAGAGGGAAGGGGGCTCCAGCAGCACGGTGTGGTACAATTTACATTCATACTCTTCTGAAAAACAGGTACATCATATGTTTACAGATACACTAAAACAGCGATCAGTAGGAATTGTATAGACATTTACTGCATGTCCTGGTTCTAATGGTTTATTATGGTTTCCACATTACTGTTCAATGTTAAGAAAAAAGAACATAAAAAGACTGTTCACTGAAATAAGTGAAAGGCATGTCTCGTGACACTTGTAGAAGAAAGACTGACAGCAGTTGCCCTGAGAGGAGACAGCCATTACCTTCCAGCACAGTCGCCCTGAGCCAGAGGGAAACAGAGTGACCATTACCTCAGCGTGGGAGCCCCTGGTGACAGACTTCACCACAATAGCCTTGTTTTTCTCTTCAATCTCAAAGCCATAGTCCTCTTCCTCTGGGTGAATCTAGGCAAGAAAACGCCACAATCACCATCAGTTACACACATAGGAGGTTTTCAACAAGAGTGCAATGTCATAGTAAGACAAAAACATTGGTTACAAATATAAAGCGATTCATGAACAGTTGAAGCCTTACACTAGAATGTTGATTTTGTTATTGTTACATTTTTGTCTCTATCCCATGTCCTCAGATGTCCTTCAGAACAAAAGATAGCTAGCTAATGAGGCTCATTTTTCAACTGTAAATTTACAAAACAACTTACACATTGAACAGCCTATCTGGGTGGTCCTATATCATCCCAGCTAAGTTTAGACAAGACTTAATGCTGCTCGTTTGCAATTTAGCATTTCATCTCATGTCAGACAGGTGCTTTTTAGTGCAACTCTTTTTGCATTCCCCATTGGGCCTGATGCTTAATGCTGTCATCACCAAACGCATTAGCCAGCTTCCATTAGCGGAGCAGCTAGGGCCATCTTCCTGCTGCATGCCACAGATAAGATGCAGATCTCTCTTGTTATTGTATCAGGGGAGATAGCTTCTGTAAATAAAGAATTCCCACACCATTGGCTTCAACAGCATCCGTAATCGTGCGTTAGATCAGCTGCTAATCAGGGAGAGAAAGTCTTATGTGCTCTATAGATAACAGTCTGCAGAAGATAGCAGTACTAGACAATTTTAATTTGAATACGAATTAGAGTGAGCCCTGAAAATTAAGCAGCTACAGTTTCTATGACAAATATGTTCCCAAATTACACGTTTTCTTTCATGTTTTCTTTTTTTTTTTTTTGACAGTAGGCTGGGCAATGGTAGGGCAATTATCCTTAAAATCGGCCATATAACAAACATAATTTACATGCAATGGCTTTATTTCCTTGTAAAACTACTGAGGAGAGAGGAGGAGTATCAGTAATAACTATATGCTTTCATTTATTAACTATGGTCAGACAGATGGGTAGAGTGGTCAAACATTATGCTGAAGTAAGCCTAAAAAGTTACTTTAAAAATGTATATATTAGAAGTACAAAGTAGTCGTCCAAGAAATTACTCAAGTAAGAGTAAAAAGAGTTAAAAAAGTATTTGGGAAAACTTTTTTTATAATTATAATAGAAAGAATTTAAATAGAAATGTGTGTAATTGAAAGGACAAAATATGAATGCACAAAAATCTGGTACTTTCAAAGGACAGACAAAAAAAGACAAAAAAAAAAAAAAAAAAAAAAAAACAAGACAAAAAACTAAAATCTAAATCTTATCTGAAGAAGCAGTCCAAGAAACACAAATTAAAGTCCTTTAATAAAGCTTTTGTCACTTATAGACAGTGGGAAGAGTAATCAAGTAGGAGTAAAAGTATCCTGCTAGAAAAATACTCTCAAAAGAAGAACTTCTTTAAAAAGTAAATGTAACCGAGTACAACCCAACTCTGGCTATGCTGCTAATGAAAAAAACAAACACAATATGGTGGCAATGTTGAGCTTGTTTGGTTCTGCTCTGAAATCTTCAAAATAACTGGATAAGTATTACGCTTGGAGATAAGAAAAATTAAATTGATATGAACCGCTACCAGACACCACTCTGTTATGGAGAGGAGTCCGACTGTGCCAAGCTACAAAATTACCCCCCTTCATTATATTCACAGGACAAATCTCATTAAAATGCATAATGATCCCAGCACATTCAAAAGGTGGCACTAACACAGCCTAGGCTCCCATGGGTAAACTGGGATGTAAATCTTTGTGTAGAGATTTTAATAATATTAAGCCTAGAGGATAAGGAAGAAAGATGGCACTGGAGAAGAGAACTTACCACCAGAGACTTGACCAGGATGTTCTCGATGAGTTTGAAGTCGTTGCGCTGCAGTTGTTTGCTCTTGGTGCTGGTTCCTTCTGTCTCTTCATCGGCATAGAAGCGGAAAAACTGGGAGTCATCTTTGAACTCACTCTTTTCCAACACTGAAAGACAATTTTTTAAAGTGACATCAGAAGCTATACAATTAGCTTTAATTCAGGCCAATATATTAGATTTATCGGTACATTGTGAATTCCATCTGACAAGTTCCACATCATTCATATATATAAAAAGGGAATTGAAACAAATCATTCTGTTCAGAGAAAAACACCCTAATTTGAATATCTTAACATTATTTTAATTTCAAAAACAGAGAGCGGTGATTTATGAACCACTGTGCAGCACAACAAATGCCACTTAAACCAGAACCATCTTCAGACAAACAAGCTAGCGGTTAATTAGCTTATTATGTGATGCTGTAAGGGACATCTGGAGCCAAAGCACATCTGGATTGTAGCAAAAAGTAGGCTGGGACTAAACTCTCTCCGGGGTTCGGAGAAATACTTTGTTGTGTTTCCTCAGTCTGGAAGTCCCATTGTTTGGATGGTCACACAACACATGGGGCCATTCTCAGGTAAGAGAAGCAGAGGAGCTCAAAACAGCCACTAGGATTCATTCAACCATCTTTAAAAGAGGAATATTTATTCAATATTATCTTTTAATTGCATTAAGATTCACTTCATAACAGGAAATTTTAGTGCTCAATTATACCTTGGTAAATATGTATTCTTACTATAAAGGGGTCATCTTTCCACTGAGAGCGCCATCTACTTGTCTTCACAGTGATATTATAAGTGCTTTTAAGTGTCTCTAAGTGAGTGACAGACACTCCACCAGAAAAGTTATGCAATGCAGCAATAAACTAGCATAAAATGTATTGGATTTCGAGTAGATGAAAACTTCTGTCTGCCAAACATGCGTGTTTACTGCCTCAGTGAAATATCTTGCTCGAGTTTGTTCACAAAGAATACACGGTTTATACATATTGCATTTGTTCCATAGAAAACATACGCTTCTCTGATTCTACAGTCAATGACGGTACAAGGATGCCAAGACCTAACACAGAGGTGCCCAGCTGTTGTCAGATTTGGAAAGCATCCGTCTTGGTCCAGTACACAAAAGCCTTGACAAAACGATTACACACACCACACCCACACAGACATCCCCAATAACTCAGATTTTACCACAAGAAGCACTTGGACCGGAAGCCACAATATCAAGTTATCACTCAAAGAATTACCATGACTCACACACTTGTAATATCAGTGCAATGAGATCAAACGTCTTAATCACAAGAGTTGGGAAATCACTGCCATGTTTACAGCATGTATGTGGTAGGTACTTCAAGGTAGTCAATCATTAGACAATATCCTGTGACAAAAGAAGTATTTGCAATACTGTGCTTTTTCTGAATACTTCTCAGAAAGCACGCATTACAGTCCTTGAACAAAAGCTGGATGATATTCCTAATTTTAATTGGTTTTGATTTTCAGTTCAACTTGAGCTTTTCATTTCAAAAACAAAATAAAAATTTGTATGTATTGAATTCCATCTATATTATGATGTTGTTTCCTCATCAAAAACATACCTTAATGATTTGTCCAGTTAACAGATTTAAACTTTGTCTTTTACCTGGGAGTTTTGTTTGTTTCATTGACACATGTTCAACACACAAACTGTCCATACATATTGTAATACAGGAAATACTTCACTTCACACTAGAATCACTTGGATGATTTCTGAAATTGCCTATTTCTATTGAACAAAAGGTAAAAGGTAGCTGTGGAGGTGGAACAGAGCATTTTGAGCTTTGGAGATGTAGACTAATGAAAAGGATTACTCAAACATGAGACAGAACACAAGTCTGAGTATGTTTTTGATGAGGAAGCATCATAACATAGATGGAATAGATGGAATTCCATTTTTATTTCATTTCAAAAAAAAAAAAAAAAAACTTCTTTAGAACATGGCTTAAAGTTCACAAGAATCCACTGTGTGCAATGTAAGACCTTTAAATCAATGTAATTTAACACAAAAAGTATTTATTCCTCTAACACACGCTTTTACTGACAGAGGATTGGTTGTAGACCTCTCAATAAAAAAGACCCAACCTTGATCATTGATGATTAGACAGGACTGAATCTTGATCCTGATTTCAATTCGAATAATTGAATAGAAAAACATCTAAAATATGAAATATAACTTCACAGGTCAAGCAGGAGTCAAAGACGTAAAATAACAGAGAGCGCAGATGTGCTGAATCAGGAATAAGGAGAGACCAAAGCTAAAGGTGAGAGGTGCAGACAGGAGGAGCGGGCAGAGGCCATGACCTGGGGAAACAAGTGACAATGGAACAGATGGCACTGGGAGGACATTCTGGATGTAGACGTGTGTGTTAAGACATGTTAGCATTTAAATATATTACTAAGAAACAAACAGAGAAAAGCACTAAACTGCAAAAAACAACTCCAGGAAATCCCTCTTTAACCAACATGTAGTTACATTCTTGTAGCTTGTCATGGCCTGTCATCTTGAGTCTATACAACAAAAATATTTTTCTTTTTCTCTAAATCTGTCATCGTTTTTAGCCCTGTCCAGCAGTCACAGCTGAGTGGAGTGACCCAGACGGTCATGTAGTTACGCCAAACATCTCTGGTTAGGGTACATTGCTAATGCTGTTTATACTGTCCAGGATGGGCAGGAACTATGTGGTCAGAGAGGCTACTGTGGGTAAAGCTAAGAGTGCTACAGGTCCTTTTTAAGACTATGATGCAATGAAAGTGGTAAAGCTAATATTATTTTTATGGGTGCGGACAAGTGTAAAAAAGTGTAGAGCGCTTGGGTAAATTTAGTAAGTATGTTTGCTCAAATATGGCTAGTAAACTGAACTTTGTGCCATAGTAATTCATGGTCTTATCAAATTTTTTTAGATTAGTAGGGTTATGCCGTTAGTCAGATTTTAATGTTGATGACAATTATTGCTCTAAACAATCACAAAAATAACATTCAATTGTCTTCTGAATTTTATGGGCCTATCTTTAATACCAAAAGGTTACAAATAAATGTTAACTTATGAAAATACATAAATAATTGTTTCAAATAATCATGGTTTCAGTTATGAGCCAATAATTGTGATTTAGATTTTTTTCTAAACCAAATAACCCTGCCAGGCAATAATGATAAAATCAGACAAAATTCAGTTTGGGAAGATGACCAAAACTGAATTTTGAAAAGAGTTTGTGAGATAGGAAGTGACTGACCATGGTGCAAGAAGCCATTGTTGCAGAGCCCCACTCCGAGCGTCACGGCGTCCTCTCGGGTCGAGCAGTCTCCCTGGGAAACACAATCAATGACGCACACAAGAGGTCACTCACAATGCTGTTTACACCTTTAGAGATACAGTAGCCCAGCCCTAGACTAGAAAATAGAATTACAGCCTTCTATCACCTCTACTTGGATTTCATTTGACAGAAGGAACTGGTGATGGCTGCAATAAAGGGATGAAGACATTATAATTTATGATCCATTTTGGAACCGTTTTGTTGTGTGGTTTACAAATAGAAATTGGTGGTGTTATTAGATGTTTCACAAAAATCATGTGACTTAAAAGTTGCAGTACATAAGTATTTTTGTGGAGGTCTGCCATCTGCTTCCATGGAGGTAATATTGCTTTGCTTGGAATGGTCCACAGTAAGGAAATAAATGTATATAACTTGCATTTATTCAGATTTAACTGCAATAAAGATTTTCAAAAGCAGGCATTCTTACTGTTAGTGGGGTCAGCTCGTCACAGATTTGAGCTGTAAGTTGTCTCATGGAGTCATCTGCTTGTCTACATGGGTGTAAGATAAGTTTAATGCCATACTGTGGAATATTCCAGGCAAAGCAATAGCATCTCGGTGATAAGCCTACACCAACACCAACAGTCCTAATTTTGCGTAATTTTAAAACCCATGGACAGACCCAAGGTTTTGCCCAGGAGGAACACAACAGGTATGTGCCAATTTGGCAATTATTAATTATTAATTATTTTCCATATATCAGTACACTTACCTGTGAGAGTAACCAGTCCACCAGTTTAGTTGCAGGCACAACAGACTTGAATGTTTTCAAATGGTGATCTCTGTCCCTATAAAAAACAAACTCATTAGTTGTGCATGTTTACTATAAAATTCATACTCAAGACAACCTCATTTTATTTTCATCAATTGTTTTTATGTCTGAAATCTAATAAATACAAGCTTCATTTTCTAGTTATGGTTTGAGAAATGTCACAGATCCATCACTCAAACATAATTAATGGTAGCACTCTACGATGGCGGTTCAGTGATGGGTTTGTTACATAATGCAATGGTGCAGGCTCAGCGAGTGCTTTTGTATGTTAATGAGATTTGTTCTTGGTCCAGTAGTCCTTTGTTTACACCAATGGCAGTCCTGACAGACAGACAGACAGACAGACAGGAAGATAGACAAGTAAAGGAGATTGTTGTGTGAAAAATATGCAAAACTTAAAACGCCTCTGAGTTGACTTGAGTTTACATTAACATATAAAGAGATTTTGTAAAAGTTGTGTAAAGAGGCTACAAGAAGCTGTATGACCATTTAGTTGCAACTGGTGCAGGGCTAGTTCAGTTTAGCTTTTTAGATTGTGTTAACCTATTTGCAAGATACTGGATTGGAATTAGCTTGGCAACACAAGGTTAATGCAATATATACGACAAGTGTGAGTAAGTAGCCCTTAAACGCATCTGCTTTAAAAAAAAAAAAAAAATTTGGTGCCTCTTTATAATAACTACGCCATAATTTGCCTTAGTAATGCATGAACAAAGACTTCATTCATTTAGTCTTTATTTGAAGGGACAATGTACAGCTCACAAAAGAATGGGATGTTCTGGACCAGTTTATAGCTAAATAGTTTTCTTTTGATTACAAAGCAAAATGTGTATAATTCCTACCTAGTCTTATTAAGCCCTGGATGATTAACAAGCAGAAAAATACAATTTCTGCCTAGTGTATCATTACGTTTCTTTTATTTGTCATGCAGTACATATCTTGTTGCCACTTGTATCCCACATTGTACTCCTTCTTACTAATCACTGAAGAAGTCATAAAAACGTGGCATTTACGACATGAAGAGAAGCGAACACAAATGAACCAGGATCAACTAATGTTTGGCTCTGTGTCCAACCTGGAAAGAAAAGCGCTCCAAGGGTAGTGTGTATAATTCAACCATACATGACGTGAGCTCAATGTGATCCCTTGATGAATATGTATGGTGCACCTGGATACAGACCTCATTAGCATAGCAGGGAAAGGACAGGGCAGGTACTCACTTGATGACAGGCGTGTGGAGGCTGTGCAGGCGGCAGTACAGTCTAACGCCCTAAAATCGAGAGAAAACGAGAGGGAAGAGGAGAAGGAGTGGAGCCAATGAGTCAGAGCGCACACACCTTAGGTAAACAAGAACAAGCATGGCCTCAGGACGTAACATTTCAGCGACAGTAAAACCAGTTATCCTTCAGCTATGACTTTAAGAAAGAAATTTCGAACCCATAAAGTCATTCGGGAGGAGCCTGAGGAACAATACTGACAGCTAGGACAAAATAAGTTAAAAAGATTATCTTCCTACCAGGCTGTAGTAAAATTATTATGTTTAGATAACCAAGATACCTTGAACCATATAATTCAATGTGCAATTTGTAGGTAACATGTAACTAAGCTAATTACACTTGAATTCTGTGAACAATTAGTTTAGTGGTTGATTGCCTGATAATGCCATAAGAAATACTTGAACTGGCCCTATATTATCTGCTATTATATTTTCTAAGTCGAATCATGTTAACGTTATGGCTTAAAATGAGAATTTGAGATGGGGCAATGATCAAATCGCACAGCCTGCAGTTATTTAGATTGTATGGGATGGATCTTGGATCAGTTCATATTTCAGAAGCCTAGTTTTTAAGCATCTATTGCAATACTTTTCCAAAATCATGCAGCTCTTGTAAATATACATTGCATTTTATAATGTTAATAATATGTAGGTCTTCCTGTCAGATGTAAAAGCCGATTAATACTACAGACTTTTGATAATTTATGACCAAAAACTTAACTCCCATGTTTTAAATCAGTCCTCCAGTGATTTTGGTTACCTTAGACATGATGTCCTCCATCTCACTGCGAGCCTTGTAAGTGCCGTCATCATAGCGGAACCGATACAGCACCTGCTCATTCTTAAATTGATGTTTGTCTGAAACTAAAATAAAATAAATAAAAAATAAATAAAAAACTTTAGTGCAAAATGTTCTGTTTAGAGATTGTCAGAAAGAAAAAAATCTCTTGAGCCCAAAACAACAGTCTTGCCATTTATTGTTTTGCAGTGTCTAGTTTCCTAAAGGATTTTAACTATTGTTTTGTTTATGTTTGGGTACAAAAAGAGGAAAAATCAAACCTGAGGCACTGAAAGCTTTAATTAAAAAGCAAGCCTTGGAACAGCAATTCCAGTACAATAAATATAGGTCTTGCAAGGTTGAAATCAAAAGTAATATAACTGTCATGAATTGGACTGAAGGTAAACACATGGATAATAGACGGTGCCAAACACACATAGTGGTTCCCCCACAACAAGCTGGCACAGACTCAAACAAGTGGCGGGTATGCTCCGTCTAGACTTAAAATGCCCTTGTAAAACTGGAGGAATGCACCGCCAAATCCACTATTGTGCTACATGTCGCACCCAAAAAACATCAGAACTTGTGAACCATAATTTAAACGCAAATCATTGGCTCAGGCAGTTGACAGGTACAGTAGTAAGTAGTTGATGTATGTGTTTAAATGAAAGCCCCTCTCAGAGCAGTGGTCTCTTGAGTGGTGGATGGACAGCTTCGGTTTACCATTTTGTCACTTTACCTGACTATTCACAGCTGAACACACTTCCTAAGGGGGCTGTGGTCAATAGCCTGCCCACTGCCTCGCGGAGAACAGCATGACATGTTCTCTGTGGTTGTGGGCTTGTCTGATCGTGGATTTCATGGGGTTTTTCCAAAGGCTTTAAGCAATATGAAGACTGAGTGGGAGCAAATTTGACAAAGATGGTGGTTTGGAAGTGGTCTGTGAAAAAGCCCTGGGAAAATCTCAGGTTTTACTGTACTGGCACTTTATTACCACATATCCAAAGACACTGGACCTCAAAGTTGGTCATTTTCATGATCATGAGTAAACTAATACTGGAATCAAGTATATCATAGCATTCTCTAAGAGACCATAGCAAAAAAGATGAATTGAACGTTTTGATTTAGTCTTTATCCACTGCCCAGACTGCTACACCTCAGCCTGCTAGTTATGAGCCTGCTAAAAATGCACAGCACAGCTCCTCCAGTATAAAGAATACAGTAATATCTCCCAAAGATTGCTAGTGGTAAACAACAACTTTCAGAGGAGCCCTGGCATGCAATTAGAAATGATCTATTTGTATTGTATGAATAAAAAGTTGTCTGTGTATCAACTAGACAACACACAACACTATTATGGAGAAAAAATATGTTCTTTGTTGACACTGGGAATAAACAGCATGCTGGATTCTTCCAGTGACTTTCTTACAAATCATATTGCTGCTATACAATAGCCCCAAATAGGTGCCTTAGCTTAAGCTTCTATTGTTTCAAAAACAATATGGCCTCAGGTGTAAAAAAGAATACCCACTGAGTTGTAGGCTGGACATATGTATCCATACATTATTCAGAGGTGTTAGGGGCTATGTGTGCAGTTCAGCCTTGTAAATAATTCAAAAAGTGGACTTTAAAAGCCACACCCTGAGAAAAGAAGATACCATCAATAGATAATGTTGGACCATTTGTTGCTATTCTTTTTACAGAAATCAATAGTTCTGCAAGAAAATGTGAATCAAGGGAATAAATGTTGGACAGGATGAAAAAGTGCAGATGTCTGGAGAGAACATAAACAATGAGAAAAGTTTAACAAAAGCTCAAGTGACTGCTCACCGTGGTGGATGATGCCATTTTCCAGCAAGGCCTGTCCCAGATTCACCCCTTCCTCGGCTTTACTGATCTCTCCACTTTCGATCAGCCAGGAAACAAACTCACTGAGGACACAGCAAAACGGTCAGTCAGACATATGCAGTATTTAGTTAGTGCTTCATGCATCAATTAACGTGGCCTTTTTGGGTTGTCAAAAAGCCAGATACAAACCAAACTAAAACTAAAAATAGCATTGAAACAAGATACTCAAGTATTAATACTGAACAAAAAAAATAAGTAAAATCACATAATTATGACAAAGTTGGACTATTTCCTGAATAGTTGAGAATGGTCTTGAGCTACATCAGAGCAATTATATGGCACATATAATGATAATTTTAAAGAAACAACTACTATTTTGTATTGACAATTGTATTCTATTGTCTACAAAAATGTACCCAGTATCAAGACTTTTCCTTAGTAATAACATTTAGTTTGAATTGTACTAATGTGACAACACTACAACAACATGTTTTGTATATGTTCGATGAAGCTTCATCAAACTTATAATGCACCAGACAGAGCTTCATCCCTTCTGTTGTGTAGTCTATCTTCATTATAAACACAGATTAAATAGTATAGAACACATTCAAATTATTGTTGTAATTAACAGCTAAATGAAAAAGGCATTAATTCACTCACTTTCACCTCACAACGGACCAAACTGCTAAAGTCAGTGGGAGCTGAGGCCGATGCACTCAGGCCACGCTCTGGTGCACAAAGCTAAATGCACCGCCGAATAAGAGGCCTCACTCTGCACTTACTATAGTGAACTGTAGAGATTCTTAAAAGCACAGACCTCTCACTCTGACAAGTTTGTGAAGCAAATATTTATTTAACAAGTTTTTTATTAATCAAACTTCTAACTCATTCTGTTATAATTTAAAGAAAAGGTAAATTCTTAAATGTTAAATAAACAACTTTCAATAGATAAAACTAATCATTACTGAAATATGATTTACTTTTTTTCTTATAATAAGTGTGAGGTATAGAGTATGAATTGCATATACAGGTAAAAGTAACTAAGCAAGTTATTTATTTAGTCCTAATTGCTTAAGTAATTTTAGGAAATATATTACGATGGCTTAAATAAGCAGAGGGTTTTGGTGCACCCAAATCATGTTCTGGTGCACCCAAATGAAAATCTTAGCCCTGCAACTACATCACTGCAGCACTTTGTCACCAGAAGGATATATTTTGACAATCTGTTAGTGCAACATTGAAAGTATACAGAATATAAAGTGTCAGATGTTATGCTATATGCCAGTAGGAGTGATTGCTCCCAGATGGTACATGATCCAAACATAGCACATGATATCTTTTCCCAGGGCCCTTACGCAATGTTGTGACATGTCAACAGCATGTCTGAGAGCTGTTCCCCGAGTCCAAGCACACCTCAGTAACATGGAAAAACTCAGAGCCCAGAAGTGCCCAGTTTCTATACATTCAGCCTTTAGTTAGAAAGTCAATGGATGTGAGGTTGGTTCATTGACAGTGCTGAACAAATGTTTGCAGAAGAATATTACATGCTTCAAAGACCTTTTCCCTCTGGTGGGTAAAATCACTCCCACCACAGAAAGTTGAACAAGGATTGGGCAGAGGATGAATTCAGTGATTCCACTGGGAATAATTTTGTAATGTGTGGAGTTATAAAAGGTAATGTTGATGAAGCTGATGGGTCTCGCAATCTACACCAGATTTGATTGGATTGTGTCTATATTTACAAAAAATACAATACTAATACAAATTAGTAAAATTAACAATTTTGAGTGACTGCTTGTGATTACTGTAAATTCATCTAGAGCGAACATTTTAAGTGTCTCCTGGTGACAGGTGAGAATAACCTGATGCATTATTTATATGTTTTTTTCTTCAAATAAATCCAATTTTAGGTCAATTTAAATGGCACAAATGTTTATATAATGGTAGGGGTTGAGTAGATATATTATGACTAGAATATGAGACATAAAATTATAAGCAACAAAAGCAGAATTATTGATTATTATTATATGATCAATACAAGCAAGCATCCTAAGCTCTACAGAATTGTGATCGCCCTATCAGGAACGCATGCTAACTCCACGTGTGAAGTGAATCACCAAATTGGACACCTGCGATCAATAAAACTAATCAAAATGCAATCTCTTCATGAGCCCTGTGTGTGTGAGGGCCCACGTCAAACAGCTCTAATGGGCATCGACGAATGACTTCAGAAAAAAAACGTGAGTGGTTAGTGAGAGAGGACATGTTATGTAAGAGGGCAGCTAATTCTGGCACACCGAACATGATGAATAGAAAGAGTGGGGGCTAAGTATGTAATTGTGTGTGTTTTTCAAAAAGAAGGAGCGCCGGGAGATTAAAAAGCACTTGGAGCCATACAAAAAGAAAAATAATGGCTTTTGAGGGATTATTTCTCTTGAATGGGCTACATATTTTTGGATATATTGCACAGTAGTTTCTTTGAATGTTTGCCTAAAGCCTACTTGTAGCTATATTCTACTGGCAATAGTAAATCTCCTGACAGTAGCACTCCTCCTGCAGGAGGAGTGCTACTATCTTAAAAGGCAGCATATTGGTGTAATACAATAAGCACTCAAATGTCTGCTGTTAATTGGATCAAAAAGACAAATGCACAGCTAATGTAGGTAATAGGCAGGAAATGATTGGTGATAAAGCGAGGACAACAGGAGAGCAGTGCTTTCTCACAGTGAAGGATAGCAGAATGGATGTGGTTTGATTTATGTCTGTATAGGAAGGAACAGGTGGCGAGTTACAAAAGGTGTTTTAACTTGAGATTTTTGTATAATATTATCTAGTTGCACTTCAAATCTCAGGAAAGAATATTGACTTCTCAGAGTAGACCAGTATCTGAAATCTCTAGCTGTTTTTTCCCCCCACAACTGACGTCATTGTGTGTGGAGAGCACTCAAAATGCGTTGTATCCCTGTTCATTATACAGAATCTATGGGTAAAGAAAGATGAAAGCACTCTTTGCCTAAACAGCATACTTATCTGTTCCATTGCATTTACATAACAAGCAAATATCAGCATGACTGAAAATACTACTAACATGATTCATGTGCAACTCCACTGTGGGTCTTAAAGCAGACCTATTATGCAAAATCGACTTTTCAGAGGTTTTAACCATTTTATAGTCATTTCCGCTTCTCCACAAATATTGAATTGCTTATTTTCAAGACTTGCTTATCAATTTCCGTTTTTACCTCCATCAGCCAACGGCCGAAGTTCTGTACTTCGTTCTTCAATTTCACTTTCTGAATCAGTGATACGTGTAGGCTCTGGCAGCGTCATTTAGTAATTTTGGTAAAAATGAAAAATCCACTATCCATAGGCCTTTGTTGTGATGGTATTTACCGTGACATCACCTCCCATTGGGTATCGCAGTTTTCTAACATGGAAGTCACAGGACTTGTTAAAATGTGCAAATTTTAACATAATGATCCACAGGTGTCATAAATTATAACTATATAGCAGACACAATACGTCTTCTTTAACAAGATAAACTATTCATTTGTAAGTCAAGAAGACAAGAACAATACCTTTACCAGAATCAGTAAATCAGTCACCAGCTAGCCTTTGCTATTTCTATTTCAGCTTCCTATAGTTAGTTCCCATTTTACACACATCCGCTCATCTTGCATTCACCACAGTGATATGTCCATGGGGCCGGGCAAGGAATATCTTTTCTGATGTAACCAAGTGAAGGATGCAACTTGTGTAACCCATCAATGCTACGGGGCCTCAGTTTAGACAAAAGGATGCAGGGATAACAGTTTAGGCATATTGCCAAGACCTGGTAACAGCATACACAAGTCTTTTGAAGGCCTGCTAAAGTTACGTAACTGTGATTTGTAAGCACTTAAATGGCATGGCAGCCACATTCCTGGAAAAGAAAAAAGAATAAAACTCACTTTCCCATAAAGCACTTGGGCACAATGCTTAGTTTACGCCGACGATCTTTTATCAAGTGCCGGCTCTTGGTCATCATCATGTGGTACAGTTTTTCTCCTTTTTCGGCAATCATTACATAGGCGTCTCTTTCCATTCCCAGTTTCAGACCTGCACAAATAACACAGAAGAATGAGTTCAAATTATATCACTACACTACTAACTACACAGGGCATTTATGGCAGTCATGGTGCTCTTGGAGAAGACAAACAGGCTTTGATTGTTATATAAATGGACCCAGAATTGAAGCAATGTCTCGCCAAAATAATCCAAGATGTTATCAGCTCAAGCGAGGCGGGTTTGGGGGGCAGTTAATTCTCTATTGTATGGCTGAAAATGTGAGGGCTCATTGAAATGAGTCTCACACTGCTCAGTGTTGGAACAGTAGACTCGATGTTAGCTTTGATAACTTTCTGAACTGTGGTAACCAACTTCTGACTTTTGGCAGTGCTTGCTACACTTTGAATGACATGCTGAAAGGTTTTGTAAGCCATTACACACTAGTTTATGTATAAAAGGTTACAAGACAAGCTCAAACTAAAAATTGTAAATTAGTATAGATTAGAGGTGGACAGATTATCCAATTATCGATGTTGTGAATGTTTGAAATTTGAACATTGTGCATATTATTTCTAATTTAAAATGTGGAAAAAGCTGATTAAACATGAAAATTTAAATAAAAAAGGTTATAAACTTCCAAATAATGGTTTAAAGTGATATTTCTGCCTTTTACATATGCTCAATACTTGCATATTACAAATTAAAATACACGTTTTAACAAATTTCCAGATCAGGATTGAAACCTCTAGATTAGAATACAACCAAACATATTCAAGGATTTCTTATCAAATTAAAGTTGCAGAAATACTTAAACCAATAATAAAAAGGTAATATGTGCAACCCAAAACCAATAAAATAAATACATCAATCTGCTTGTTATGTAGATGAGGGAAGTGTAACAGATCACCAGAAAGGAAGTTGGCCTACACAACAATGGACTCTCTGCATCAGTTTAAGTGTTAGAGGACTAATCTAATTTTCCCACTGAGTCTTTGGAGTTGAGCATTGGCAGCCTGTGATGGAGGTGGCTTATATTACAGCTCACAGCAGCTGGAGTGGACTTAAACAATGAGTGTCATTGAACAAACAGACGGGCTGTGTCCATCCATGGGGCCCCGCGGCTTCTGCCCCAGCTGTCTGAGTTTGTCCAGAGGAACCCGTTGTGCCACCGACTTATGGTCCTATCGCAATATCTGACCACGCATTTCCCTGCACCAGCCTGAGGAAGTGCACACACCTCCAGCAATAGCACAAAAACAATGGACTCTTTGGGGAGGGATAAGAGAGTAACAATAAAACACATGAATTGATTGGAGCCACACGAAACATTTAACTTTTTTACCATCTCACCATTCAAAGTAGATAATAGATATGCCAGTGTTTGCTAATGCATTTTGTGAAAAGTATACTGCATAACTGCAAAAACCTGTCTAGACAGAAGTGAAGTAGACATACTGAAGTAAATGTAAGCAGTGCACAAAGTGGGGAAAGTAGGAAGTTGGGCAGTGTGACTGATTTGGCATCTGTTAGCCTCAGGTCGATTTCCGCCGGCTTGAAACTAAACACCACAAGCTCTGGACTTACTAGGTTCTCTCAAACTCATTCACCAATGGTAAAAACCCATTAATCATAATTTAACTATGAGCAAGTTCTGATAAACTACCAATTAGCAACTTATGTTATTATCTTTTCATTTATATCTTGACAGACTGGTTTAAGCATAACAGAGATGTCAAGATTATTTGGTTAATCAATAATTAGGATTATTCAGATCACAATATAATCGTAATTACTAAAAATAATAATTATGAGAATTTTTATTTCAGTTCAATCTATAAATTCAAAATGTACATGTAAAGTACTTTTATCTGGCTGTTTATGTGACAATATATACTGAGCTACTCGGGCGACAGTAGCTCATTTGTTCATCCACTGATCTGAAAGTTGACAGTTTGAATCCTGCTCTTGACATAAACATCACTGGAAGAAAGGTCAGATCCACTGATCCACAGGTTGGTGGTGCGATTCCAGCTCCCACAGGTGAATGCAGTTGTGTCCTTGGGCAACAACAACAGTGTCTGTGTACACTAGTGTGTGAATGGGTGGGTTGTTCTATGATGTAAAGTGTTAGCTAGAAAAGTGCTATATAAATGTGACCATTTAAATGTGTCTATGTATATACTTTTTAATTCCAGAAAGCCAATTAATTGGTTGTTTGGTCCTGGTACAAACTATCTTAAATGATCATCTAATTAAGTTGTTTCCTCTCACAATAATCGTAATAGTAGAATTTGATATTGTGACATCCTTAAAGCATAGTATAGCATAAATAGTACTATGATTTTACCAACAGATCAAGAAAAAATATTAGAAAGAATAAAAAGGTACACTCACTCAGCAACAAAAAATGTATATAGCTTTATCTCTCCTATACTATATTAAATCTGCACATTATCAAAATTTTATTATATTAAATAAATACAATAATTTCCTTTGTTTTATTCCAAGTAACTACACAGTGACATAAACTGCTTTGTTCCTTCTTTAATGAGCTGCTTTGGTCAGCCTTCCATCAACACTATCCGATGACTTGTGTACTGCTACAAATCTTGTTAAAACCTACACACTATCCAATGTACGCAACCTAACAAAGACAGATGGCTAGTGTGGAACAGGTGCAACAACCTTTGTAGTCAAAGCGGGAAATAACGCCACAATTATTCAACAATATCATATTTCCAGATTGCCCTTAAAACTGCAAGGTATAAAAAAAAAAGAGAGAGGGGAGAAAAATATCAAAATGCTATCAGTTAACACACAAAAATAATACAAAATAAATAATGACAGATCTGTGTATGTTATGTAACCATTATGTTCTATTTTAAATTCTTGCAGTGATAACATTTAGACAGCATCATTTCTGAAAAAGACATTATATTCAAAACTCTCCATGGACTTAATTAAACAAATATCTCAGCTGACAGAAAGGTCCAAAGCTTGTTAGGGGACAAGCTGCAAATGTCATGCAACTGATGTTTTTGTCTATGAACACTGGCAAGTTTAAGCTGGGAGTCTGGACATATACTACTGGATATGGTGTTCGAACTAAAATTTTAAAATTATGTTGTTACGAGGGAATGCCATATTTTCTTCTAGCTCATTAAGTTTATATAGGTGTAATTGTGGAGCTATAGATTGTGATGTGTAGTCCACTACCACTTCTAAGTCACATCTTTGCTGCATCCTGTTTTACCTATTCACCCTTTAACACTCACTGTAGGTTTCAACCAGCACCACCACACCACCACACAAGTAAAAGAATGTGATTCATTTTCAACTAAGTTAATGTAGTGGTTTTAGGCGTTGTGCATATGTGGTCAATTTGCTACCCGGCCTTAACTGTTTGCTGTATGTCTCAACCCATTCTTACCTGCCATTTCAATGCTTCAGTGGGTCTTTCCAATAAAACCTTGAGTCACATTTTTTTTTAAAAGCTAACAGCCAATGAAATACATGTCATGTTTGTGTAGTATTATTATTATTATTATTATTATTATTATTATTATTTATTATTATTATTATATATTTTTTTTAAAGTGCAGTAGTAATCAATTATTACACTTAAGCAGAAAAACTAAGCCTAAAAAAACATCCTAAATGAAAAAATAGACAAATGTAAGGATTGTCTTCACTCAGTTTATGCAGTCAGTCACAAAAAGCTCAAATGTGACCTTTACAAAAGCGTTACTTACTCTCTCTCTGCTCCCGCTCTCTCAAGATGGCATCCAACCACTTCTGCTTGTCTTCTGCATTTTTAGCCATGCAGACAAACCACTTGTTTTTAGCTGTGTTGTGGATCTTCCAACCATTTGTCACTGTGTAGTTGTTGCTATGGTAATCCGCTGCAAAGACATACATAAAAAGCACTTTATTTTCATTGCATTAGCTAATGATAACATATCGAGAGTTGCCAGTAATAATAATGGTCAAAGAATAAACGCAAGTTGAATTTTCATGACCAAGTAACAGTAGCATTAGCAGCGGCATTAGTTGCAGTTATATCAGTAAAAGTTACAAGTAAAAGTAGTACATTGGGATGCTAGTACATATGGATTGCTGTCATGATAAATTGTTTAAAAATTCTAGGCCTGTAGTCCTTTAGTCGGTCAATCGCTCTATGGTGTCTTAGTTGAAAAAATTTCAACTAATCAAATAATTAGTATATTTAGATTATAAAGATTTAAATGGCGGCAAGAGTAGAAAGGAGGAGTGAGTGAGTTAGCCAAAGATCTGGTATTTATATGATTCAAGTGAAGTACTTAGAGAAAAATGTTGTTCCTCTGCACGTTTCTGAATAAATAGTTACATGAACTCCTGAGCAGGTGAAGTCTTGAGAGTTTTTGCCACGCCCCCTTTTTAAGGGGGCGTGGCAAAAACTAATCGATCAGCAAGACACATCTTTAGAAGAATTTCTTTAGTCAAACATGCCTCAAAAATACATATTCTACATTTTTTGTGTTATCGCATCATTAAGTTTTTGGATTTCTTGTAAAAAGAAGACCACCCTCCACCCTTATTTAACAAATTCTACTCTCTGTCTAATTTTATCTTCCATTTAGCAGCAGGTGAACAGCTCCTGAATAATGAATGACTATCAGTAATGGCCCACATTAGTCTCACGCTCAAAGGTCATATAAATAGATTTAATACACTGGGCTCTAAAAGAAATGGCTCATACTGCAGGGAAGAAGCATAAAATACTATAACAGGCCTCTATTAACACAACCCACTACTTTTCCTAACACAAACTTTCTTTTTCTATATAATTCCTCTCCAGACATCCTAAAATTTGGTTTTGTTTTTGCATAATAAGCTGACACATATTGGGAGTCCATTGTATATGTCAAGTTAGTTATAAATGAATTATACGAAGGTGTTTTTCTTTGTGGTTTGCACTATGAGTGTGACAACCTAGAAACAGCAAACATGCATCAGGCCAGTCATGTGATCATGCAGCAGAAAAGAGGAAACGGATGAAAAAGGCGAAGTGTTTGTATGCAAGTGAGCGAGAGCACAAAGGAAATGGTGGCTTGCAAAACCTTCGCCTAGCTTGGGTGTTGTGTGCACTTAAGATTAGAATCAGTATCTGTGCTATTGTTGACATCAAGGTGGCAGTGAGTTCTTCCTGTTCAAACACAGCTCATGTAGGACTCCACCCAAACTGTCAACAGGTACCTGATTCATATCCAACCACTCAAGTTAAAGATTTGAAAATGAAAAATCTTAAAACATCATTCACCAGCGAAGAGCTTACTCACACGTTTTGTTGCAAAATTGTACTACTGGCTTCAAATGCACATATATCAAATGCTCTCAGTGCTCATCTCAAGTTTATGTAAATGTAATTATAAATGTTTATGTTTAAAGTTTGTACTCAGGACTCCCTTTAAAATGAAATGCAATCTCAATGGGACTTCCTGATAAAATACAATAAATAAATGACAAAAAATAGCAAACCTTTTTTATTAACGTGTTGCTGAACTGTCTCAAAAGTATTCTCAGAGAGAGCTTAATCCAAATTTTTCGAATTATGTTACTCCCTAAAATATTTGTTCATGAAAAATTGAAGGTATGTTTTTAATCAATGTATTAACTAAATGTAACAATGACATCTTATATAATATTGAAAAGTAAAACACACTTTCTGTTGCTGACTAAACCTCCAGACTGCCTGACTGAAATCTAAACTGCAGGGTAGTAAAACAGCAACTGAACCTGTATGATTATGATCCCTCTTGGTATAAATATTTGAATGAGCAGTGTCCAAAAGCTACTTCGCCCTTCGCAAATACAAACCTGTTCCATCTTCCACATTTTCCACCTCCATCACCTCCGTGTTGATCCTGCCCCTAAACACATACAGGGGCCCGTTGATAGACTTGGTCCTCTTGGTGGACTTCTTTCCAGAGACCCTGGGGTAATGGGACAAGACTGTGGTTAACATCTGTTAACACCATTGCCACATTAAGAAAGGGCTTGTTTGTGACAGTTTCACACCCATACACTTGCAAGAACAGAGAAATAAGTCTACAGGAATTTGCAATGCTTTTTTCTGGGTCTGGCTTCCATCTAGAAGCAAGTCAATAATAAGTGTTTTGCATGTTTTAAAGTATAATTTCTCACCTGGACTTCCTCTTACAGTAAACTAAAAGGTTGTCAAACAGGAAGAAGACGCGTTCCTGAATGTTTCCAGCTGAGATTTTCAGTAGATTTCCATGAAGTAGGAGCTCTGTACAGATATCTGTCAAGTTAGTTCCCTGTAAAAAGAAAGAAAACATAAATATAGGCATTGAGATTACAAAGCCAAACCTATTTGTTTGGTTTCAACTGAAATGATCTTACACGGACATTGGTGCAACATTTTTTTTTTTTCTTCAGAAGAAGTTTGTTTAAAGTTGTTTTGTTTTTTTAATTCTAACCGTTAAAAGGGGATCTCACCATAAGATTATTCAGAGTTGGATTTAGAGTGTGTACTAGGTGAAATGCAACTATGAAGAAGCAGGATATATCATTTCTGCATTTTTAAACAAGAAGTAAGTGGTCTCATTTCATTATTAAGTTTAGATATATTTTGAGCTTTATAATGAACTAAATGCAAAATAATAATCTACCTATTAACATTAATAAAACTAAATTAATAAAGCTATAATATTAGTAGTCTAACAGCCCAATATTAGCAGTCCTACAGTGGAGCTACACAGCACAAGTATCTGCAAAACAGCTTAGCTTCCTGCTGTTCATCCAGTGACCTATGAGCATACCTAGTGGCCTACCTCAAACCCATAACCTTGGCGTAGATGTTCTACTTTGAGAAAAATGCTTGACAAACAAACAACACTCTTTTCATGTTGGCCACAAGTACATGCATTCAAAGAACACGCCTAAGTCCTGAATACACAAGTAGAAAGGAAATGTAAAAAGGAGGAAGGGCTCACAAGAATGTTTTGGCTCCATGTAAAAATAAGGCCATTTAAACATTGTTTAACGCTGTTGTATTGAGATTAGCACACGCTGACACTCCCAATTAACCTGATCAGGCGTGATAAACCTAATTTGTTTATTAACACAAAGTTGTTCATTAAAGTTGTTTAGTAAAAAAAAAAAATATATTAACCTAATTTTTTTTTTTTTTTTTCCATTATAGCCAACCTTGGTAGGCGATGTCTCTATTTTACAATTAGTTTAAAATTAATAAAATAAAATGTGTTTGACTCCCGTGGTTTTGTGAAGAAAGGCAACCAGAGTACTTGTTTCTTTCTCTAAACCCTTTAGAAAATAATGTAGCTATGACCACAGCATGTTGTCTAATTAACCTTTTCACCAGAAGGTTGAACTTGAAGGCCAATTAATGAATGGCCTAACTATTTTTAGACATGTACTTAAAATAAAACAATGTGTATGGTGATACACTGCTTTCACAAATGTATTCTAGCATGAGCAACCATGCACAAATATTATCTTATGGAATCAAAAGGATCAGTGAGACATAATACACTTATTTGTGGACCATAAAATGAAAGCTAATTACATGCCATCACTCACTGTTAAATGGATCATTCCCTTACAAATTATGTGGAACTAACAACAGCCATGTGTGGACACCCCCACTGACACTGAGACCTGCACAAATCCTCTTCTGGCCACGCCCACGCTCCACCGTCCATAATTGATTCCCATGAGTATAAATTTATGATGGATGGTCATCTCTGTGGAGTTTGTACAATTCTCAGAGCTTTTCCAAAAGGTGCACTGCGCCTGGGAGTGGGGTAGGGATCACGTTTCACTCTATTGATTCCACCTCATCTAACAGCACCGGGTGAGGAGGGGCGCGAGGGGAGTGCATGGGAATTCAGAAGGCATGCCTGCACCTTTGTGTACACTTCCATGTGTTTAGCTCTTCAAAGATGGATGTGGGGCATGTCCTGAATTCTTAATGTGAGCAAGAAACAACATGGACGGGGGTTTGGCGAGAATGAGAGAAGCAGTAATGTGCCTGGACCTGATTCGGCACTACTGGAGGCCATTAGGCTTGGAGGTGATTAGGCTGGAGAGAGGAAAGAAGAGCGAGACTAATGCTGTTAGAAAGAAGCCACTGTGGGGGTCAAGTGGATAACTATAATTTAAAACTATTATTCCAAAAGACAAAAAGAAAGTGGATCTTTAATCTTTAATGAACATCTTCCTTCTGATCAATAGTACTCAAATGTATTAACTTTTTAAGCTATTTTCACCTCAGTAGCAGTTGGCAGAATTTGATCTGTGGTGGAATTGACTAAAACAACAATCTCAATTGACAATTTAGTAAGTTTGGTAAATCAGCACCTTGTTAGCGTACTTTGCTCAAAAATATAGATTTGTTTGTAAAAAAAAATATAACTAAATAGTGATGCAAGTGATAAAGTAAACTATAGATTTATCATTGTAACAGGGGGTCTGTTTTGGTATAGTCGGCTGTTGGATGTCCCAGTGGGGAAGTTCTGTTTCCATCTTCCATTTCTTCTTCAGTCCCCTCAAGTGGTCCCCTCATGTAACTCTGCCCATGCATGTGAGGCTAGGACCCTGCTTCCTAAGTCTCTTCTGATTGGGCAGTTTGCCTGTTGGCATCTCCCTTGGCACCCTCGGAGGTTGGATTGTCCCTTTGGTGCCAGCTAAGACAAGGCTTCTGTTGTGGTGGGTGAGAGAGCCGTGAAAAATGCGCTGGATTCTCAACTCCAGCTCCCAAGCCCCGTCCATGGCCCCCGAGCTCTCAGAACTCATTTGGCTGGTAAGATAGTGGCTGGACTTGTTTTGTTAAAATTAGGAACAGCACTGTTTACCTTACATTTCATTTAAAATAGATCTATAGTCATATTCTCGCTTTTTAAATGTGAGACTTTTAGACAGCATCACATGGCTGACTCACTCATTCTGAAATCTGCATGAGCACTACATGCTCAAACCACAAAAACTCACTGACAACATGCTGTGTCTGGGGTACAGGCAAGACAAACTCTTTCAAAAATCAACACAAGCTCAATCCAGTGTGATTCCACAGACATTGTAAAGTCCTACTATTCCCCAGCTGACCTCCATCTTCCTGTGTAGAAGCACGTGAATCTTTTCATGACAACTGTCTCCTGTTTGACTCCACTTCTCACGGTACTGCCTCTTACCTCCCAGCCCTCTATGTGGGACTGCAGCTGTTCTAGAGCTTCCAGTTTTTCCATTTGCCTCTTGGTCTCATTGATGTTGGAGCAGACAGCTTTCATGGCCTGCAGAGCCTCCTCCACTGCAGGATAGTCTGCATGTTTTTTAGGTGTTCGCTTCAGGAGCTCCTGATGAAGAACACCAACACTTTTTAGGATATAAACGGTAATATATAGCAGATTGACATACTACTTAAGCATTGTGCTCAAATTGTAAAATGTCAGATAATACCAAATGAGCAAAGCTGTGCAGTACCTTCAGGAGAAGTGGGTATTTGCAGATCCTCTGGATGGGTGTGAGGAGGTAGCCCTCCAGCGGGATATCTGTGCTTTTCTTTCCTCCCAGTAGCATGCAATGCTGCAAAAGAAATGTAAGTATTATCAAACAAGTGTATCTAATATGTACATCTTTTTATTATAGACTCATGTGATGCAAAGTAGGTGCAAAATAGTGCATTATGTAATTTTCTGCATTTTTCTGTACTTTTCCATACTGGTACATCTAAAAATGGATGAAGGAACAGAAACAGTGATAGAAAACAAACATCTTCCGTCAGTAGATGTGTAGAATTCACTCCCACTTAAGAACATCTTAAATAGTACACTTATAGAACAAATATATTTTTATTCGAAAACCCATTTTTAAACGTCATGAAACCTCTTCTCTGAGTATTGTCCAGATAATGATTATTCCATTATTAAATTTGTTACAGATTGTTTCAATAATCGATTAGTTCTGATCTTTGACAGAGTACTGCAAGCTGCACCAACTCTCCACAAAGCCAAATATTTTTGACATTAGTTTTGCTTCATATTTTTGCAGTTTACCCAATAAATCTATGCAACTTGAAGAACAATGAATTTAATATGTGCAGCTAAAAAACTCTTATGGACTCTAATCCCTCTGCTCCAGCTAAAGCAATGGTCTGAGACTTGGAGGAAAATAGTGTGAGAGTACAAATACTCAATCTGGGTTCATTCAAAGTTGAATTCTACTGGGTCTGGATGTGAGCCAGCCTATATTTAGATATTTGGATGTGATTCATTGTATATATGATCCATGCCTAGATATGCATAGCCTACTCTAAAAATGCTACCAAACAATGAAATACAAAAATGTCACTTAGCAGCAGGGCATTTACAGCAAAACAATGTGAATCAACACCACATGTCCTCAATTCCAGAAGAACCCTTTCAACATAAAGATCACTGCGAATCCTCTTATACCCTCATTCCCTTTAGAGGGCTTTCAGAACCGCCCCCCTCACAACCGCTTTTATCAGAAGTGGAGGCTATAGTTACACTCAGGGTCCCTCCACTGTTCTGTTCGTTTGGAGGGATCCCAGCCTGTCAGGATGCAATGAGCTCATGGGACAGGATGAAAGATCAAACGCCGCCATGCAGATAAACCACTGCCGAGTCCTCGAGTGGGAAAGAGATCACGCTAATCATACGGCAATTCCTTTTAACTCCAGAAGATGGTGGGGGGTGTTGACAAAAAGACCCTAAACTTTGATATTCCACCGACTTGCGATGTATTAATATTTCATCTGCTGCCATTTTATTTCCCAGAGCCTTTTCTTATCTTGCACTTCTTTGTCAGAGCTTAAAGCCACAATTCTCTTCGCTTTTACATTTGACCTCCTTTTGATTTCAATTTGCTCACTTGCTGCAATTAAAAGTTCAATAATATAGAGGCTTAATTAATATGGAAATGTACACGAAGAAATGGCCACTGGTATAACAAGGATTTGAAATGGTCATCCTTTACTAATTGTAATAATAATCCCAACCGTCTTCTTGTCTGCAGATTGCCAGTCACTTGGCACTATGTTTCAGTTTTGCATATGGTTGCTATACAAAACACATGTGATTTTAAGGCTGACATGACTTTAACATAGAACCAGATGCCAATTTTGCATTTGTAGATAAATAAATTAATCAGCAGAACTTTGAAAATTTGAAACCCTCAAAAATGTACACTTTAAGTAATATAAAATTAGTTATGTTAAAACTGAAAACATAATTGTCCTTCATGAGACCAATTTACTGCTAGGACTGGTCAGAAACACAGCAACAGTGCAATACTGCTTTTCCATTCCTCTGACCTAGAATAAAACCATGGAAGTGAACCATGGGGCCACACCAGGCCTTAGATGTCAGAGCCAGTCCTGTGAGGCCTGCCAACGACACTCCACAGCTGGGCCCTGCCTCGCTGCTTTCATTCCACACAACCCTTTTGAAACGAATGGTGCCACTAGTTCATTGTCCAGAGCCTAAAAGGTGGAAACAGCTGCCGACGGAAGCGCTACACAAGAGCGAAGACAAAAGTGGCCTTGATGGTGGCCACATCCTGTCCGGACAGGAAGAGTGCTTACGGACTCTGGAGCTTTGAGCTGACATGGAAGCAGAGGTGAGACTAGGGAAGGAAAGGGTGGGTAATGACAAAGGAAGACATAACACTCAAGAGAGGAAAGAAAAGTAGGTCAATGTAAAAATGTATGAAGTAAATAAATGTTATTTATGTTATTTGTGAACTAATAAGAAACTGGGGTCTAAATAAAGCATCTTATAAAAGGCAGGGTGGCTGTTTAAAGCTGGAATTGAATAATTCGTGTTCAGGTGAGGTCATAGAACTGAGATGATTTGCCTATTTATGCGTAATATCTCAGTAAACTTAGATCCTATCCACTGAAAACAAAACTTGCACAAAGTTCAACTTCTCTATTGGCACATTTAAGTGAAATTCTTTTCTCACAGTCGTGGAATAAAAATTATTGTATTGTTCTATCAGACAGACTGTTGTCAGGTGAAAGAGAGGTAACACTTTAAAATAACTACACCTCAATTAGTAAAGATAAAACATGAAGAAAGATTAAATCAATGAAGTAATATAATTTTTTGACAAAATTTGTTAAGAATGAGTCAGGCTTAGTAAGTACTTAATACTATAACTCTAACACCATATTTAAGTAGTTTCTAAGCCTTTATCTTCTTAATAAACCACTTATTTATTGTGAATTAAGTCTTTCTTCATGCTTTATTAAGGCTGTAAATAGTGTAGATAATAAAGTGTTACAAAAAAGAACTTTAGAAACACTTTAAACCATAACAAACAATATGTGTCAATGAGTGTCTCACCAGCAGAAAGGTCCTGATGTGAGGAACCTTGTTGAGCTCCATGAGTAGCCGCAGTGCTTTCTCATGGTTACTGCAGTACTCGCCGTAGACAGAGAAACTCTCCCTCTGCAAAAACAAAAATCTGACATCAGCCCAGGTTTGTAATGAACGGTGAAATACTGAGAAGATGCTGAGTGGAGGGCTCCACTTCCATCAGTCTAATGGGAATATATTGTAGCAAGGAAAGAGGGGCATAACACTTCCACAGCAATTACCATTAGGACACTTTTATGACGCACTAATGAGAGAAAAGCTACTTGTCTGAAAGCTTTTGAATGCTTTTGAGCTGTTATTTACCGCTTGTCAAAGCACGCCTTTTGAGGATTCATAAATAGATAAATAAAAAAGTGCATTGCAGACTTCTAAGCTTCGTTATTCTGCACAGTGAGGCAAAACCAGGTTAAAAACAATCTTTGAAGCTGCCATTTTTGTGATAGTACATACATAAAGTGACACCTGGACTTGTGAATGATCTAAAATACATTATTTACACAGCGTAGTGAAGACAATGTAGAACACAGTGTACCACAGTTGAATCCCCAGCCCCAAGCTTATTCAAAGCTATTGTGCCTTCTTAACCGCACTATGGATAATTGGGATGTGAAACCATGTGCTCAGTGGGGCTCGAGCTCCAGGACCAGAAACTGAAACTGTCATTTGAAACAGCCGTGTAAGTGAAATGTGAAACTGCAGGTGCCAGGACACACTGCTTTTAACTTGAACTGAAACACAACCTGGAGGTTAGCTTGTAAAAGGTGGACATAGAAGTACAAAACATGAGGAAGAAGAAATATCAACAAAGGCCATTGGATATTGTTGTAACATTAACTTCAAACAATACAATAAGAGAAAGACGAATGGCATAGGGCAATTTTAAGTAGGCAACAGTAGGCTGCAAGACAAATGAGTGCAAAAGTGTTAGATATCTTTCTCAGGTTCAAATCAAGCACAGGAGTTTGCATGTTCTTCCTGTGGTGGATTTCCTCCAGAAACTCCAGTTTCTTCCATAATCTAGATTACGCACAAAAACTAATGATCAATCTCATTCAAGATGCCTATCATCATAGAGATTTTTTTCCTCTGCATCTGACCCATCCTTCAATGTTGCAGGGGCAACCTGTCAGGAGCAGTAGACAGCCATAGCCATAGTGCAGTATCCAGGGATCAGTTTCCAGACCGTGAGCTGGCTTGGTCAAGAGTCAGGACTAGGACTGACAATATTATTGCAATGTAATTCTAATACACATTTAGAATTGAGCACATCTTAAAAAAGGTAAATGTTAAGCTGTTATTTTGACACAGGTTAAAGCTTAACAAAGACTAAACGAAGATCAAAACAAGACTGTTGAATATGGCCTTTGATAATATGAAAAAAACACAAGGTGCCAAGAAGAACTGGTTAGAATTGGTCAAATGCAGAGCCAAAACCAATTTCAGGGACAATAAAGTTTACAACACAATTACAGTTTCTATTTAACATAGTACCATTTGTAATCAGACTAATGTGTAGTCTTTGTGTGAGTACTATGTATTTTTTCCACTAAGTGAAACCATGTTTGGCAATATTGCACAGAACAGATGTGCACCTAAGTATTACATGTGGTTTTACTCCTACACACACCTACGACACATGGTGCTTGTGTGTTAAGAGGGGCCAACAGTGGTGGCAGGGGCCCCAAAAACAGCACTGACGGCTCCTTATTTTAGAAGCCCATGTCTGCTCTTTCCTCATCCGTTCGTGCAGTGAGAGGTCTCAAAGTGGTTTATATGTACATGTGTAACCCAAAGTCAGTGACACAATGTAATCAGTGGGCAGCAGGAGCACACACACAACCAGAGCCACATTGGCAGGGGACCCCTCCAGAACACCACTGGGAGGAACAGCTGGGCCAGCATATGGTGTTGAAGTCCCGATATGGTTAATGCACTACATACGGCGAGCAGGGAGCATCTGTACATTTACTTGTATAATTCTATTTGTCTTGGTAGTACTGCACTTATGTTGAATTTTTAAATATTAATACCTTACTTAAGTAGATTTTATAGTGGATATATTTTACTTTCTATTTTACCTTATATTTTACTTCACTGCATTTGAGAGCGGTTATCTGTATTTTCTACTCCACTACATTTTCGAACTGGACTGAAAAGTAGAAAATACCTTTCATATAATTTGAGGGGTTATTTTTACTATGTTTGTGGTAACATCCTGACTAACAAGTTTTGACTTGAAGCTTTAGGCAAACAAACATAAAAATACAAACATGCATAAGAAAAATTAAGATTCTGATTCGTATTGTATAAAATATGTATTATTTTTAATCAGTATCACTACATTTAATAGTTTAACAAATTACAAACACTTGTACTTTTAACTCTAAAAGTACATTTTTACAAGGGTACTTTTCCTTAAGTAGATTTTTTCATGTGATACTTTGACTTGAGTAACTTTTTTACCTCTGTATCTGTACTTTTACTTAAGTAACAAAATTGTTTTACTTCATGGAACACCTCCAATTAGTCAGTCAAAGCTATTTAACACTTTAACTCTAAACATCTCTTGTGCCCAGAATAGCTCAGCATAAGACTACGGTTGTTCCCTTGATAGGCATGGCTTCTTATTTAAATTCATCATCACTGGAATGTTATTACTTGGCCTAGATCAGAAAGCATCACACGCTCTCCAATCACACCAGGTCAATGCATAATGACACTATTTCAGAAAGTGCATAAGGGCATGACTGTTGCTCTGAGCGAAGACCTTGCAGACAGGGAAAATATTCACATCTCAGATTCCACCTTCAATACCACATCACTTCACTTTTTGCCTAGAGAATAGTGAATAACCCCAAGCATGTTGCGATACATATTAATTAAAATGTAATTCTAATATCTCTGGCTAAATATTGTGTAGTAGCACTATTGCTCCAGAAGTAGGCAGATTGCAATATGTCAGAACCTTTATAAGACTGTTTTTTAGAGCCTAGATAAATTGACTCTTGCCAAACTAGCACATTGTTACCTCGTCAAAAACATACCTAGAGTTCTGTTTTGTTTCATTCACATGTTTGAGTAACCCTTTATTATTAGTCTGTCTCCATCTCAAAAGCTCAAAATGAACTGTTCCACCGTGATGTCAAGAAGCGGTAGTTTTCAAGTCACCAGCTACATTTTACCTTTTCGTCGGTAGAGATCAGAAAATTCCAGGGCTGAAATGATCCAAATTCTAGTGGAGGTGTATGGAGTTTAAAAACACAATGGGGCACTTCCTGTATTACCATATGACATCAGAAGGTGGAACAGTGCTTTTTGTGAGCAGAATCCAGTCTAAATATGCAGTCTGTGTGTAAAATGTGTGAATGAAACAAAACACAGCTCCAAGTATGTTTGTGATGAGGAAACAGCATTAACATAATTCAGAAAATAATGTAATTTGGTAGTTATTTGGTAGGTATTTGCTTCTTTTGACAGCTCACAATTCACTGTGATTGACTAAATCCACCTATCACTTACAAACTGTCTTTGTTTGCACGTTAAAAATTAATAATGGTATGATAATATGACTATATCAAAATATTCTCAGGGGATCAGATCACAATTATAGTTTTACTGTAATGTTGCCCAGTCCAGCCCTATACAGAAGGACCTAGCATCTTAAGTTAGGCACCCATGAAAGGTCGCCTGATGATTTAAAATATATCAAGGACACTAGTAATTTTGGAGCTGACAACTTTATTTTACCTATATAGATGTTGTGAACTTCTTCCATCTTATTTATACATCTACAGCCCCAGAGCCATGTTCACATCTGACATTGAACAGCAATAAATCTTTCCATTTTCTCTTTTGACTGACTGGATGGCACACAGTCTGGATGGACAATGGGGGAGGTTAATCAAATCCCAGTCATGGTGTTGACCTCTAGGCGGGGTCAAGGGCCGTGGCTGGAGGCGAGGCAACATGATTGGACGAGAGGTGTCTGTGCTGAGAGACAAAAAGGTCATGGTTTGAAGAGAGAAGTGTAACGGAGAGAAAGCCAAACAATGATGGTGTTTGTGGGAAACCTGAAAGGAAACACATGTATGAATAATGGCAAAGATGGACTATAATATACTACCCCCATACTATTTCTGGGTTGCAGGTGACATCACAATATTTTCTAGGCCAATAATATTTTATACAGTTTGGACAGCAAAATGCAGATTTCTGTTGTAATAGAAGACTTTCCGGGTTTTGACACTAATAGAAATCATCAGGTTAAACATTTATCTCCCCTCATCTACCACCAATTGATAAAACTAAAAATCACTGAGAAACATTGTGTTAGACAAGGATATAATATCAACCACCGTTTCAGTCAGGGGAAGAGGTTTGCATACGCATGTCAACGCTGTTATAATTTTCACACATTGTTAAAACAAGAAAGGGTAAAAATAGAGATTGGAGGTAAAAGAGGTTAGACAATGAGACAAAAAAAAAAAAAAAAGTAATAAATAAGAGAATGCAGTGAGCGGTAACTGATCTGAAACTATGAGGTCAACCCTTGTTATGGTTTTATTATTTCTTACAACAATTAGTCAAACTGATTTATATTACAGACTTGCCGGATATGCTTTGTACGTTTCTAAATAACTACGCCATGCTAAATAAAACCACATTAAAAAGAACTGTTTTATTATTTTTCCTATTTTAATACAGATACCTGAAGAACTAAGAGTCAAGTCTGAAGATGAATGTAGTGGTTGTGACCTGCGTGCCTTTCCACCAGAACAAGGGGATGGGGACGTGTTGCGCTCCTGTAATCGATTCTCCGCCCTGACACTCTGCCTGACACACTGATTTGTCATGACCCTGCACATATGTGAGCACTAGCAAGGCTGATGAGCCAATCCAAAACACAATCTGTGCATCATTTAGTCATTTTAGTCCATTGTGTAACTCTGCAATGGTATAAGTATAAAGAGATATCAATATGAGTGTTATATTGTGCCAAAAATATGGTTATCACAACAACCTGGACAGAAGGAGTACTAAGAAAGAATTCAGGGGAGGGTGAAGAGAACAGCTGTTATAGAAAGAGATCAACACCTTACTAATGGTTAAAAATGCTAGTCTCTGCCAACAGAAGTCACTACAAGGCAAATTTTGTGTCATTATCACGACCAAAACAATTGCGATTAATAATAATATCATGATAATTATTAAAATTGCTAACAGTTTACAAATTTTAGACATATTAATTAAATATTAAGAATTAGTTCCATCTTTAAACGACTGTGACAGTACTGTACTTTGTTATCAGCGAAAATTATTTAGTTGGTGATTATCACAATTACAGTACACAAAATGTACCATACATGATTATTGTCAACCCTTTTTTATCATGATAAACAACATTACTTTTTACTGCCCCATCCCTACTCACTACTCAAAAAGAATGTGGGGTATACAAATAATTGAATGTGTGAAGTGTTGCGTCGCATTGAAAGTGAAAGTGGACAGTTAACTTGAGGGTCACTCTGGAAATAGGATGCCACCAGCAGAAGGGCTGTCCCTTCACCCAGTGACACAACATGTCTTCCTCTGCAGACACAGACCCCTCTTTGTTAATATCCCAGGCCATATGAGTTCAAACAGAGGGGAGGGATTCTGTGCAGAAGGAGACAGAGTAGACAGTGACTTGCATGTCCTGATAAAGAGAGATGGGGGCAAAGAGAGCCTCTTTCTTCCCGACAGGATGCAGGCCTGTTTAGAGAGGGAGGTTTGGGGAGTGTTTGTGTGGCTCAGGGGTAGTCCCGGAGATGGGAGGGGTGAGAAACACAGAATGAACGGACTTTCACAGCAGGATTTGCACGCTTCTCCTGGATCTGTGGTTACAGGGACCATGAAACAGGCATGTGTGTCTGTGTTCGAGACAGAAATGAATACAGCCTCAACCTTATTATCCAAAGGTAAAACTAGACCTGTCATAATTCTAAATTTTGAAGCACGACATATTGCTCAAGTAAATATACACGATAAAAGACAATACTGAAACTAATTTATGCTGCTGACACAATAATCCTAAGGTAGACTTATCCCCAAATTCTAGTCTAAATGTACAATACAAAAAATAGAAGAATGCAGCACTAGTAATTAGCTTGCATCTATATTGAGTCAGTGAAGTTCTCAAATAAAAAACAACACCAAAAAATGTCCTACTATTGCCAAAAATGGTCTAAAAACGGTCTAAAAAAAAGTCTATATAGTAATTATTGTGACAGGCCTAGGTAAAACATTGTTAGGAGGAAAGCTGTTAGTTGGTTTGGTGCTTCTATTTAAATTACCTGCTTATTATGCAACAGACAAACAACCTAACCCTAATCTTACTGGCAAAGGGACCAATAATTAACACATTTTAAAAATATTCAAATGTGTGGATATAGAGCAGGTGCAAGTCCTCCTATTTGAAAACAAGCTAAACATCTCCACATTTATCCACATATAAATAATAATAACTTCCACACAAGCAAATGTCAGTGGCTACGTTTACATGCATCCCAAAACATGATTATTGTATGACGTTTCAGATTATTTCAATGGCATCCACAGCGCACAATCTGATGTGAGTAATATATATATATATATATAATCTTAGAACTTCAGAAATCGTATAATAATCAGATTTTAAGTGTGCATGTAAACGCCAATGTAAAGAAGCATTTTACCCATTGATTAATAGTCTTTTCCAACCTATAGCTCTGTGTTTCCCCTGGTACAAGATTCCAAGTATTTGTAGAAATAAAACATTCTCTGTCACTCTCTGGAGTACAGTGACACTACATAGCAGAATAAAGTTGGATGTTGGCTGGGTGCCTGTTTTGTCATAAACTTACAAACTGAAGAAAGACGTGTCCCAGTGCATTGTGCGGTTGGGGTTCAGGCTGCAAACTGGCTTCTATCACTGATAAGACTTCTTTGTGCAACTCTAGGATGTCCTCAATATTTGAAAACAGAATCTGTAAGCAAAGGTTGGGATGACAACAGGTTAAGAAGAAGGAAAAGATGGCCGTCGTGAAAGAATTCAAGTCTGCTGTATATAAATGTAGATAAAAATATAAAAAATACCTTGACATGTTCAGGTGCAAGACACTGCTGATCATCTGGTGTTTGTCTGATTCTTTCTAAAAAAGCCTGGGGAAACAGAAAAATATGTTAAGATAAACAATATTATGCAGTACACCTACATACACTTACATTGTACTTAATGCAAAAGATCAGAAAAGAGCTTTAAGCCCTTTTAGAATGTTGTTCTCTCTAAAAACATACCAAGAGTTGTGTTTTGTTTCATTCACACGTTTGAGTAATCCTTGTCTCTCTACTTCTCCAAGGCTCAAAATTGTCTGTTCCACCTTGAGATGTCATGAAGATGTAGTTTTCAAGTTAACAGTAACCTTTCACAGTAGAGGGCTGAAATCCAAATGATTCTAGTAAATGTGCATGGACTTTAAAAACACAGTGCAGCACTTACATAATACACAATATGCAGGGTCTGTGTGTTAAACATGAATGAATGAAACAAAAAACAACTCCAGGTATATTTGTGATGAGGAAAGAACATTATAACATAGATCCGAAAATAGTGCAATATGGGCCCTTTAACTTCATAGTATTTGTAAACACACAGTACAATGTTAAATTACAAGAAATGGGTATAGGGAAGGAAATTCAGGCGTGACATAACTAAGATAAGAATAAAATTAACAAAATGTAGTTCAGTGCCACTACCACCGGATTTTAAATTGAAACTTTCCTTTCTGCAACACCCTTGAAAGAGGAAGTCAATGTAGAAATGCAGTCTGCAGTAGCGTTGCAAGAGTTTATGGGGCCATTTAAATCACACTATATGCATTGTGTATTTGGAGCACCTGAGCATTCAACTGCAAAACATCGGCCAAAATAAGCAGTTCATTGTTACACTGTCCTCACACATCAGTTCACCGCAGACAAGCGTAACAGGCTCCTGTCAGGCTCCTCTCTGCTCAGCCTGTGTGTTTGTGTGTTTGTGTGTGTGCGTGTGTGCGTTCATACAGTGTGTGCAGACTCTGCCAATCACAACCCTGATGCAAAAAGCAACGTGAAAAAGGGGAAGAGAATCTGCAAGCACTTTGTTTTTTTTCCTGCCTTCTCCATTTGTCTGCCTATCGTACAGCGCCCCGAGTCTGTCTCTGCTCAAGGTCTGTCTTGCTTCCAGATGTCAACACAGGCTTAAGCAGGGGCAAAGGGAGGACAGATATAGATCCTGAAAACACAAAATAGAAACTGCTTACAGGTCTCTAGTGGACAGCATGGGGAGGGACAGTATGGGGAAGGAGGCAGCTCAAAACATTCGAGACAGCAAGCAAGTCTTCAAAAAGTAGAATACTACATATACCTTCAGTTGACCCACACAACCTATATTGCTAGAATGATGCATCCCTCATCACTAGTGTAAAACCTGAATTTTGGTTTGGATCAGCTATGAAAAAATGAAAATGGGTGGACAATGTTTAGGGATGTAACAACATCTCTACACGAGTTATGTGAGATGGAAGTCTTATATTGCATATCTGTAACTTTCCACTGCCTATATTCATGATTTATTTATTATTTGGTTTATTTCATGGTTTGTCATCTAATCATTAATTTATTTTAATCGTGACATAATATAATCAAATATTATAATTAAAAGTGGAATGCCATCAGTTCTCATTTTTACAGCAAATTGAAATCTTGCTCTGTATTGTCACCTATCATCATATGCTCAATGTGTGCCCATAATGAAAGACTGGCATTTGTAATCACACATTGGCTCTAAAGATAGGCCACTGCCAACTGAGCAGCCAAGCTGCAATCATATCATTTCCCAAAGGACTGTGCACTTTGGGAGGGTTGTCTCCACTTTATGTCAGCCTTTATTTGCATGTACATGGGTCCAGACCAAAATAGAAAGCAAAGGTCTTTACCACAGGGAGCTGTGACCTCGCTAATTAAGATCAGTATTAAAGGGAAGCTGTGTTTTTCACTGGTTGGTGGACATGATTTTACTTCAGGCAAGCCTAATTAAGTCAACCATATGGCACTGTATTCACAGGGAAGGAGTCAGTTGTGCAAAAGACTGCCGTCACGATCAGGGAAGGTGAAATATATGTATATATATATAATATGTGAAAAATAACTGAGCCAATACAGGGCAAAGTGAGTGAGGCTGCCTATTCAAACAACTGCATTTGTTTAAGGAGATGTGAGGTTAAATGTGAAGTTCAAGATAAGCTATAAGATAAGTTTGCTAATGAATGGTTTGACATTAACAGGTTCACCAGAGTTGGACACATAGTTAACACGAACGAAAGGATTAAATGGGAAAGAAGTGTGTTTGTGAATGTCCAGTTAAGATTGTAGTTGGTCTCTTTGACATCCCTGACAGGCTTCAGTCTCTCCACAAATGTGCCACCCAGATGTGGAGATGGAAGCCTCAGCAGAACAGGGAGCAGTGAGACAACAAAGAGATCCATTCAGACTGAACCTGGCCGTCCTCACCCTGGGTGTATTGGCTGTCGTCATTGTTCCATAACAAAGTACACATGGACGGTTCTGACCACCTTCAAAAGACATACTGACATAACCATTGCTGCTGCAATACCGCTACCAAAAAAAGACAACTTTCTGAAGTACTACAAATACTGCTAAAACCATATTATACCATTTTCCATTTCAGACAGCACAAGGTTAAAAAGCAAAAATACAATTTATTTGCACCTCCCAGAGAGATCATGTTGGCACCTTAATTTTCCAATTATGGACAGACTGATGTTGATAAAATATTTAGACCCTGATATCTCACAGTAAAACCCTACAGTCAAACTTTAACAAATTGATTACAAGAATGAAGAGTAAATTACTTTTTAATATGCAATAACAATAACATATATATGCAATAACTCATTTGGGACTGGGGTTATATATAAATATGTCATAACTTTTGTTAAAGACCTACACCTTGTTTAAGGCTATTTGAGTTAAAGATATAAGTTCTGCTTTAATTCTTTCTTTATCGTCATTAGTGTTGCTCTAGAAATTAGTATTAGTTGCAGTTCAAATTGACATCTGTCTGACTGAATTCTGTTGCACTTCTGGGGTGGTCTGAGTGTCCATCATATAGAAGATGCTGACACATAAAGTACTGTTTCACTTTTACACACAACTACAGTGACAGGTTAAAGACACGGATCAAGGTCAGTGTTGCACAAAGAACAGCCAGTCAGGAAACAGTGAGCAGGAGCAGTGATGACAGTGTAACTCTAGCTGCTTGTACACATTACTAGTTAATCAGCATGAAGAGATATTGACGACATCAGCACCATGCACTAATCAGATCAAACCAAAACAATGAATAAAAGTTAAAACAATCTGATAAACTGCATGAACTGCAATTTCCCTCTTTGTAAATACTTATCTAAATTGTCTAAGGTCAACAAAATGGTAAAGTGAAAAAAGATACAAGATGTTGCTGATAAAACTCAGACTGACTTGCTTACAGACTGTTGCTCAAGGTCCTTTGAAATTTAGCTATCCATGCAAAACATAATTACTTCCAGATAACTAAAAATATAGATGACATCAATAAATGTGTTAATAATTGTGGCTCAGATGGGACCCAGATCCATCTGAATCCCCATGCTGAGTGAAGGGCTCAGCTGCTGTAGATGTGGCTTGTAACTGGTTTAAGCTCGAGACGATAGGCAGTAGTACTCCTGATGTATCAATGCTCTTACACTGATGCTGTATTTTGTAGGTGTGACTCAAAACAAACCTAAAGATGATGCTGAAATTGATGCCATCTAGGTGTACAGTACAGTTTTAGAATATCAGGGATAGGCCTGCCTAAAAGGGCAGTGTCTTATCTGCAAGCACAACACATAATATCTGTAAGAGCTTCATCACATTCTGCAAAAGGCCACAACATGGCCACAAAAGGGACATGGACACAATTGCAATGTAATGTGATGGGATACAGCCTAAACTGAGGCAAAAATATATATGTAAAATGACTCTTTTTACTTCTTAAAGGTCCATGCAAATCTGATGTTCACAAACGCGTATGACATATATACAGAAATAGGTTTGTTATGAAGATTATGATACCAATAACCTGGCAGAAAATGTTGCCTTTTAATTGTGGTGAACATTTATTTAATTAAAATCAATGCACACCATAAGATCCTGGCACATAAATGAATAATCCTTGCTAATGCATTACTGACAGGGGCGGAGAAGGGCTCTGAAATCTGATGGGAGCGTTTGCAATACAGCAGCCCATCACCATCACAGGCAGCCCTCTTTTTCAGCTTGTTTAAAAAAAAAAAAAAAAAAAAATAGCCTACATAAATATCACCTAAATGTCTGGGCAGTCTCTGGAGAATTCCTGTAATCTGCTACATTTTATTTATAATTTTTTGCCAATAATAATGGGCCTATTGTAATAAGTTGGTGATATCTCATATTGGCCTATGCTTAAAACTATGCCTAGAACTTGGCCTATGCTATTCTTTTTGTAATTTATTTCACGTAAAATGTTTAATTGCATAATTGCATAATGCATAATTTACACCTAAAAACAGCTAAACCCACAGTGACTCTGGACACCTACATCTTTTTGTGTTGTTGTTTTAATGCATTGTCATTTTAAAACCTTTTCACAATAAGGGCCATTCTGCAGTTTGTCAAAGCATACAATTTAATTTTGAAAAGGCCATGGCAAGTGTTTAGTTGATGTTAGCAGAACCTTGACATAGCAGTATGCGCTGGAAGAACTTTCCCAAGGTTTTAGGGCTACAAGGGAATAAACCATGGATCTATAATAAGAATACGATTTTATTATACTTTCAAGGAATAAACACACGATTTGACAGCGCTGTGCGGCCCAAAATGAAACAAGGCAAAAAGAAACGATGTACAAGAAGGGTCAACTCCTGCTCCTCAAATAGTTGCAGCAGAGTTAGTTGGTGCCGAACAGGAGAGATGTGAGAGGGCGTGCGGCCACCAGAGAGTGCTCCCCTCGCATCTCTCCCGTCTGGCATCAATAAACCGACACCGGCCCACAGAGGCTGCCGGCCAACCGGGAAATCTACTGTGTCTCCCGATTGCCACTCTTCCACTGATTTTTGGCAGAAGTGTAAATTAACCTCTAGTAAAATTAATAGTTACATATGTGACAAAAATCTAGCAAAATTATTACATTTAAGCAGGTAGTGTCCAGCTAAGTTTACTCATTGCCCACTTACTGTAATATTAAACATGAAGGAAATATGATTGTGACAGTAGAAACCTCTGAACAGTGTGAAAAGTCTGCACAAATGAGAAGCTCGGCAGTAACTGTGTGAATGAACTGAAGAATTAAAGAATGAAGAATTTAAGAATTTAAGAATTGAAGATTTGAAAAAATTAAGAACTGAAGAGTTGAGTTGAAGAGTTGTTTTTGAAGCAAAATATACTACACCAAGGTTTGACAAACAATCACAAAGCAGCCACGGATGTTAGCTGTTGACAGGAAGTAAGACTTTCCTAAAAGAGGAAGTGTCTGGCTGACCGTGAAGCTTAAGCTCCATTCAAGTCTATGTTTTACATAGATACAACTGTTTTAAAACTATACAAGGTAAATGCAAAACTCATTCACACGCCAATGAACCCGTCAGCTATACTTAACAATAAAAAGGCAGTGGAGAGTGAATGGGGAAATGTATTAGACAAGGGACGCGAAAAAAAAGCCTTTGAAATAGGACAATATAGAGCACCAAGCTTTGTCATTGTGGTCAGCATTACCACGAGCTTCCACAACAACAACATAGCCATAAACATATCACAACATAAAGTTAATCCATGGTAAGAACAACAGCATGAGGTTTAGATTTTGTGTGCAAGAGACAAAATTTCTGTCTAACCACAAACGTGTAAACTTATCTTTTGTAATTTGTCAATGCCGTGTTTGAAAAGGGGGCATGGGTCTTTCATCCATGTATCCCCATCTAATTCAAGTGCCCAGTAAAAATACTAATGCTCATCCAACCTACAGTGTATTCCTAAGTGAGTGAACTTCAAACATAGCATGTGGGGCATTGGTGAAAGGGTGATGACTTGGCTAGGGGAGTGGTTGCTAACCGTGGTTACCAGTCCGAGAAGGGGCTCTAGACAGTTAAGTGTGAGGTTACAGACAGACCATATGCTGCAGTTGGTTCTGTGCTCGCTTCAGTGGACAGCGAGTAAGAGACCTGCTGCCATCACGTATGCCCCGTCTGCATCTACCACTGTTCAAGCCAACTATAAAAAAAGTCACTGGGTTACCCAAACTGCTCGCTCATAAGATAGCCAAAAATGTTCCTTCATTGAGCAAATTCAAATAGAAAGTCAGGAACTAGTGTAATGTCAGAAAACTACAGTGCAAGTGTGGAAATGGGACAGACGTAAGAGTCTAAGTCGTAAGTTGAGTTTCAACATGGCAGAAAGTCTCATGCAGTCAGCATGTCTATTTCAACTATTGCTAAAATCTCACTTCCTCACGTGCAATATGGCACATTACCACTTTGTTGTGAAAGTTCTTAGCCACTTAGCAGCATTATTAACCTAACATTCCTGTCAAAATTCCATATTAGCCGTCTGTGACTGCATACACACTATACACAGACATCACAGTCACTTCCTGAACATGAAATAAAAACATTAAAAAGTGAAAGCATTATTTGACTGTTGAATGCCACAGTGCGGTGCACTGCCACTACAGTAGTGTGGCAGCAGTACACTGCACTAAGGCCATCTAAATTGTGTCCCAAGAACCCAGAGAGGATAATTCTTTCAACACAGTTATTTGTAATGGACCCTGAGAATCTCTTTTCACTCTGGTTTCGTTCCCACACCTACTACAAGCCCACCTCCACAAATTCAAGATTTTTCCTCAGCTCAGAATCTTAACATTTATAAAGAGCATCTCATCATAGAGAAAACAACCAGTCAAAACAAAGCATCAATTAAGAGTCCCTCTTTTATGAAGAGGATGGGGTGGTAGCCACAAGAGCACAGGGCCGTTCTGGAGAGGGAGCGGGGGCCATTTAGGGGTCGGCATGGCATGAAATTGAATAAATAAATGAAGAAATCCCCTTTTTGTGGCCCAGGCTGCACAGCCAGAGAATGGCCTGTGGTGCTGCCACAATGTGGGACCCTGGTTCTCTCTGACGCCGTAATTCACATCTTGCCCCCTCCAATCAGTCCCTCCCTCCAGCTTCCCAGAGAAACCCTTTCTGACTGAGCCAATCACCACAACACAAAGTCTTCTTTGAATCCAGGCCAGTTTCTCTCTCATTCACTTCCGCTTTCAAGAACTTTAAACTCTAGGACACTTTGAGAGGCTCACATACACTGAAGACAAATCCCATTGACAATCTGAAATAAAAAAGTGAATTAATTTAAGACGCAATTGATCTGATACTGAGGAGCTATGGTATTATAACTCTAGATATTTTGGCTTTTCATAAACTGTTCAATTCAACTGTAAAATAAGCAGTGCTTTCACATGATATCTTTTCCTTAATTGCTTAAGGTCTTTGCATCGTAAGTGGACATACTGACCTGCAGATATAGACTGCTGAGACCATCTGGACATGTTAGTTTAGCATTATCACTGGTGTTAGTGCTGTTGAGTGAGCCACCTGCAACCTGAAGCCCCCCATATCTGTTCATGTTTGATACACAAAACTGTAACAAGGGTTAAATCTGAACAATATAAAAACCCTGTATAGTAGTACACATTTCAGTCAGTATTTCAGGGCTATGCATATTTAACCTGGCAAATAATATAATAATATCACAGGAGACAACAACAACAGGACAGCAGGAGGAAAAACAGACAATATAGTAGAGTCAAAATAGTGATGCAACTGACCTACATTCTCTCTCAGCTCCTGATGTGGCAGCTTCTAATGAGAAAAAGGTGCACACCAAAAATAATCTTGCCTTCATCTTGAGTGTAATCTCCAGCAGAGTTTGTCTATTGTAAAAAAAATACCCTTTTGTGGAGCGTCTAAAGCATATTCACCCAGTGCACTTCAATATGTCATAAATCACAGCTGGAGGCAAAGTCCTCAAATACAAAATGAGGGGGGCTCTCTGTCACGCCAAATCATTACAGCACTTCCTACATCGCTCCCTGTCAGCGAGTGAGAACAAAGTTATCCTCACACGCGTGACTCAAGCTTCTAATATGCTTCATTAGTTGCAGAACATGTCAGCACATTGACATACATGGAAAGACCCATAGCAGCTCTCGTGGACATTCTTCCAACTGTTTTCATGCTATATTAAGTGGGCATAAGAAGGTTAAATAACAGGCATGATAAGCAAAACAACAGCGCTTAGTTAGCTTTCTCCCCGTTACCCCCTTGAAACTGAGAGCGCAGAGAGCACCCAACAAGCAACAATGGAGGCCCACTTGGCAGGGCGATGTGAATGTGTGTGGTATTTCTTCTTTGTTGCTCTGTGTCATGTGAACAGCTTCCTGGCTGACATTAAGCCATTCAGAGCCACATTCAGGGCTCTAAAAACAATTCCAGTATTTTATAGAACGTACAAAAAGTGTATATAAAGTGATTTTTAGACATGTAGGACAATCATGCTGAAGTTTAAAGAAGACCTATTGTGCTTGTGTGTGCTATATAATTACAATCTATGACACCTGTGGATCATTATGTCAGAATTTAGACATTTTAAATCACAATATTCATTTAAAATGACTTAATAAGAGAAAGAAGTCCACTGATTTCTGCGTTAGAAAACTATGGTGCCCAACGGGAGCTGCTGTCATTGTAAACGTCATCACAACAAAGCCATGCAGCTGTCAGCAGCTAGAATGGATGGATACCAAAATGACTATGAGAAGCTGCTGAATCTTACTCGTATCCCCGATTAAGAAAATTAAATAGTGGTGGCAGTGAAAACAGGGTTTGATCAGCAAAATGGCTTCTTGAAAAAAGCGATTAAGATTGCTAAAACATGCACAAATTACTCCACGTACAACTTTGTATATGGTGAGGAGAAACAACTATAACATGGTTAAAAGCTGAAAAATTACAACTTGAGATTACAGTGTTTTAAAACTAGCTATTATTGATTATTTAGTATTTTCAAAACAATGAAATAGTCCAATCGTGTTTACACATGCAACTGAAACACATGTGATTCTTGTATTAGCTGCTGGATTTGTTCAAATCTTCTCTCTGAACCTGGTTTTGAAACAGAAATTGCTCTATCAAATTACACAATTTTTGTCACAACTATATTTATAAGTGACATCCAGACACATGAACAAAATAAAACAAAGATAGTTTAAAGAAGTTAACATATTAGATTGTTCAGTCCATTTATTAAGATACTGGTCTGACATGTTTTCAAGTTAGATTACTTGATCATCCTGAGCAGTACCTCTGACCCCTGACATGAGCTGCACATCTGGTTGTGTTTGACAAGGCCAACAAACATTTTAGGCTGGAGTCCCAGTTTAAAGCCAAGGAGGAAGCTCTGGAGGGAGGCCGACCGCAGCTCCTAAGCCTGTCTGCAGCCTGTGGCCTCATGCCTGCCCTTCTAACCACTTCAGAAGAACAGACAATCTATGAAAGACAACTTTTGAAGCATCACCGTTGTTTTCAAGTGAATGTCCATTGAAAAATAGGTTGATAAAGTTTCCCACAGCAGTTGCAAATTATACTTATCTAAATGACATCATAAAATATTACAATGGGAGAAAAGTCATGTTTTTGAAGAATACCCAGCATTGTATTTTATTGTTGTTCAACCTGTGCTTGGCATCGGTAAACTCATATCGCAAGATCTTAAAACTTTAACAACTTTACTCATTTTGACTTTGATGAAGTTGTAACACAGCAGTAATACTACTTAATGATCTCATGCTGCCGGACTGTTTTAAATAAAGGCATGAACGTATAGTATATCAGCCTGTTGGGAGGCACATGTCAGATGTTGGTACACCACATAAGAGTTGGGACTGTTGTGTTGTCATCTTTTCTATGCCGTGTAGCACACCTGGACAGTTCCTATTTCCAGGGGTGTTCTTTATTTGTTACACAATTTATTCCTTTGAAACCCTAGCCAGTGAAGTTACTCCCACTATAAGAGGCCATGAAGCCAAACCCCTAAAATGTAAAGGGTCATGCCAGGACAGACAGGGTAACGGAAAAAAAAAAAAAAAAAAGCGAGTCTATACATGTCAGATAATTATTAACTGCACACAAAATATGAATAAAGAGGACACTATAAAGAAATTATAAAGTAAACATAACACATGACAAATTATTCATCTCTAATAAATGGATATTTTGGGACAGTGTTGTGATGATACTAAAATTTCAAACTCAATATCGATACTAAGGAATAGACTTGATACTCCATACCGATTCCCTTTCTTTGGACAATAGAAGGTCATTGTCAGCATTAAATCATAGTGTAGTATATATAAAAGAAAACTTTTATATTAGCATGGTCTATGTGTCTTATACTTGCTCTGATGCAGCTCATTCTAAAGCAGGAAAGGTTTGTTTCTATCCTGTGACTTTTTTAGTACACCCATTCAAATGAATATATAGTTTTGCTACTGGTTTTAGTATTGATTAATATCTGATGTTTGATTTTTTTATTTTGGAATCCTCTTCATTTTATTTATTTATGTATTTTTTGAGCATAATGCATTTGTGGGATAAGATAGTGATGATTGTTATCTATAAGACTTCAGAGTTTATCCACAGACGTAAATTGTGTAAATAATTAGTATAGAGCACACATTTATGAATACAAAACCTACAGTACTGCTATTATAGCACATCACAACATAAGCACATGCTCTTAGCTGATGGTCAGACTGGGAGTTAACATCACTGAAATGAGTAAATGTTGTGGGTACATTTTTTTTTTTCTTATTTGACATCATGCCTCTGGGTGTTACAGTGGTTTAGACTTGTTAACTTGAATTCTTAGAATTCCTCCAACAGTGTTATGCCTCAAAGACGTGGCTTATCAACACACATGACTAAAAAGGCAAAAGATTAAGTTGAAAAGTGGCACTTCAGGGTCCTTTATCAAACAGCTTGTAACAGTTCAAGCAACTTGGCAGTGTGACCAAGGCTTAAGTGGCTCTGCAAGGGGGCAATTTAGGAGAGTGGGACTGATGGGCCCAAAGTGGTACCTGAAATGAGCAGCAGAATGCACAAAAGAAAGGTGTGTAAACGTCATTTAAAAGGTAGGTGAAAGTGAAAAAGAGAAAAAAATACTGACAGGGTGAGTTGAAAAAAGCAAGTTAGTAAGGTCAAACTTGAAACAACAATTTCGCGAAAAAAAGAATGCCGTGCAGCCAAATATCTAGCTAGCACCATCTTTGGACTCAGAATTACAATGTTCCATGAAGCATCCCATATTTTAGCATGATAAACCTCAATTATGGGTGTGTCTGGAGCCTGTGAACGTTTCAATGTAAACACCCTAGAGTCAAATGATTATGAAACTCCTCCATCCGCAAAGAGAGGAGAACAGAGGGACTGCGTGTTGCTTGACCTTGAGAGATGGTAAAGCATGGTGATGGCCAAGGATAGTGTTAGATCCAACTGTCAATACAACAGTAGTGTCCCACTGAGGCTTCCATCTCATCTGTTTAGAGTTTTTGCAGCATCTACTGTAGCATTAAATCATCATTGTTCATTTAGTTTGAACAGACTAAATTCAAGGTAGAGCATGTTAGACACCACAGATAATTCAAGTGGAATCTGTTCTAAAATGCAGGACTGCTGTTGAGTAAGAAATGATAAAGACTGCTAAGTGCTTTGGTTAGTCGAGTAAAAGGGGGCATGAAATGGCCTCTCTAAACTATCTATCTTACGCAACTCAAAGAGGTCCTAGTAAACAGCAAGATTGAACTCCAACTCAATTTACCCCCAAAACAGCAGCCAACTGCCTTCATGCTTTCTCTTTTCTGCTGTAAATCTTTTAAAATCCAAATAAAATAATTAGTTGACTAAGACACTATTACTCAACTTTAGGATTAAAAGCACACTGAAATGAGCGCAATTTTAAACAAGATGTCAGAATGCCACTTGTGGGGTTAGTTTTATTATTGGGGGAGTTACGATCTGCTTGATGAGTGTCAGTGTCAGGTCTCTCATGTCTTACAAAACACCAAGTGAGAGTTTAAAGGCCAGTAATAATAAAACCCTGACAAGTAACAGTCTACCTGCTGTTAGCGCTCTGTGGGCTGTTTGGCTTTACTTGAGTGATAGAAGTCCTCTGCCCTTGTGCTTGTATGACTTCAGAACGGCTGGTGTTGCAGTGAGCTGAAACCACTGGCGTTGTGGCCGGGATGACTCTTTAGAATCTGAAGCTATTTATACCCCCCCAGAGCAGGGAAACATGAAGCTGGTCTTTCCCACCGCTCAGGGAGGGTTGGGGAGAAAAAAAAGAGAGGGACAAAAACGAAGAGAACGAGCAGAGGGCTTGGGTTTGGGGGGAGGAAACTCAAAGTGGGCTTCCTGTATGTCTTCCTGGCACAAAAAGCGTCATCCTGTTTGCTCAGTCGACTGGTGGCTGCAGGTGAAACACAGACACGAAAGTCAACAATGACCAAAAAGGTGAGGCTAGACTCTGTACACACAGAGCCAAAACACAACCAATGCAGCAGCACACAAACTGACAATTGTGTGTGGCCTGCAGCTAAGGTCGCAGGGGGCAGCCTTTCCAGATGTTTCCTATTATCCTGCGGCACTGCAGAGACCCTACTGGTCACCTTGTGCTCTTTTCATCTCAAAAAGGACTGGATTATGGCTATATGATTCCACTGTTGTCCTTATTGGGTAGAATTCATTAGGACATAGGTCATCATGGTTATAGCCTTCTAAATGGCAAACTATTATGTTTCTTCCTCATTTCTTCCAGGAAAGCTCTAGATTCCAATTTAGATCGAGTTACGTAAGCTCATTAGCAAAGACGTCCTGGAACCAAAGTTTTTTTTTTTACCTTTACATAAAGCCTTTTCATCACTGAACATTAGCTGCATGTCTAGAGGTGAAAGATATTTGTTGTTTTGGAGATATACAAAATTAGAATGTCTAGTATATAGAAATCAAAATCGCAAATCAGTACTAAAACTATTATTGAAACAAGATACTCATTTGAGCAAGTATCGATTTAAAAAAGTCACATTCACAAGACAGAAATGAATTAGAAATTATTTTCCTGAATAGCTTCAGAATGATCTTGAGCTGTATCAGAATAAGTATAAGACCACATAGATTAGTATACACCCTTGGACCAGTATGAAACCTACCTGGACGATTAAGGGGTTACATAAATATAAAGCTACTTGGTAATATAAAAGAATGTACGACAATTTAATGCTGAAAATCACATTCTACTGTCTAAAGAAAGAGTGTTTTTTAATCATCACCATTGTATCGGATTTGATATTGAGTATTGAGTTTGAAATTGTGGTACTGTGACAACACTCCTAGTATGTCTTTGATTAAAAATTATCTTTAAAAGTGACAGAAATGTGTGCCGTTATTTCCCAAACAAGAGTATTAAGTGATATTTCTGCATTTTTGTTATTAATATTAAGAGCCATTGATGTTTTGCACTGGATTTGATTTGCACATTCCTGATGCATTGTTAAAATACTGTTTGAATATCATCGAGATAATGCAAGCAAATATTGAGCTATTCATTTCTGTCAATATCGCCCAACCTTGTGCGTGTCTAGCTTATGGTGGAGCAAATTGGTCAAACCGAGCTTTCTCCAACAGTGACACAGAGCAAAAACCTTAACCCTAAAACAAACATGAAGGTCAATAAGATCTTATGTAGTACAATTTGGAATATAGCTTCCATTCCCCCTCTGACTACTTCATCCAAAAGAGAAAAAGATGCTGAGATAATAACACAGAGCAAAGTGATCCTTTAATCCCCCCTTTTCAAAAGCCCAACCCCCTTCTCACCTCTTGTACTCCCACTATGCCTCCCTGCTTCCATCTAGCACACTGGATGAGCTTGTTGGCACTGGTAATTGCCAAGGGATGAATGACATACGAAAAGGCTTAGAAGCAGATAATCATGACCACTTTTGTATGTCGTTCTTGATCGATTTTGAAGATGTGAAGATTGGAAAGAGACACAAAGAAGAGGCAGGCTGTATAAATAATAGGTGATAAGGTGACAGCCAGTGACATGAAGCCAATGTCCAATTTTTATCAAAGTTGAGAAGACAAAGCACAATGAGGCTGAAGGAGACGATGCCATCAGGTGTCTACAGATAAGCAGGATAGCAAGACATCAAGTCCAGATAGCCCCCATTGTACCCCAGACCAAAGTAACAGCGGTAAAAGCTCCAGACAGCCATATTAAATGCTCCGTAAATGTCACACAGTGGGATCAAATCTGCATTGATGGGTGGCGTAAAGGACAGCAGCACTGGAAGCCCAAATACTGCATTCAAATAAGATTGAACGAATTGGGAGTTTTAAAGATCAAAACTGAAAGAAACATGAATTATTAAAGAGGTAGAATTGTTTTAATTGATTCCCCCATTTGGTTAGCCCAGCACAAATAACTCTGATAAATAAAACAAATTCCAAAGAAAATACTATAGTGAGCAGAACCACAAATGGGTCAATGGGTATGTTAATGTGCACACCAAAAATTTCTGCAGTCAGATTACTGAAGACAAAATTGAAAGAGAATTTATTCCCTTATTAACCTTATTATTGGGTTATCTGCTTATAACTGACAATATAAATGTATCCACTGTGATTACAAATTTCCGCACAAATTCGGACTTATTTCTTTCAGAACATAGAGAGAAGTCCACATTAATAATCGCACATTCGCACACAATCCTATAGCATACACATTAGAAGCACACTTTTCCCGTTGACTTAACCACTCAATATCTTCATTGAAACCATCTGTGGTGAGCTCAAGCATCAGACCAGCGTTATCATCACAGCATGGGCATGGACTCCAGCTCCTCTGAGTTATGAGGACAAGCCAGAGAGGACATTTAAAAACCGCAAGGAAAGATTTCATACCATCCAAATATTACATTAACATATTCATAATACTGTGCATCAATATTAAATAATGTGAATGTACAATAATGCATTCTGTCTGCAAAGTTGGAGGTCAGTCTTGCAAGGTGAGTTTATTATATTCTAATAATAAGAAGGATTTCATTTCTTCTTCTACACCATATGTCTTCCCTCAATGACAATGCTGGTGCTGATAAGGTGCAGTGTGACGGGTGGCACTGACAGCTTTCAGATGTCCACAGGGAAACAGAACCCAGACTTCTGTGATCGCTCTTTGGAGGTCTGCCTGACTTTATCATTCTGCCAGAAGAGGGGCTTTGGGGAGATGAGGAGGGGGCAGTCCCCCTGCTGCCTGGTGAGATGTTAGATCAGCAGAGCAATGGTGTATCGCAACGCTCTGTGAAGGTAGGCTAATATAATTAAATGTATCTTTTAGTATTTTTTTGTATCATAGCAAGCACATTTTTTGCAAGAATGTTGAGGAAGTAACAACATGTGACAGAGTACAAGGAAGAGGGAACCACCAGCATGTCTGATGAATTTTGAAACAAGAACAGGCTGAATTATGCCAAAAGTTACATTTGAAAAGTACTGAGAGGAGAAGCATTTGTCAGAGATCAATAGTGATGCTTTGCAGATGACCTTAACCTTTGAACTTTCCAAAAGTCAAATGGGGATTTCCATGCAAGCAGTCTCAATACTTAGGTTATCTAGCCTTAAGTGGTTTCTGAATGAAAAGCATCTGACACTACAAGGCAGGGTCAAGCTTAAGGCATCAAAGAAAATCTACAATAATCTGTGATTTTGTAGGAACTTAAAAGACCTTGATCCATGGTACAGATTTGAAAAAAGTAAGAACTGTAAAAAGCAGGGAGAGTGTTCTACCAAACATAGGCCTACTAACAAATATGCAACGTGTCTTACTGAAAATGCCATTGTTTTGGTTTTGTCAGGTATTAAAAAAACAAATAGTCTATGCATTTAGTGTTACCTTTGAGTCAAGGAGGCGTGGTGCGTCAAATACTCATACATATCTATTTATTTGCAAAGGGAGCATGAACAATGGCCTTCATTGATTGTTTTGGTCACTGTTACCATACAATAGAAAGAGGAGAATGATGCCTCAAGCACTCCAGGCTTAACTAGAGCCGCCTTTGCATACAGGTAGTTTTCTCTGAAGCGCATGAAGAGCAAATACCACCAAAAGGCATACAGGAATGTTGGATGACCATAAAAACCACAAAGTTGATACAATTTGACCCCCAGTTGTGAGTAAAACTGTTCCAAACACAACCCACACTGTAAGTTCAATTAGTTGTGACATTTTACCAGATGTTTGTGCAACCACCGGGCTTTTTTAGTTAGGAGTTGACAGATTCATTCCTCAGGTTTGCCAGACCCAAAGGCAACGTGAGAAACACTGTGGACACTTACCGATTGGAGGAAAAGCAATGTCCGAACGTAATCCCTCTCGGTGTTGATGATTTCGTTCAAAACGCAAAGCCTGAGTCGCTGCTGTCGGTCCGAATCCTTAGCGGCGTGGACACCGTTCTCCAGATGCCCGTCTTGTTCTTCTTCCATGGTCCTACAAGCACCTTCAGACTTGTTTTTCCAAAAAAATATCCACACTTCGCAAGCTTCAGTCCATTTTATCGCATCAAGTGTTCCCCAAAGCCTCTTCACGCACGAGCCCCGGTGATGCGCACTGCACCACTCCAAAAGTTCAGCAAAAGTATGAAACAACAAGCGTAGAGCGGAGCCAGCCTGCGTGCTCCCCACACCAGCTGAGAGAGAGTCAGACTGAGCACAGAGAAGAGAGCAGGAGGAGGAGGGACCCATCCATCAGCAGGGAGGCACAAGGGCCACCATCGTGCCCCTCTGATGTGAGCGCATTATGTCACAGGCTGCACTGTCACCAGATCTGTGCGCTCACGTGGGGCTTTTGGGGGACAGGACCACGGGACGGGAGTGTGGGGCTTAAACAAGAGAGGTTATTCAAAAGGAAAACAGTGAAATCTACTATCAATGCAAACTAAATAAGGTATAGCCTACTCTTTTATGGGCTATGAGACAAATTGGAATTCAAATTAGAATTTTACGCAAAGGAAAAACTCAAAACTTTACCCAAAAAAGTATCTCAAACTTATTCTAAAGAGCAAACTAATCAGTCTTACCGACCGCTCTTGTCATTGTCTAGCCATTGTCCCAGGTTAGTTACAGTAGTCTGTGCATTTTTAAGATTTAACTGACATTATCACCATTTTTCTAGTCTTTTCTTCGTTTTTTCTAGTCTGAATCAATTAATTTTACCTGGAAAAAGTAGTGTAGGCCATGGTGGTCTTTTTTCTTCTTCATGGTAACAGTCGTCCCCTGCTGGATTCAAGGAGTGCTACATCTTATTGACGAGCCCAAGTCCACCAGTTTAGGGGTTTTATTTTGCAAAATTGCCGTTCAGTGCTGTGCGTCGCGTCTGCGTGGATTTGGATGGCTTGCATCTGACTTATTTACCCTGATAAAGTTTAATTACCTATGTTTAAAAGTGGTTGTCATATGTGAGTAAGGTGGCACAAATGTACTATCTTCACAAAACTTACATTTACACACCAGGCCATACAACTCAACAATTAAATAATATTGTTAACATTATTCAAATTTAATTAGTAAGACAAGCCAATTATCTCATATCAGATCAAAGCATGTGCATGTTGATCATGTGAGGAAATTGGCAGAAGGCAATCATATGACAATGTAAAATTTCAATAATAGTTTTAATTGATGCATGTTACATTCAAAACCATGGTGATCTTCCTGCACACATAACAGCATACATACAAGGTTTCTTGCCATTTTGGAGGAATGCAACAACTGTTAAATGCCTTACATCATCATATATTTACATATTATCCTCCACTTATGTACATGGCGAATCCTTAAATATGATCAAACATGAATGGAGTAACATAAGATACAATGTATGACTGATTGTATGTAGTTCTTTAAGCATATTTTATCTACTTTCCTTCCAAAAAGGCATGTGCATAAAGCACAGTCATAAAAAGTGAGTCACACAATTAGACATGATAGGTTAAAAACTCGACAATGCCTCTTCATTTATAGTTCATAAGATAAAACTCTTCCTTCAGCAGGGTTTAAGTACAAAAAGACAAGTAAAGTAACCAAAGGGAATAGAAAATAAAATGTGCTCAGTGCATTAAGACTTTTCTAATATAACAAAGAAACTAGAGGTGTTTGCCCTGTTCCGTTGCTGTGATAAATAAGTTCACATTGTTACAGGCAGACAGTGGGCTTGAATCAAGAGTACAGTGAGTAAATGCAAGTAAAGCAGTGACCAAAGCATAGCACAAAAGGCAAAACGTACTTTAGTGTTTGAACTGAAGTCCTATCCTGGGGCGAAAACACAACCCTTTTGTTTCGTATAATGCAGTTTGTATTGGTCAGGTTGCGTACTTTAGTTATAATGTGCTATGATTTTTTTTATATTTTCAGTAATGCTTTTATTGAACCAGATGTTATTGAAATAATGGATGCTATTATACGCAAAATATCTTCATAGAAATTAATTTATAACAAAAAACTGTCATTGCTCATGTTTAGCACTGTAAATGCTAAACACGAGTCATGAGTCACAGCATCTCATTGCAACATGTAGTGTGAAATACAGGCAGAACCCTACCCTGTTGTGGTACTTTTAACACATGTACTTCCATAATCTATGGTACTGTGCAGTAGATGGGGTGAGATGTTGACAATCAGACAGGCACATAGACAGTGTTGATGCCATATTGACAGTACAATAATAAAAGAACACAAATATAAAGCAGCAATACTATTGGTTGCTCAGTGCTGCGACTATGGCCAAATGTGTTCATACTAGGAAGACTTTAGCTGGAGACTGAAATGTTCTGTAATTGCATCAAACTGTCCGATACTTGTTGGTAAATTTGAAAAAGCCCACATATTTGACAATGTATATAGCCATATACCCACTTTACTAGATCTAGATTTGGACATTACTAAAACTTGAATTACAAGGGCAAACTGTTCTGAGGCCAACAAAGGAATTATCATATTGCAGTTCAAAACAAGCCAAACTCTTTTAGAGCAAAAATCTAATAAGCACAGTCAATGTTAAACTTCAGCCATTCATATTTTCAATCGTCGGCTGCAACATACAAATGTAGCTTGATCTCCACCTTGGCATTTTTGACATTTTGCTTTCGTAGTCAAGGCAGACAGTGTTGATATATGTATTCATATAAATAACAAAATAGTACAATATAAATATAAAGATTCTTGTGTGTGAGATGAGATGTGCATTTGGAAAATGATGTGTGGGAATCATAGTTGTGTGTTATGTGCGTTTGTTTGCCAGTGTCAAGACAGGGCAAGCGGGTGGAGTTATAGATGAGGCCGTCCCTCTCCAACCTCATAGAACAGTGAGGTGTAGAACTCAGGCTCTAGCTGCTTGTTGCGGTAACGCTGGACAATCTCTGTAATCTTCTGCTTACGTCTCACATGAGGAGGGTTGTACAAGTCACTTTCCAAGCGCTTCCGCCGACACACGTTGATTACCGTCTGACGTACAAGAAAACCTGCAGACAATAAACACAGTAAACATTAACTGTGCCATGCAACTAAAAATTACAAGAAAATACATAACATAAATGTAGTGTCCATTATTAAAAAAATACATTATTATTATTATGTCTCAAGCACTTATCAATCACAGTACAGTATGAAACAAAACGTCCTTACCTAAAGCCCGGCGGCTGACCACCATGCCGTCCACCAGGGGAATAACCATGCCAAATTTGCCCACAGCCCCATGCAGCCTAATTCTGAAGAGTCCAGTTTTGAGGGGGTGGATGAAAATCAGCGGAACATCCTTCTCTAATAAACCTGACCTGCACCAGACAAACATGAACCAGGGAGATTTTCAGCAACAAGGACATCTGTGTATAAGTATTCAGTCTATGATGCCAACCAACCAATTACAGATACAAATTATAACTTTAGTTTGATAGTGAGCAAATGAATTCCATCAAGCTCAGGCAAACAAAGATGCTTTAGAAATTAGGAAAAAGGGAAATGCAGAAATGTGCAAAGTCTTATATTTTGTATAAACAACGTGCTCTGTCATATTTTGTGCACATGTTGGCAGACTTCCTGTTTTGATTTGCAGCTGGTTTGCTTTGGTCTGCTTTGGTAACATTCTTAAGTGTTCTTTATAAAGCACATGTTTCATACCTGCAGGAAGTGCTGTTGCTCATGCTGGCTTCCAAACCTGTACTGGTTTCTGACAAAAGATCAGTCAGCGGGAAATTTTCTAAACAAAACAGTTTAAAATACAGTTTAAAGCCCTTAAGGAAGCCCACACACAATTATTACTGCGTATGTGCTTACCAATATCATCAAAGCGCTCCACCCACACAACAAAAACCTTTGTTTCAGGTCCCAAAGCTGGAAATGACTTTCCAGTTGATGACCTTTTTGTTTTGACCAGAGGGCTTAGCTGCAAAAACAGTACACACACGCACATGTATTTGAGACAACAGAATACACAAAAAGGACAAATAACCCAGAACAGCTCAGGTTACCTTTTTAACAGACTCAAGGTTTTCTGAATGGTTAGGGAAAAGCTCCAGTGTGAGATTGGGTTGCTTCATTAAACCAGGCATTAGATCTGAGTTGGTGTCTGCTTCCACTGTGGAGTCACTGTGTATGGATGACTCCTCTGTGTAGAAAAGGATCAAGTTTTAATCAGACAACAGGCTAGCCTTATTTAATATCAACCTAGGTTTAAATTACTAACCAGAATGTTCAGTAAAAGATGGGACAACAAAGGCAATTTCTGTCAGAGCATCAGCATAGTAGAGAACTTTCTTCTCTCCATTGAACACTGAACCTCCAGTGTCTTCAGGGGGGGTAGTGTCTTCTGTTGAAACCACATATTTATTAACACATTTTATTTTTAGTGCAATGGTCAAGTCACAGCCATTCTGTTACCTGTCTGCTGCACATCATTGCTGTCTAAACAAGAATTGAGAGACCAGCTAGTGTCTAAATGTCCAGTCCACCCTGGATGGTGTCCTACGTCCACAGGCCAGCCCAAGGACAGTAGGAACTCCAAAAAGTGGGGCTGAACACTTGCAGATGATTCCACATTCTTTAGAATCTAAAAAACAAGACAATCCACTCAGGTTTATCTAGGTAAAATAAATATAATCATCTTATGACATCTTTGCTGTTTTGTCCTACCTCGTGGCTGCTTTTTTGTCCAGCTCTCACATAGAAAATAAAAACAGTGTCAAAAGGTCGACACGGCAGCAGGTCCAGGTAACTGATGTCCTCGAAAAACCCTGATAATGAGGAGTCCAGGCCAATTAGGTGAGGAGGTAGACGGCTATTGTTTGGCTCCTATGAAAACCATACATGTTTTATGGCAACTAACAATGGCAAAGATATTGATTAAGTGTATATCAAAGCTTTAGTTAAAGTGACCTTCAGTGCCTCCAGAGATAGAAAGCCGAAATGAGAGAGGAAAAGGCGTGCGGTTTGGAACTCCTGCGCAGGTGGAGGGGGTTTGCAGTCCGTCTGAGGGTCAGGGAAAGGCTTGGACTTCCACACCTCCTCACTGTGTCGCTCCAAGGCATTTTCATATTCTATCTGCTTGGTCATCAGTATACGCAGCTTGTCGAGCTGAACCTCAAGCTGAGTAAAAAAGTGGAGGATTATTAGAGGTAGTAGTGAAAATGCTGAATACAAAAACAAAGACATTTCCCTTCCATTCAGAAATACACCGCGAGATTAATCAAATTATTCCAAAATCGTTATAAAGACATACACTCAGCTGCCACATTATAAGCTACAATTGCATTTAAGATTTAAAATATCTCAATTTACATGTAAGGAATATCTCTGTGGTCAGGAATGCAAAAAAGGTTTAAGACAATCCTGCTAAAGATTAAGCATAGGGATTTTCACCCAAGCTCATGGTAAACACCATCCCATATCATTAAAACAAAGACACTGACCTAAATACACTATAGCTGGCTTTCGCTGATTCTGAACCTGGATTTAAACTTTTTGCTTATCTACTCTGTGTTACTTTTGATTGGATCTGCTGTTTTATAATGTAAAAAAAAAAAAAAAAAAAATGTGAACCAAAACAAAAACAAAATACTTCTTATGTTGCAGGTGAGTGTTGTTCATTTACCCAAATCAAGAGCCATCAATCCAACACAGCAGCAATGACTAGTGTACAGTGTCTTAAATCAACCAGTTTGTTTATTTATGTATTAATAGTGGTAGTAGATGGATTCAGTTCACTTGATATTCCAGAAGAATTGCCGCTGTATTGAACTGAAAACAGATACATTTTGTTTGCTTGTTTTTAACCAGGTCAATTCCCCTACACCAAAAAACCTTCCCAACTCCAAGGACTCACATGTGGGAAATTGTTCAGCAGACATTTTGTATGATCCTGCCAGCCCATACAACACACCTATATTTGTTTAATAACACAAAGATTATTCCTATTGTACTTTCATGGAAAACAGGTCAAATTGATAATGCTCACCTCTTTACTGACAATATCGTCCAAGTCAGGAATACTGACATCAGCTTTGACCAAGGGAATCTTATCCACCTCTTCAGGGAATGGCCTCTGTTTGACATTGTACTTAATGCCCACACCATTGTTAGGGGTTGGACGACCTTCTGGAACAAACGCCTGCTGTGAAAGATGTTACAGGAGCTGAGTTAATAGAAAAAAAGTTGTAATAGAGCATAACACATCATAGTTGTATTTGTGGTATGCAGTGATCAAAATATACAAGTAAATGTAAGTAGATGCAGGAAAAACAGAAAGCATCATCTCACCCTCTGATTGGCCCGTGCCCCTCTAGGCTGATGAAACAGCTGCATGGTCCAGGCATGTCTACCAGCAGTGCCTCGGATCAACACAGTCACTGAAGGACTAGGATCTGTCAAGAAACAAATTAAGCATTAAACAATGAAATATATTATGTAGTACTTCTTATACAAAACATGGTGCTTAAAAACTAAATAAAAAACTGAGAAATGACTGACTCTGCTCATTCCCGAGAGGCTGCTCCAGCATGGCCAGGATAACAGAGTTGTCCAGTACAAAGTAGCGGAAGTTGCTGGCTCCAGTGGCACTCAGTCTGGCATAGCGAATGAGAGTTTCTTCATTCAACAGGCTGCAGGTGGAGGCAGGCCCGCTGGGAGAGGGGAAGGCCCCCAACACCTGCATGATACTGGGTGGACAACATAAATATAGAAATGTTACGCAGTTGAAAACACAAAGATGCCACTTTTGCCACATCGTTAAGTTCAGTCTTACCAGGATAACGTGGCTTCAGCAGCATCTTTCACCCTCATTGAGGCTGGGTTGTGTTCTTTATCCCCTTTATGTCTAACTTCATTGTCCTGTCGAGATTTGCTGCCAGAGATACCAAGCTCCACAATATCCAAAACTTCCATCAAACAGTCCTACAAGAGGAAAATATTGTCATTTCAACTGACAATCCTCATCCCAAGGACCAAAGGGCTATGGCGTGATGTTGGCACCTTCTCATCCAACATGTCTGGATGTTCTGTGAGCCACACGCACAGAAACTGGAAGGCAGCGACAATCATGGAGTGGAGGTCTCTGGACTGAAGAGGAGCAGGACGGCTACATTGATAGACAATATATGTGCATATGGAACTGATGGCTCGCTTCCGGTCTGCAGAGTCTACTCCCACCTTCACCTGAGTAAAACAGAAAGAAAATTTGATTTAAAAAATCTTGTTTCCTTGTGTGGGGAGGGCAAAAAATATTTAAACAACAATCTAAATGAATGAATTAATAAGATAAGGCATGTTGTAGCAGATACCTACCTTAGCAAGCCCAGCCAGCAGTTCCAGAGCTGCAAGTGATATACTCATGTCTTGCTTCCACTGGGAGTTCAGTCTCTGGGTGACGAGGTGGATGCTGCGCACCAGCAGGCCTGCTGCCGTATCTGCAAGAGCTAAATCATATAACACCCCAAAATACCAAACACCGCAGAGAAAAAGAACAAAGCAAGACACAAAGCAACAAGTCTGGCATATTAGAGCTCCAGGGCTTCAAACAAGATACGAACCAATCAGCAAATTCAACTAAATTTAGCACATGCACCAAATGCATTTAGCATAGCATTCAAAGACAGTTATGAAAAGGAAGAAAGTAGCTCCTTGTAAAGGTAAACCATCACAGCAAAACAATCTGGCATCACCTACAAAGACATTTTACCCAGCGTTTCTTAACTCGGTACATCACTTTAATTACGTAAGCAATAAAGAGCACACCTGTTATTCATCCTTTAAATGTTATTTTCCATAAAGTAGCTGATGCACAGTTTATAACAATGTCACCATGCAGTATAATATGATGGTGTTAGTAGCATGTCTCTTACCATAATCACGGAGTAAAGCTTGCGCTGGCCGCTCAGTGTCAGGGCTAGTTGCCTCAGTGCTGCCCCCACTGTTAAAACTGATACCACTGTTGGTGCGGCTGTGGCTCTGGCTTCTTACAGTCACATGGCTGCCATCTATGCTCCCCTGTTAACACACATTTGTTACATCACTATTTGGGTTAAAAAATACAACATAAAATTACTAAAGCTCAATTGTTTCACATAATTATTCATAAAAAAGTTCTAAACGTAAAATCACACATACTGTTTCAGTCTGTGCACCAATGGACTCCAGTAAAGCTGAGTCCTGGACAATATTCAACATTGCACCTGTAAAAGAATGAAATTATTAAAATAAACAAATTTGAAACCATGTCAAAGTCAGGCTTGACTTTGACATGTGACATGTGAAGTGAGAAGCAGGTGTTACTTACCCAGGATGAGCTGTGTGTTGGTGGGGTCAGTTTCTGTTTGCAGGGCCCCTATGAGGACATTGACTAGACGGAGACGTAAGGACAAAAAAGACACCGGCTGGTCATGAGGCCACACATCCTCCTCATTGAACTTCCCCTCCAATAGAACCTGCACAACACAATGTCAAGTTTGGAGTAATTTTATGAAAACAATTTGTTAGGATACAAACACAATTTAAACATTTGATCAGCAACAAACTATAATGTAGCTAAATAATTGATCCAACTATTATTTTTGATTAACCGATTAGTTGTTTCGTTACCTAAAAACCCTAAATAAGAAATGTTTACAGAATTATACTGAAATTAAGCAACACTAATGCCTTTTGAGGACACCCTCATGGATGAAACAGCCCTAATCACAAGTTTTACAATTTGTGTAACCAAGCATGTCAATAGTGTGCTTTGTATCATTTACCTCTGATTTTATGTTCCCAAAGTGGTGTGGTAATGGCAACATGGCGAGTAAGATGTTAATGGAGGCTCTCCTCAGATCAGTAGGATTTACATACATCTTAAACTTGGAGAGCTCCCTAGGTGGAAAAAGCACTTTAATACACCAAGTTCATTACAAAGTATAAACAAAAAATATTTTTTTGTATGCAGAAAACAATACTGACCTGTCTGGCACAATAGTCTCAAGAGCAGCTATGAAGTAGGGCACCACCACATTGATGCCCTTCAAGTCAGAGCAGAAAAGAGAGGATGAGTTCAGAATAATTGAGGCTAGTACTGGTCTGCAGATGAAGTCAGATATCTGGAGTCCTTGAATGAGAACCATATAGAATCTGCAAAAAAATAAATACTATTTTTATACCTCAAAGTAAATAACCTGGAATATTCTTTACATTTTCACAAGTGCCACTATTTCAGACCAAACAGGATTCACATGTGTCCATTACCTGGAGAGATAAACCGGTAAAATGTCCTCTCCGGTTTTCTTGCTACAGAAAATGCGGCAGAGTGTCCCACAGGCTTCAGCACGGCCAGCCTCATAGCTCTCTGGGAACTCATTGGCATCAAACAGTGGGTTGGCCACCATGGACTCAGTGGACATTTGGGAGCCCTTCCTCCTCAGCTCCAGACCTACTTGTGTGGCTATTGCTGCAGAAAATGGCAAAGACACAGAATGAAACACACCAAGTTGTACTGCGTTCTATTCTTAACATGCATGTATTCATTTTAGGCAAACCGACAACTGGCATCTGCGATTGGCACACAAAATAACATTTACAACTCGTACAGGCAACATTTATTACTACCACAAAAGGAGACTTGACAAACTGCAAACACGCACTCTCACGGTTCAAAAGCATTCAATAAAAGGGGAGTTCTGACACAACGACTTCACCATAGGGTTAATGCGAGCAGAGTGGGGTGGATTGGTAATAAAACATGTCAGTTACTTCTTGCTGCATGGACAAAGCAAAATCCCTGTGTCAGCTCCCATGCTGTAGCAATTATATGACTGTCACTTATACTACAAACATTCACGTCATGCATCGAGGCACCAAACCAATAAACTTAAACAAGTGGACAAGAGATAAAGACACTGATGCCAAACTCATAGGGGTCTCACAGATTTCAAGATTAAGGATTAGTATGACCCAAATAAAATGTTAACATAAATTAAAATAAATAAACAAATAAACAAACAAAAAAAACATGGTGGCGTTGTCATGGCTGAAAAATGTAGTCAGTTGGTGAAACCCATTCCATCACCTTTGGAGAGAGAGAACGCTGGTGAACATTTTATATGGCATATGGCAACAAATTAAAACATGGCAGTAATGGCAATGGTACAACTGAACAAAAAAAGCAGGAAGATTTGTCAAGAAACGCAAATCAAGTGAGGAAAAATAAAGCTGCCGTTCCTACTTACAAGATTTATAAGAAAGGAGAATTTGGATAAAAGAGGCTGCAAGATAACAGAAATAGTGGAGAGACACAAAATCAAAGCAGATCCAATTCAAATCAGGCATGAATTGTGATTTTATTTTTGTTTTCCCTCACTAGTGACCTTCAAATCGCTTAAGCTCTTACAAGAGACAAGGTAGACACAAGCAGGACACTACACCAATAACAAAAAGAAATGGACACCTTATAACTTGCCAAGTTACTATTGTCCCTTTTAAAATATTTTTCTGCTTTTTGTGTAAAAATCATATTTATATTGCATGTTGCTATGAAATCCGATGCCAAAGTGATATTGTGTAATTATTATAATTATTTACTTAAAACCAATAGAAATATACAGCAAAATTTGGGACAAAAACATCTATTTGTCATCTATAATTCTCTAGCTAATTTTATTTGGCTCCACATCAACTTGAATGTTTGAAGATAGTCAACTAGTAGGTTTATAAAAAATGCCTGATATACAATTTGCAATATAGTCAAAAGAAAATATGTATCTGTGACAGTGGCATAATACAGTTTTACTATTAATGTTGGGTCAATTATCTGTTGCTATGGCCCGGCCACATAAATCCAAACCATCAACTCAGAAAGGCCTGTTCTGAGGACAAAATGGTGAAAAAGGAAAAAAGCATATCCCAAAAACACAGACACGTATAAAAACACAGAAAACACCACGAAAACACATACCATGACCAGCGACAAAAACACCCACCTGCCCATGCATAAAGGGAATGCATTTAGAGGTGGTGTGCTGCTTACCGGTCATACTAGGGTCTCTGCTCAGCCCGCTGTGGAGCTTACAGTGCACCAGAGCAGCATCGAACAGCCACTGGCCAAACAAGTTGAGGATGCTGTTGACTTTTGGTCGGGCCGGGGCAGGAAGAGGCCGGGACTCCCAGCTGGTCTGGTTTGGACTGGATAGTAGTGTAGGCGAAGATGAGGGCTGTTGTTGCTGCTGCTGCTGCTGTTGGGATGCTTTGGTTGGTTGAGTCCCACTGGCCTGCACAAATGTGGTAAAGATTTTGTTGGGATGAATAAGACCTCCTGCTCTGTAGTATCAGTGAACGCTGCAAGTTATCTACACATATAGTTCTTATTTTGCTATTTTTGCGTTTAGCACCTCTCATGAATATTTCTTCTTCAATGTACCCCTTCTTATTAAGCATTTACCACTAAATTGGTCAATTAGGTGCTATGCTAAACAAGTCATTCCTCTTCAAGGGACTCATATAAAATGTAAAAAAATGACACAATACAACTTCTTTTTGATTATTTTCAACTTCATCAATCCATCGTGTAAAACATTTATCCATTATTCCAAATTTTTGTTTACATCTTATTACAAGATTATGGCAGAAAAATGCTGAACTAGTGCCTTATGCTGTTTTGAGACATACACATTAAGGACTTACAGTTGAGCTCTTGCTTGTCGTTTTGGTGACCACTGCATGACGTTGCTTGCGACTGTGAGGGGGAGTGGTATTGGTAATTGAAGGGGGCGGAGACATACTCATTCTGTTGACTGGAGTGGGCGGGGCACTGTCAGCCCTGGGTCGCGATATACCTGTAAACAGATAAATACATACTGAGCTGAGAACATTCATTTTCCCTGTGTTTTTATAAAAGTACATTTGATTGGCCTTAACCAATTAAAACTACTTTTCATGCCTCTTCCTGTATTGGCAAATGAAAAGTGAAAGTTATGTTCCCAATTCAAATGTAATCCAAAGGGAAGAAATAACTCTTCATTTAAGGAGTTGATCAAACATTCATTGGCAAACATGCAAGACAGTTGTTAGACAAAATCAGAGAGACATATTTTCTGTTTGATTGTCTGTAAGCCCACAGTACTTGTTGATCTTGTTGCAAAGTGTGAATATTGAATCTGGGACAAGTCACCAGGGGTTAATGTTACCACCGCTCAATCCATCAAAAACCCATTTCATAAAACAATAGTTCATATGTTTATACCATGGGAGTGCAGCCGTGGAGAGAAAGTGAACACCCTCTCCCGTACGACTTTCTTTGCAACAGAGACACCTACAGGACAATGCAGAGAAATACATACGATATAGATCTTTTTACCATCACTGAGGTGGTCCTTTTGGAAATGCAAGGGAAGACTAACAAATTATTTAAACAATAATCAGAAAGATTATCTACTTTCTGTGTGTGAAAGTACCAAATTTTAAATAGTTCAACTATTATACCGTATAGCCTCTGTAAATATTGCATACGCTTATGTCATAGTGATGGTTCTGGACTTAAACTACATTTTATAAGAATTTGACATTGCATTATCATATAATAGAGTTGTTTTTTGCTTTCTTTATTTTTGAATATATTGAATACATTGTTCAAATGTGTGCTTTTGTCCATATCCTATTCTCTTTCTTACCCAAGAATGCATCCACTAAGCAGCTGACGCCCCTCATAGCCCTGAAGAAGATCTGGGGAAGTTGTTTTAGACATGGATGTAGTACTACTTCATGAGGAAGCCCACTGGAGTTCAGGAACTGTTCTTGAAACTTTGGAGTAGTGCTCACAATGGCTGGGTTACTTAAATCCACTGGGTTGCTAAAGAATATAAAGCAACATTGACCATTAATCCCTAAACAATCTTTCTTTAATATAGACACTTCCAGACACTTCCTACTCCGAAAAAACACAACTTTTCCCAAATGAATATATAACAATATGCATTTATTGTGATATAGCAGTTTTGAAATGGCAGGTAAAACATTTCAGTAAAGCTGTTGGGAAGTAGTTAGTTACATTATTGTCGCCACAGGGAAGCTTGTTTTCATAGCTGTACAAAAGTAGCCCCATTTCAGAGGACACACATCAATCACACATCACAACATAGTACAAACACACACTCAGGATAGACATGGCATGCGAGCTACTGAAGACTGTGTTGTTGCAGCAGAGCATGCATAGTTACATATCAAGAGGAAGTGTTCGATGAGGAACAGAGATAATTTTGAGTTCCTAACATAAATCTCTCTTCCTAAACACAGAAAACAATGAGGTAACAACAAAATACTGATGTTGTACCTGAGCATGTGAAGGAAGCGGTACCATGTCTGGGCCACGCAGTCATCGTCCATCTCTAATGGAATCAGGTTAGCATCTTCATCGGGCACTTTGAACGGTGGGAATGCTGGTCCATGCGTAAACCTCAAAAGTCTTAATATAATTCACAAAATATGAATAAATTAATATAGTCCAATAACATTATTCACATTATTTTTAATAGACATAAAAAACTAATATATATATATGCATACAACAAATAGTTAATACTTTTTTGTTCTGTATTATTACATTGTAAATACAGAGTTGAATGTAGGCTTTTATAATTTAGTAAATCTCAGTTTAGCCAAGAACTTAAAACTAGGTCTATGCAAACCAATTTATTTCTTTGCTATATGTGGGCACCACATGAACTAGTCCATAGCACAGATGTTTGTAGTATACACAGTATGACCAAATAGGGTGTCTCCTAGAGTTTACACAACAAAGAATGAGCCTAAAAGACAGCTACATGTCAGCGATATACAATATTGATCAAGAACAATTAAAGAAGACATATTGTGCTTGTCTCCACTATATAGTTATAATTTATGACACCCATGGATCATTATGCTAGAATTTGGACATTTTAAATTGCAATATTCATCTAAAATGACTTAATAAATTAAACAAGACCGCTGACTTCTACATTAGAAAACTGCGGTGTCCAGTGGGAGCAGACATCGGTGTACATGTCATCTCAACAAAGAGCTGCGCAGGTGTCAGCAGCTCTGATGGATAGCTGCACATCAAGCTAACAAGCCGCAGATTTTTTGTTATTTGTATCTAAATAATTTTGCGGCATTTCTGAATCCTATGTGTAGCACCAATTAAGAAAATTTAATTGGAGAACAAAATAAGTACAGGGGAGGTGCGTGGAAAACAGGAGTTGATCAGCAATATGGCGTTTGGAAATAAGATTTCTCAAACATGCAAAAATCACTCCAAATACAATTTTGGGTGAGTAAATAGTGAGGGGAAACAACTATAACATGGTTAAAGGTTCTGAAAAGTCGATTTGCATAATAGGTCTGCTTTATATATATAGAAAGGGTTAAAAGTAAATGATGTATTATGTTATTTAGCTTCAACAATGGCAAATAGTCATAAAAATATTTAATATTTTTATTTAATAAAAACTTCAAGTTCCTCAACAGTACTTTGTGCTGTGGTCTAACCTGGAGGTCAGAGCACAGGCCACCCTGCTCCACTGCTCCACCACAGGGGGGTGATGTCTCCAGTTGGCTAGCATTTCTCTCGCCGTCTTCCAATATGGCGGGGTGGGGAAGCAACGGGCACATGCCAGCAGCCACACCTCAAACAGCACTGCCATGAGTTTTTCTGCCAGTTTTTCAGCCACACCAACTAAAAAAACAGAGGGGATATTTTATACTACTAGTCGGACTAGAACAGTTGAATATACCCTTCTACAGCACTTTCAAGCTAATAAAAGATAATAAAAAAGAACAATGCACATAATTATGAGTTGTCCAACCTACTATCCAACAAGCCAGTATTACATACACAATATAAAGCTATAACCAAAAGTGAAATAAAACAAGAAATACAGAATACAATTCCATAATTGGCATTTCCAACCTTTTTAGGTATATAGTATTTAGTATTTAGTATTCTTCAGGCATGAGCTATACATTGATATTTGACTAATAGATCAAATATTTGAAGATGAATCTAATAAAGTTCATCCAAAATACATTGCCATTTACCTCCAACAGTGGGTGGTGCAAGTAATGTGTCATTGATGCGCAGCAGAAAGAGAAGCAGTACCTCCCATGTTTCCCTCACCATGGAAACAGACTCACGGGCCAGTTTTTGGACTGCAGTTAGGACCTGCTGGCACAGTCTGATGTGGTTTAGACTGTGCTGGTCAGGTCTACAGGAGGAGATTAGGTGAAAGGTTACAAAACCAAAGTAAAGAGCCATTGCTTTGATGTAGAATTTCAAACTAAACAATCTTAAGAGTGCCATACCTTGGTACAAAGACATTGTAGAGATGTTTGAGGATGAGCTGGACGTACATATTGGGCTCTTTGATCACAGGCTGTGGCATAGAGTCTCTAGGAGAGACCAGGGCCATCATCCAGTCTGTGTACACATCCACGCATAGTTTGACCGTATCACCCTCTAAAGGCAGGGTGAGGCCATAACATAGTACCTCCATGGTCCATTTCACCTGAAACACATTTTCTCTTAACTCACTTTGATTTAGGAACTTGGTTTTGAATATTTTTTGCCTAAACACATTTACCTTTGTGATAATAATCTGAATGCTTTTGTGCTAAGTACCGGTAGTGATGTTACGATACTAAAAATTCAAACTGGATTTTGATACTAAGGAATAAATTCAATACTAATTCCGATACCATGATGATAATAAAAAACATTATTTCTTTAGACAATAGAATGTCATTTTCCACATTAAATTGTAGTACTTTCTTTTATATTACCATGTGGCCTTATATCTGTGTAACCCCTCAGTCATCCAGGCAGGTTACATGGTCCATGGGCGTTTACTAGTCTATGATATATGATCATTCTAAAGCTATCCAGGAAAGGTTCATTTCTGTCATGTAAATGTGACTTTTTTTAATATCAATACTTGCTCAAATGAGCAATTATTAAATACAACTTGGAAGACCTACTTATGACATCCAAGCACCAGCCTCGCCAACTCCACCCTCACCTACGTCAGCCGATCATCAAAGCGTAAACAGGATACAGCTCCTCTGTTGCTAATCCTCATCTGGCCTTCTTCAATTAAACCTACTCTTCAGTTTTCTCATTTACTATCCAGCTTGAGTGACGCCGATGTACAGCCCATCACCCAATTGATGTCGTTGTCCTCCTCTGCATCTTCATCCTCCTCTGTACTATCATCCTTGGCTCTCTTTGGACTCCTCCTCTACCATCCCCAGGCCCCCATCATTATGTAGTGTCCTCTATCAGATTCTGAGGCCCAAACAACATATAACATGCAATATAATGCTTCTCTAATGCTTTCTTATTGTTTCCATCAGACTCCTCTCATACATGTAATAGCTATTAGCCACTAATAACTTTCCCTGGTTGTGCAGTCCATCTTTGTTTCTATAATGATCATCTGATGACTTCCGCAAACAAGCTCATTTATCAAAATAATCCGCACTACTTGATTATTAATGTACTCTCAACATAATTACTAGCTACCAACATAATTATGATGTGCTGAAGATAACCAGTTCCAGCTCCAAACACACATAGTTATTGATGGAGACAAGATATTTCTGTATGGCACATATGCATTTACACACCTAGACAGAACCTAACAATTTTAAAGGCCAGTTCTAAAGATGTGTTTTATATTCCCACAGAAAAGAAAAGTTGGACACTTAATAGCATTTGATTTCACTTTTAGTTAAACCATTATACATAAAAAGTATTCACAAACAAAAGCACAATTTTATATATGCATATGTAAAGATGCATTATATATGCATCTTTTGGCAATATGATTTTATGGTCTCACCACCGTTACCTTTGAACAGTTTGTGTCAAAATCCTGTCCAAAGCAGTTAAGTTGTAACTCACACATTTGTCCAGCATCACCAAAAGCTTTATTTCATGTCACTCCGCACTCATATTGTCATTCAAATAATTAAAATCAGGGCCTGCTGTTGGCCATGTGGATAACATAACAATAGTCTTTTCTTAAGGCTTAGCAACACTGACCTACAACAGAGCTAAATATTCACATTGAAGTAAGGTTCTTTCTTACCTCCTTGTCAGTCTTGAGAATGTTGTCGGTGGCTACAGGGCTTACAGCTGTGCCCAGGGGCTTGACCACAGCATTGGCCACCTCTGTGCCCACAGTGGGGGGGTAGGTGTGCAGAACGCTGAGGTTGCTCTGGTCACTTTGCACCACCAGCTGAAGTGAGCGCCACTCTGAGTACATGCTGCTGATGTCAGGTGTACTCTACTCACACCTCCTGCCACCACCTGTGCACACACCACATCAGCACTTCAGAAATTTCACTTTGGGTACTTTCATAATGATAAAAGAGTAGATGTAAGGTTAAGAACATATTCATAATAAACTGTTATTGGCGTTTTCAAACATAGTTTGCGAGAAATGCCTCTTTGAGAGGATTGCATGTGTAAGTGATACGCTGCATGGTTTGTAGTATGTAGTAGTTTGTATTAATAAGCATGTATATTGGTAGTACGGTATTTAGGAATGATCTCCAGCTAACTGACAAGCTCATGTTTATCTAATACTGCAGCAACTTGTATAGTAATCATATTGATGAACACTCTACAATATCACATAACATAGTGCTTAGTTAGTGTGGAAAACGAGACATCGATTGATGTGAGGTATAAAAACAATAACAACGTTATTTAACCCGAAAACTAATGACAACCCGACGAAGGAACACCAGGAAACGGTTCGGGGAACTAGAAAGCTAGCTTATGCTAGCCTATGTTTATGCGACAACATGCAATATGACTGTCTTTAATCGGCTAATCCATGGCATGTATACCATCACATCTTTTACATCTAGCTGTCAGGCGGGTGTCAAAAATATATGATGTCTCGTGATCTTAGATACACGTTCTTTTTATCTACGTGATATAGTGGCTAGCCTGTTAGCACAGCTAATGTTGGCTAGCCTGCAGGTTGACATTAGCAAATCTCCTGTCATACAGGCTAGCTCTTAACTTTGCCGGGTCCAAACGTTTATACCTTTGGTCTAAAATCAGGAGCTGCATTTTACCTGGACACGTTGGAAATGTTGTCATAACAGAGCTGGGAAACTGGCGAATTGCTTTTCCTTATCCTGCTCTAGACCATAACAGCCTCCATCTTCGCAATGTCAAGGCTTGGAAAGTGCTGCCTGACGGGCTAATGGGAAACAGGAAGGGACTGTGCACTGCGCCCACTACTGGAGTCATGACGTATACGCACAGAAACTGCTGCAAAGTTAGGACAAATTTGACCACTAATATATTCATTCGTATATGTAATATCCCACCATTGGCCAGATTTATCTGTCAAGTACATGGCCTACTACCATGTTGGCCTACAATCAGAAAGCATTAGATAATGCCAGAAAATAAGGATAGCTTACTTATAGAGAATAATGCATGTGATTAGCTATGCCAGAGGTGTCAAAGTGGAGTTCTTCTAAAATGCACAATTGTTAAAGATACAATAATTATAGGCATCTTTTGTGTTCCCACTTCCCACTTAGAGGAGCAATAATAGCAGACCACACCATCTAAACATCATAGTTCTTTTATTAAAAAATAATAACGAACTGTAATGTAAGCTTATGTTACACTTTAATTGTGATATAGTGCATACATATGTTAATGTCATGTTCAATAATGACAAATCAGCAGTAGTAAGCCTGGGGGTTTTCTATCAGAAGAGGGCAGCAGAGCTTATAAAAGCTGCTTTTGAAAGGATTTGAAGTAAACAAGGATAAATACATCAATATATCATGTGTATATTTTGTCCAATGTAGATACTTGAATTATGAAGAGCTTTGCTCAATGTACAGCCATGATTACAGATTTAGTTGGACACATGTGTGTCATAGCATACTTGAAGCTCCAAGAGAATGTGGTATGTCTGTTTGCAATTTTCTTAGAGCTTCTGTTATTTTGAACCCCTATAACACACATACAAATATCCTATGTAATTGTGTCAACGGAGTGATTATTTCAGTAGAAATTCATTTTAAATGTAAATCAGATGGCAACAGTTTGCAAAATGGCACTTGGCCCACATATGGTTCTCGATACATTCTACACTCCCAACAAAGCCACCAGTAATGTGCATAGTAACATTTTTCCTCCAATGAATGCAATACAGGTGTAGACCAGATGCAATGGAAAAGCAAACAGCCAGTCAATCATAAGTTTTTCAGCAGTCAACACATGGCCATATTATTTCAGGCCTATCCCTTCAGTGTCTACGGCATCCATGTGCACGTTGCTTATAAACCGACTGCACATCTCTGGGTGATGTCCACAAATGGGAAGAGGCAGGAGTGAGAATTACAGGGGAAAGTCAACATTCTTCTCCACCCTCCATCCATGTTTGGTCAGGAGCATGCATAGACTCAAGAGTGCTACGACTGATAGCCATAGGACAATGTATCTAAAAGGAAGAATAACAGAGTTCAGTCCAGGTACTCACACAGTTGAATTGAGAGTAATGTAAAAAATAAATAAATAAATACACAAGCAAGTGGGTATCAGTGTTAATTATGAGTCTAACTTGTATTTCTGTTATTTAAAGGGTCAATAGTACTCTATTTTTCTATTATGTTTAAGTTCTTCTATCAAACACAAAGCAGTTTCTTCTCACCTTGTAATCATGATTCACTAGAATCATTTGGGTGATGGGTAACTGTTAACTTGAAAACTACAACTATATGACATCACAAGGTGGAACAGAGCATTTTGAATTTTGGAGATGTAGACAGACTAGGATTACTCAAACGTCAGTGAATGAAACAAAACACAACTCTGGGTATTAGAACATATCTTAAAGCTCACAATAGTAAATTTTGTGTAATATAGGACCTTTAGTATCAATTAAATTGAGAAATATATGTTTTTTAATCACATTTTCAAGAAAATTCCACATTGCCACGTACATTAGGTTTATATTTGAATATATATTGCACAACACTAGTATAGAAAAGTTAACTTAAAGTTCAACAAAAATCCAAGATGTGTGTTTGTATGTGTTGACTGAGGCCCATGAGTGCACCCAGGTATGTCTTTGCATGTTTTTACTGTAAATAGTTAAACACCTGTTGACATGTCTCTGTCATGACTAACCTGAGTGAAACTGTGCAGTGCAGCAGAGCCCGTCCCCCCGGGCAGTACGATAGATGGGAGACACACACACTCGGGCTAGTGGGGGTAGGTGGGATAGGCGTGTAGACAGAGACTCGGGGGGCAGGTACATAGTGGCACGCTGAGCCGACACTGAGTTCTGCTGATCCTCCCAGGTGAGCCAGTACCCTCTGAGTCCAGAACCACTGCCCCTCCAGTCCACCTGCACCGAGTCGCTGCCCACTGTGGTCAGCTGCAGGTCTGACAACGCTGGTGTCACTGAGGAACACAAATATTTTTCCATGGGCATTTTTTTATTGTTTAAGTTATTGTTTAGTGAAGTGTTGCTTTGCCTCCTTAAACACACAATGGTATCTCAAACAGCAACTGGCTGTCTTGAGTTCACTTTTAACTTCTAGTTAGTGTTTTAAGATGAGTGAGATGGATGAACATAGATGACACAAGACAGTTCAGCGCATAAGTAAACCTACACATGGCATTTCTACTGTATTCATGTAACTTATTTCTAAATCTGATCCTGTATAGTCCACCATGTTCTTGATATGGTTTTGGTGACCATTATGTTTTTTATTCTAATGATATAATATAATGATGTACATCATCAAACTGGAACAATTTGTCACACAACTGCTCAATGCTCATATTACAAGTAGTTTGATACTGCACATCCAATGACCCACCGCAGTAGAGCGAAGCCCTTTTTCTTGTGTTGGAGAAAGTAAACAAACAGTGACATTCACTGCACTTTAGGGTTAGAACTTTTATAACCAATAGTTGATTTGTCACCTCATTCACTAACATAGTGTGGAGGTTAATGCTCTGCTGCTCTGTTAACTGCTCAACATACCCCTAATGATGACAAGAGACACATAAAGATGTAATTCTATCCTGAAGAAACACAATAATGTGGGAGTGCAGAGGTGGTCAGACTGGAATGAACCTGAACAAGCAGACTTATGCGGGATTAAACCTGGATATCTGATCTCACCTTCCTCTGTGCACACTTTGACCGACATGGCCCTCTCTGTGCCAGAGGAGTGTCTGGCGCTCACGGTGATCAGGTAGGTGGAGTCTGGTTGGAGATTCCGTAGCACAGTGGAGTTTTGGGTCCCGCTAACGGTGACAGCACTGAGCTTGCCATTGGGCAGAGTGGAGTATTCAATATAGTAACTGATGACCCGGTCAGGCTGGAGGGGGCCCCAATTTATCCGTACGCTGCTTGACCCCAACTCAGAGATGGATATAACAGCTGGGCTCAGCACCTCTGTTGAAAAATAATAACTTATTACAAACAATAAAAGACTAAATGTTTAGTCCTGAATCAGTATACAAAACAGAACAAATGATAATACATATAATATATGTTTTGTTAATAATATGTATTGTAAATCGCACCAAATATGTTATATGTTTTAGACTGGAATAAGTATATTTTTGAATGCAACACAGCACTATGTTGTATAAGCAAGAAACTGGACTGGATAAAAATACGTTTTTTTCCTACTATAAATTGTCACTTATCACAGCCATCCATGGCATGTTAACTTTAAACGGCAGACATGTTGTCTGTAAGTCTAAACTTAAGACAAACAAAACCAAAGTTCACACTAATCTAAATCTGGACACAGATTTACAGGGTGGCAGAAGAGTTGCTAAGCGCTTGTTTGTATTTAGAAATCCAAAAGTTAATTTGTAATCTATAGTTAATATAATTACTTATTAATAAACATTAATAATACAGATTTAAACTCAAGCAAGTCAAGTTATTTGTAGAACATTTATTTATAAACAATGCAGATATAATGAGACCACTCAGCAACATAATGGAGGAATGCCTTGTGTCTTAAATCCAGGACACCGGATAAAGTGTCCTCAAGTAAAAAGAAAGAGAAAAGAGCTATTGACCATAACTCACCTGGCTTGGTGGTGAAGGTGACGGAGAGAGTGTTGAAAGCTTGCTCATTAGACTCTGGGGTCAGAGTGGCCACATATGTCGTGTCAGGCTTGAGTCCTGTTAGCCTGGCTGTGCTGGAGTCTGCAGACTGAGTAAACCTCTGGTACTGACCACCACCAATACTAGGACTGGTTCCAGGACCCCCAGTTCCACTCCCTGCCCCTCCAGTGGGCACTGGACCAAAGCGAATCTCATAGAAGCCATTTAATCCTGTGAGCACAGGGCGCCACTGGAGAGTAGCAGTGCTGGTGGAGATGTCTCGTGCTGTCATTCTTTCAGCTCGGATAATTTCTAGAGAGAATGAGAAACCATTTTGATTAAAATATGATATTTATATGTGCATTGTTGTTGGATAATTTAAATAGAAGACAACTAACAGGCCAGGATTCATGTTTGTGCCACTCTAAATGGTGGAAAACCTTTGCAACTACCTCCATATTATTACATGATATTTTTATATTTAGGATTAGGATTCATAAGATTCATTAACTCTCTCTCGAACATGGAGGGAGTTTGCCAGGAAGAAACACTTAAAGATGCATCAGATGTGTTGGTGGGAATAAGGACAAATTGATGTGGACCATTCTCATTTATTTTGGAAATATTCAAATATTACTGTATTTTGGGCAATCTTTTGTGATGTACTGGGGCAGGTGCTGGGATATTCCTTTTGACACCTGAACAAATGTATCTATCATCTCAGAGAACACTATTCACTTTTGTGATATATATCTGTTCAAAGTGATGTCATTAGCTATCAAAAAAATCAACAATCAGGAAGTGGGACACATCTTCTGTGCCCTCAAAGGACATAAAGGACATAAAGGACATTTATCTAATGGAACAAATAACTCATAGACTGAGATTGCAAGAGGCACAAACAAAGAAAAAAAAGCATATCCAAGGCCAGGTCACCCAGGCTTCTGTTTTTTCTGTTATGCTTGTAAAATTGACAAAATCCAACAAAAACAAAGTGGCAAAAAATATTGATCAGTTCTCCACCATAGACATAAAAATGCATTAAAAGTTAATTTACTTTGCATCAGCTGTCATTAAAGACATGTTTGATAACATGTTTGATACACTTACAGTAGCTAATGGTGTATCGTTGGTTTCATATCTGAAGCCACCCACAATGCAGACATACTATTCCATTACACAGTAACTCAAACAACTATCCCTCTAGGCCCTTCACATGATCACAAAACGTACAATTATACTTATAATATCTTTAGGCACTTCTACTTGCCATCCTTAAGGCCTTGCATGCTGCTTCAGTACATGCTGTTACTGAGCTGTCCCTGGTGGCTGTATGCCTTCCATCTTGAGGCTATATATACACTTACATATATCACTGATCATTAAACCGTTAATAGATAGACCTATCTCATTACTGCTTTCATGACACACAGACAGTCCCTGTAAAGGATCGACTCTCCATATGGCTAAACAGTGAACACAGACCTAGGTTTGAATGTCCTTATGTTCAACAAGGCCCAGAGTTTTTGTTGCTATTTAACTTGTCTGGATGACTGCGTGATTGCACATATTTTTAGGCGAAAGCATGTCATGTTTTCCACCACATTAAGTTTTTCTTTCTGCATGTTAAGATTTGCGTGTGCTGGATTAATGCTGACATAAAGACAATACATGAAATGAAAAAGGACCTGTTCTTTCTTGAAATGTAAGCTATAAAAACAAGTATGTTTTATATACTAATTTGAGTCTTGACAGCTCTGTTTTACCTGGCACCACATGTAGAATGCATAAACTTGCTCATGACATCAGGTGCCGTTTGGATCCAGTAGTGCAAAAAGTCAATGAGTTATGCAAGGATTAATGAGTTGTATGAATACACCTGTACATATTGGGTTCTGTATGTATGCATTTTCTGCTCCACTGCTCTTAGAACATATACAGTATATATGGGTTTTTGCCACATAGTCAAGACAGAGGGTATAAGTCCTCCCTTTCCTGGACACTGGAGGAATACCATGGCATTCCCATGGCAGTAGAATAGTACATGTCCAGAAGATCTTATAGGGAAGGCCTCTATGTCCAAAGTCACACAGCTTTTGTTGATGCACAGGAGCTGCCTGAGTCAAAGTTTCAAATTTAAGATTCAAACCCCTGTTTATTTTTACACAATAAAAGGTTATCATCTAATAAGAACTTTTAATGTTTTGTTTGTTTGTTTGTTTGTTTGTTTTTTTTAATTGAACAATTGGTATTCCATATTTTTTCATGTTCTTGGCTTTGTACAGCTTATCAGTATGTATCTTAAAAACCCTGCCTCATTCTTTTGGAGTGATATTTCCCATTTTATAACTTAAAATATCAGATGTTCCATTTCAATTACAAATCTCGCTACTCTTTTTTTTCTCAAGGCAACAGTGGAGTAGAGGGTTTCAGCACATATTGAATAGTGAATATGAATGAACGTTACTCACCTATAATGGCATTGCGGAGATCTTCTGTGATGATACTCAGGTCATCGATATCCACAAAGTGCAAGTGCTTATCAATAGGGTGTGTCACCACATCCCTGAGCACCTGATAGTTCCCATGTCCCGTAGAAACTACCAGGACTGCTACACCCTCGTCCCTCAGTGCAGCCATGGGCCCTGTTACATCTCCAGGTTTCACCCCATCTGTCAACCACACCAACACCCTAGGGAGCCCCTTCCTGGATCCTCCGGGTGTCCCTGGTCTGAGAACACTTTCTGCAGCTATCCTCAGGGCTTCTACTGTGTTAGTATCCCCTCGGAGTGGCCGGATGTTCCTCAGTGCCCCCTGTAGGCTGGTCTGGGAGTAGTGGGTACCAAAGTCAAACTCCACTTTTGGCTGGGTGCCCACTTGCAGGAGTCCCACCCTGACCTGATCCTCACCCAGAGAGAAGGGCAGCAGTAGATCGGACAGGAAGGAGAGCAGGCGTGAGTGTTCATATGAGGAAACACTTCCCGAAGAGTCCAGGAGGAAGAGAACATCACCTTCACAACAGTTCAGCACTAGAGAACAAATTTAAAATCAGTATTCAAGATTGTAATGGTGTAAAGTGCAGAGCAGGTCAAGACATACTACTAAAACACTGTGACAAAATCAGCCTGCATAGGGGATCAAAGTATTTTATATCAAAGATCTCACACAAAATACCGCATTCACATTCCTGTACTAGTGGAGGCAAAAGGAGAGCAGGACCCAAATAGGGATAATTGAATAAAAGTTATTATACTGCTAACCTCACAGCTTTACAATATAATTTATTTATTTTTCATTCAAGTGAAGTTTTTTTGTTGCCTGGAATCCATAATACAAACTTCTTCAATACGTTAGGAAGATGTGAGTTTGGTCACCAGTGAATCTTTCCGTTTTCAAATGGACATGAATGACAGGTGGATTAACCAATCGGGACATGCATGCTCCATCCGTATTGGAACATATAAAGGGGGAAAAAAATCTAACTGGGAAAAAAATTGAACTGAAAAGTATGGTGGATTTCTGCAGAATTAATGACCAATGCAATAAACTGTGTGGATCATAAATTGAGATTGAGATCACAAGGTGAGATAAATTAGATTTTTATTTGTAAATGATTTTATTTGTAAATGACAGGTGACCAATGAGCTCCTTTGTTTCACATGCACTGAAAAAAAAGAACCAAATCTGATTGTACATTCATGTTTGGTCAGGTTTGAGACGCGACAGAGGGAGTGGGGACCAGACTAATATATGATCATCTGTATAAAAAGCACAAAGACATATCATTCTGGATTTACCAGGCAAGTTTTTTGGGACTTTGACATATAATTGGCTACCTGAATGTACCTTTTGCTTCAGCA